>CAJVRN010000216.1:1805000-2210000 GCA_911728415.1 Lagocephalus sceleratus | reverse complement strand
TCTGGGGTATCAGAGGTAGCGGATTTCATCAGCAATAGAGATCTTTGGATCTAATATGACGCGCGCACACACACACACACGGGCTTAAGACAGTCTGGCCGCAGCAATAAAACCTGTTTTTACAGCAAAAGAGCAGCGGCCATGATGACGACAAAGATGTGCATAAAAACTACTCGCACGCTTGATTTCCCCCCATTATCACAAGATGTGGATCCAAGTCTTTGTATGGACCGGGATAAAAATCCTAATAGGCACAAGCTTGAAGTGAATAGAACCCAGAGAGGATAAGCCACTAAATCTCGCAATAAAAGCAATGTGATTTACAGTAAATTCCACTAGGCTGACAGTGCCACAGCTGAGGGCATAAACAGTCCTTTCAGCGCCGCGCCTCGGCTCTGTCCTCTGTGAACTACAATCACATCGGCGCTCCGCTCGCCAGTGGTGACTTTGATAAATCACCAGGAAGTCCCACTGTTGGCTTCAAACTAGAACTTGTTCAGTTGCAATTCTGCATTTGTCCCTCTTTAATGTGTATGGAAGTGGCTTTAGCAGTAATCTGTCAGTGATTGATTAGGCGCGGCCCAATCCCTCCTCTCCTCTCCTCTTGTCTCCTCTCCTCTCCTCTTCCTCCGCGTTCAGCCGCAGCCGTGTATTTACAGACTGCTGTATTAGCCTTTCCCGCAGCATAAACATGTTGCACTCGGTCGCCTGCACGCGCAGGTTGAGGGGCCAGTGAAACAAGGAGTGAAGTGCTGCATTCATGCAACAGTGGGTAAACAAACAGGCCCGCAGACGTCTGGATCCGCCGTCTATGACATCTGCATCGCTATCAACCCGCGTCAGACAAACGCAGCAATTTCAACATATTTATTTTGTGTGTGACACATGAGGGCGAGGAGGCAATTTAGACAGGGTAGTGGATATTGATCACACTTACCAGCAGATCCATTTTAATTAAATATTAAGAGACCAGCTGCATTGATAGCAACTGAGCGGCGATGGTTTCTTTGCTGTGGGAAAAAAAAGAAAAGAAAAACGTGACTGAATCCCAAAGAAAGGACGCGCTTTAGTAGCACTCACGTGTAATTAGACTTGAAGTATTAAACGAGGGCCAGGTTGTATCTGAACCATTCTGTATTCAAAGAATATTTTTGTTATTTTTTTTTTTTTAAAGAAGCCCTGAGTATGAACATCCGTGCATGAATTTTAATGAAGATGCTTAAATGGTAATTATTCCACTCAGGCTCAAACGTAGGTAACAAATGGTATTCAATCAGTGTCCGTGCATAATGATGGTCATTAGTAGAAAGAAAATAATAATGACATCCTATCTGCATTAAACCTGCCGACACTTTACACAATGATCCTGCAGCCATTATTGATCTCCATGGAGATAAGCAATTGTCACTTTTCAGCATTGTGCCTGAATGTTAAATACAGCTCATTTTGTTTTCCTGCAAACTGTTTCAGCCGACGCTAAAATTCCACTTAATTTACTTTACTCTACAAAATAGTGGGGGGAATCAACCCCCGGTGTCATTGGACATGGTTGTAATTTTGGTACATTGTCACAGTTGCATCTCCCGGTCCCAGATCAGATGAAATCCAGTATTTAACAGGAATGTGTGTGGAATAACACAAGCTGGGCTGCATGTCGGCTCCACGTCCGCAGGTCTTGAGGAGCCTGTGCGCTTTAAAGATCAGTGGCCCAGTTTCCATCCTTTTTGCAACTCCTTATTAGTTAAATATTGAAACAGTTGCTTACACATATTGTACAGTAGGCAGCTCGCGTCTCAGTCCTCTCCAACATGCCCACTTGGGTGAGTAATTAAATAAGTTCTCCAATCAAATGATCCATGATTTGCATGCCTTCTGTTTCAAAGCGGCTCCATCTGTTTGGCTTTGAGAGCTCTGACACAGTGGCTCGTGTGAGTGAAACAGCGACAGCGTAGCCGTGGATGTGACAGATACAGCAGATGATGCAGGCGCCGTTTGAAAAATCTGCTCCCGGGTGTATGGAGTCACGCGGTCTATGAGAACGCATGACAAAGACGGTTTTGGACGGTTTTGCCCATTGTCTCTGCATCGCCCCGACTCCGCGACTCCCGCGTTCACCCACGGATGGGATGGCGTTTCGAGCGCCCTCCCAGAGTCGTGCGTCGCTCGGTTCGCGCGTCGTAATTGAATAGCAGGTTTTTGGAGATCGGAGGGTGAAGGACGACAGCAGCGGGGTCAGCTTGGCTGGGGGCCAACGGTGCATGCGGCGTGGGCAGAGACCCCCAACGGAGGAGAGACACTCAACCATCGGCAACGAAAAGACGATTTTCCTGGGATCTCGTTGCTTTGGTGTGTGTGATGTTACTCTTCAATAAGAACCCTGTAGGTACCATACAGCTCACACGCTAAAGGTTCTGGAATGTCCCACTCATAGTCCTGTTTAAGCCTCATAAACACTAACTATTCTAAATTAAAGTGATTTCTGGACAGCTCAGGTAAAAAATAAAAAAAAAGAAAAAACAAAGAAAAAAAACAAAACATAGTAAAAATAGTTTTTAACCCCAAGGAAATGACACAATGAAAGATTTCCTAAAATGTGCTCCAACAAGAGGAAATTGTCACGCTAATAGAGAGTGTTTAACAAGTGCGTGGTCGGCTTTGGTAGTATTTGTGATTTATAATTGCTAGGTTACATGGAAAACAGCACATTTTGGCATGTAATTTAAAAATAAATGAGAAAGAGTTATTGTCATTAACAGCTTCATCTGTGATTTAAAAAGAAATTTTAAAAAAATCCAGGGGCTGTCTGATGACCTCTCTACATTTAAGCGCTGTCACATGCCCACACTCAAACAAAAGAATCAAAAAAAACCACAAAAATCTGGATCTATTGTAATGTTTACAACAACACACAGTCGCGTGGGAAAAGCGAGTTTGACTCTCGGCAGCCTCGTAACGCGAACAAAATGTGAACAAAGCAGGAACACAGCACCTGCACTTGGATTCATTTTGCAAAGCAACGCTTCTCCAAACAGCTCTAAGACTTCCTGATCGGCCGTAATCCCCAGCTTTCACACATAAGTCAGCCGGAGCGATGGAGTCCCCTCTGTTTACTCACTCCAAACCCAATGATCTTTCACAAGTAGACCACTTCAGATGTGAAATGGAATTTGTCGGGGTGTTCTACCTCGAGCCCATTTCTCTGTATACTCTACCGATTCCCAAACAGGCTTCAGTCGCTGGCAGGTAATGTCTGGGAGGATTGAGCCCGGCTCCTCCGCTGTCTTAATGGCCCATGGGAAAAGCTACTTGAGGGGAAATAAAGGAGTCAGCTTAAGGACGAAGGATTGAATTTCACCGTGTTTTAGTCACAGGACGGCGGCCGATGCCGATAGCTGGCTGAGCGTGATGTCATCGGCATTTTACATGTATCCATTCGACAAGCAGAGAAGTGAGAGCGAGCACGGACCTGAAAATTCAAGTGGATTGTTTTAATATAAACTAACAGTGGATCATTTCCTCTCTGAACCAACGGTTTGTAGTTTAGTCTCTCGGACATTCAGATGGCTTCGAGCAGCATGGCTGAAGGCCTCATCTGTGCAGGAGATGACAGCGTTACAGCTTCAGAACATAGTTATGATAAATGGTTGTTTTAACGGCGCTGCATTTACTTTGTGGCGCCATTATGGGAATATTATGTTTGAGAAAACAGTCATTAATATTCATTATAATTGCAAACTACTGAGCTGAATGCTGATGGACCGTGTTTAGATGGCCGCACAGGCCTCTCTCTCCCCCACCCCCACCCTGCACGCTCAACCATCTTTCAGCGCATCAGTAGAGGGATAAATGTAGGTGTCTGGAAAAGAATCTTGTTTTTATTCATATTTACGATCAGTCTGGTCTTGTGGGAAGTCCACATTAACATACAGCGGCACAAATAACCTTTTTAACGTGGTAAGATCTGCGGCCTGAAATAGGAAAAAGCCTCATTTACTGTGGCTTGCTGGAGTTAAGTGCATATGCTCTGTCATAGTCTCCAAAGGATGTCCTGTTCCTACAGTATTCTGGGTTTTGTCCAGTAATTGGCTCAACTGATACGTTTTACAGTTTATGGCATGAATGAGGTTAGCTATGGAGGCGAAAGGTTAGGTCCCAGCTCGCCTGTCTCCCCCAGGGCCCTCAGCAGTGAGGGGGGGGGGTGGGGCTTGCACAACACTGCAAACAATTAAACATGTTGCTTCTTGGGATGCAGCAGCTGGAGTCCCACTGGTCAGATAAGTTTTTACGTTAGGGGGCTGCTGTTGGTCACACTTCAGAACAATAATCTGCCAGCCTGAGCAATCAATATGGCCATGACAGCCCCAGCGTCCACCTCTGGAGTGCCTGCGCATGAGCAGAGGAGCATCAGCGCACGCACGCACGCACACACACACACACACACACACGGACGTGCGTGCACACACATGTACATACACACACACGCGTGCACACGTACACACACACACATGCACACACAAATATATTCAAGCTCATGTGCAGAATCACCCACTCACACATAAACACATGGGCACTTACACACATATATCATTTAATGGAACACACTGTCTTGATTAACACACGCACGCACACACACACGCAGTGACAGAAAGAGAGAAAGAGAAAGAGAGTGAGAGTGAAAGAGAAGGAAAGAGAAGGAAAAGAGAAAGAGAAAGAAAGAGAAGAAAAAGAGAAACAGAAAGAAAGAGAAGGAAAAGAGAAAGAGAAAGAAAGTGAAAGAAAAAGAGAAAGAGAAAGAAAGAAAGAGAAAGAAAAAGAGAAAGACAAAGAGAAAGAAAGAGAAAGAGATGAAATACACAAACAAAAAGACTATTCATCTTTTTATGGTGTCCAATTATTAATTCTCCAACTATGGATCAGTCAGGTCATTAAATATCCTGATAAACAGTCTCTATTTCTCTTCAGGACAACAACATGCTTTTTTTTATATGATATCAAAAACAAAAGTCACACTTAACAGAAGGTTTTTCTCAAAAAGCTGTGTAAATATCTTATGGGTATGGGGGGGGGGGGGTGTCATGTAATAATTAAATTGATTTCCTACAACATTTCTAAAGGTGAGTTTTCACAATACATTCAAAAAAATGCTGTAGGGTGTGTTAAAGTATAATGTCCTGATAAGATATACATCCTTCCCAGAAACCATCAACCGGCAATGTACATCACAAGCCGGAGGTTGGTAATATCCTTCCAAACATAAATGAATGCAGATGGAAAAATAAAAATAATAATGAATAAATGTGCATTATTATAATAAAGCACATTAAAGTATAATCAACTAAACTTCTCCTAATTTCCATGTGTGCTGACCTCAAATCCGAGAACAGACAACCAAATTTCAAGGATATGCGGCTAAAATGCAGCAGCGTGCACACTTGGTCGTGCACGTTACCTGCCTTGCTAATTGTTTCATCCATGGTGACGAAGAGCCCAGTGAACTTCCTGCTGTCTGTCCGCCTGTCTGCTCGCTAGTGCGATAGCAGAGCAGCGTGGATGGTGGAGGTATGCGAGCTCGGTTTATGCTCTTCTGCGCTCTTATCGTCACAGCCGTATCACGGTGCGGACAATAAGGTGCTGAATAGCCCTGTGGGAAGGTGATTCACAAATTGGATACATACCAAAAAAAAATTGCATGCTTTTGTGCTCCAGAGCTGAAAATGATAAAAGAATCAGAGGAGTTTAATCCAGAGCCCAGACTCCTTTGTGATCTATTGTGCAGTGAATAGGTGTTTTTACAGCCTCAGTGTCATGTTGACGTTCAGCTCCTTCCTTAAGCAATTAACCTGCTTAAAAACACACGTGGAAACTAAATCTACTTAAATCCAACTTTGAAAACTGCTTTATTTATTGGTCTTCTCATATATGATTTCTTTCTAATGTTGATCCCATTTGCATGTATCAGGATAATGCTTTGACTTTAGTTTTTTTCTTTTATGAACTGTGTGCAGTCACAGTCCACTGCCGGTTCAATTCCTCTTAATTGTTCGGTGACCTTTCCATATACCCTCAGCAATTAGCTGATGAGTGTGCCTGTACCGAGGGGTCAGTATCATTGGAAAATAATCAACACTAACACAAGTAAAGGAGTGGAGGGGCTATCTTGGCGTTCAAAGACCCTAACCTTACTGCATTGTAATCATTACAAACTAATGCATTTTCTTCTGAAGATACACATACAAATGTTGACCGAATAACAAGATTTATTAAATCTTCTAGCAAAGCAACATCTATTAAATAAGATCTTATCTTTATTCATACCATTGTTAAAATAATGGTGATATAATGTGCATTGAACATTACTTTCTAGGCTTTTTTGCTTTTACTTTGTTATTTTTTTTTTTTTATCTTTCCTGACATCAGGACAGCAGTTAAGTTGAAGTGGCCCGAAAAATAAATGTTACACAAGACTTTGCATCCATGTCAGACTGTGGTATATCAAATCTATACGCTTGTAAAGAGATTAGAATATCTACCATGATCATCTTCATTAATCTGCTTGAAACTGATTTTCCCTCCTGTGTAAAACTCAGTGATGTGCAGCGTTGGTGTAAATAGTTTTGTTCTTTTGAAAGAAGAGATTAATAACCCAACAGCGTGTGCTCATTACTGCCTAAACTGGCCATTAGGTGTTGGAGCAGCAGTGGAGTTAAACTGGATGGAATTAAATCAAAGAGCCGGTGCTGGTATTAGTGATAATGGGTCCCAGGTTTCCTCTTTTTGACATGCTCACTCTCACCGAGCGGCGTCTCACTCAGAGGTGGCTGCATTGGGGGCGGAAGCACCAAAGGATGCTGTTGCCATCGAGGTTGTCATTATTGTGTTACCATGGAGAAGATGTGTCCCAAATTCTGCTTTAACAAGGGAATGCAGCTCGGTAAACCAGCTCTGTGCAATTGCCGCATTGCTCCACAGCTTGTCTGACAAATTCCATGCCTCACCTGCAAGCAATAATCATTACGTGTTGATGTCAGAGCTACTGCGCTGGCAACTAGGCAACAAATCAACACAACACAGCATGATTGAGTACGCTTGCCGCTCTCTTATCCCCTGTGTTGTGATATTCCTTCGAGGCTGCAATTATCAGAAGATTAACAAGTTCACGCCGTTACGGCAGGATGCTGTGAGAATACATTTTGGTTCCAGGAGCACTTGGCTGTTTTCCATCTCTGAAGGTGACAGAAATCTTGCCGATCTTGCACGACAGCGAAGGGAGGGGGATGGGCCGAGCCGGCTGGGTGGGGCCTGTGAATCTGAAAGTCATTGCTGTTTGGGCTTCCACCCTGCCCTCGCTGCCCCTGTCCACCAGATCAGCTTTACTCAGCAAATTCCTCTCTGGTGGGAAACAGAGAGGGGGGGGTGGGGGTTGGGGGGGTTGAAAACAGCCTTAACAAGAACATGGCCGAAACCCCCACCTTCTTCATTCTAATAATTGATCAAATGATTAGGGCAGATGAGGAGATTTTTTTGAAAGTGAGAGCTGTGATTGTGCATCGCTGGCCTGCCTACAGAGAGCCAGCAAAAGATCAATACTTTCCATCACGCCGGAGAGCTCTTCTGTCAGTCACACTGAGTAAGGCGATTACAATTGAGTCTTAAGACAATGAAGAACTTCGCAGGGCTTCCTCAAGCACCCTCAGCTTCCTCAGTGAAACTCTAATGAAGTCAGACCTGCTAAATAGGTCCCTGAATTCTCTCCTGCACAGAACCAGACAGAGCACCACCGCTGCGCCTGAGCCAAAATCACCAGCTGTCACTCACCGACGTGCAGGGAGTAATGCACGTTGAGGACGCCTCAAACTCTGACCTGAGCAGTAAAACTTTTACTTTCATCGCAGACAATATATATATATATATATATATAAATACATATGTAGCTTATCCCAGCTGAGAAGGATGGCATCTCTATAAAACACAGGCTTTCATCCTTTGTTGCTAATGGATACAGAGACATGGTGTTGGTTGTATTTTTTTGTACCCATCAATCTAAAGTGGGGTGTGTTTTCAAGTTTGTTGACACTGGATGGGATGTTTCCTGGTAGCGCTGCTTCTACCGAGAACTCAAGATAATTGCTGTTGAAATAAATAACGAAAGATTGACGTGGTAAAGGTGGCTTTTCCTTCAACTCCAAGATTTACAGCTTTTTAGTGAAAAAGAGGCAGAAATGAATCTGAAAATAAAGGCTCCATGCACATCTCTAAGAATTAGAAAAGCTCTCTTGCAGGTCTTCAAAAGCAACCATTTACGCAGTTAGACAATTACAGTAACTCTGAGATGAAAACCCACCTTTGTCAATATCCTGGTTTTACACAAAACAGTCAGGATCAGAGAGGAAACTGCTGTAGGATCTGATCATTCATATTTGTAATCATTATGGTTAGCTTGCAAGAAACCTGTCTCGTTCAGACATAAATGCCAAAACGACTGAAAGAACTTAAACTAAAGATGACCCTGACAAAGAAGGAAAGCCCCAGGTGTGCGGGAGGGGCCGAGCTCAAATGAGGGAAATGCGGCATTACAGCCAAGCGAATTTCAACCTTTTTCATATAAATAAATAAAGACAAGGAGTGATGGGAGCATTTAAGAGAATAGACAAGGATTATGGGATCCTGTAAGGTTCTTAAAAATAAGGAGTCCTTCAGCGTGCTGCTGCTCCTCCCTTGTTTTTAACAGGCAGTCGGTATCAGTGTCCATCCCTCTGTGGCTGACAACAGCCTTTCAGGGAGCAGGTGACTTGTTAGTACTCTGAGCAACAACGGGAACAGATGTGTCCCTGACAGTGGATGGATGGTCAGGGTCCATCTGGTCAGTGCAGCCCTGGACAGGAATGATGAATACAGCTTCATCAGTGAATAGCTGTCATCAATCGCGTGGCGCGCCGATGGCGGGTGACAGCCACACGCCAGCAGCGGGCCCCAGGTGTGGCCGGCAGAGACCGAGCTGGCTCCGGAATGCGGGTCAATCAGGCGAGCCAATGTTACACATCGCAATGTAAAAAGCATGCATTACAAAGAAGATGAAGTGCGTTGATACGGAGGCAGGATCGGCTCATAGATTTATTTCTGCGGCGGGTTGTTACAGAGCCGGCGTGCTAAGGACGAGCACACAGCGTCTAGACAAGTCATGGCTCTACATTGTCTTCCCCTCCAGTCCCAAATGAAATGTGCTGCATCCTTGTCTGCTCGGCTGCATAGACATGGAGAGGCACTAAAACACTGACCTTGCTCCCGAACAGTCTGAATACATTATGGCTCTCTGTTGCCTTGAACTGTCACAACTTTAATCTGAGCACTTTTAATGGATCTATACACAGCGCGGTGATCATTGTGTAGGATGTCATACCTGCTAAATAATTTCTCCTGGTGCTGCACATGCATGTAACGGTGTTTCCATATCTGGGAGTACATAGTAGGATATAATTGCAGTTCCCCTGTGCGTCCTAATGGTCAGACATGCCGCGGTGGGTGTGTTTCAGGACCCTGGTGTCGGTGAAAACAGGTCGCTTCAGTCCATAAAGTGGCAGCTCGGTAATGTGCACAATTTTGGCTCCGCAAGAGAAGTGCAACGTCGCAAACAAACCGCTCGTCGCGTGCACCTTCGCGTCTCAGATTGAACCTATTTGAATATGTCAGGCCACCCAAAAAAGCAGATCCTTGAGTTCTTTAAAAATGATTGCGGATGATCGCTCGTCCCTTCACAGCGGCCGCGACAGGACTAGGATCACATCAGATAACATCTACCAGATGACCTACAGACGAGAGACACAAAATCTAATACATATTTATTGGCATATTTCACCTCTCCTGCTGTTGACTATAAATCAGCACCATGCTCATTTCAAGTCTGCTGTTTTTCACGAGCCAAATCGATATTTTTGACTGTCCAGAGTCAATGTTGTTTAACTCTCTATTTAACTCGCTATCAGATCTGTTGGATTATGACAAATATTGCTTATCATAAACTTGAATTAACCCTTAATGCTTTCTACTATTTAATAATACAATTTAAAAAAATAATGTTTTTGTTTGTCCTCAATCAATATATACCTATAATAAAATAACAACTATTTTAAAGATAACACCATTTCTGTTTATTTTTCTGTGTATTGTTGCAATATAAAATAATAAGAAAAAGACAGATTTTTTAAAACTATTATTTTCTGAGCTCTTCCAGGTTAAAGCCAGCGAGGAGGATTGCTCCTCCGTGTTTTCTGTTCCTTTAACTCGACATTTTCTCAGCCTAGAGAGGTGGTCAGTCGGCGGAGGGCCGGTTCTGTGCAGTTTTTTTGCTGCCCTGTCATTTTTCTCAGCAGGGTGCCTCTTGGGAAATTCAAGGGAAGGGGAAAGCCAACGGGGGAGGGTCTGTTTAAAAAAAAAGAAAAAAAAAAGAAGCACAAACATGCATCACATCTCAAGCAGACCAAAATGTTTGCCGCCTGACGTTAGTGTGTGATTTAGCCTCCACCTCTAACGAGGCTACATCTGATGACCCTGTGGGGGTGTGGATCCGACAACACGCCCCCCTCCCCCATTTTCTCTTCAGATGTATTAGATGACTGTATCAACAAGATTCACTCTCATGTTGGACTTTGTGAGGCTGCATCAAACTGACATTAATCCACTGTTTTTTTTTCTTCTACAGACTGACAAGAAAATCGAATGGGGGTGTCATGTGTCCAGGCAGCATCCAGGGGTGGGGGTGGGGGGGGGGGGGGCTTCTCGTGTTGATGGCCCTGGTACTGCACTGCTGCTGCCTCTGCACCGGAGATCATCTGGGAAGAGAGCAAATGACCTCTTCTAGAATAAATGAAATGAATCAAATGAATCAAAAAAGAGCTTTTTGTTATACGAACAAAATGTCGGGGCATCCCCAGGAAAATGCGACGCTGCGCGGGAGAACAGGCTCCACAACACGTGGCCAGAATAGCGCAGTTCACGTCTTCAAACGGAAACTCTGCGTCTCCCTGACAACCGCTTGGCTGTTGAGTTTTGCCAGGTTGCCCCCGTGTTTATGAGAACATGTGGGGTAAATTGCACAACCTGGAGGAATTTGACCGGGTCAGATGCAAAGATTAACAACGTGTATTAAAGTAATACTTTTCTCTCAGATCGCTCGCGTCGGCTTCTTAGAGGGAAAACATTGTTATGAGATCATTCCATCACTGACAAATGTCTTGGGATTTCCAGGGATTTTTAACCGTATTGAGGATCTGGCTGATTTTTAAATCAAGTACTAGTGCAGATATTTGATCTTTAATAATAATAACAGATGTTGCCCGACAATGTTAATTAAGTGTACAATTTTAGACAGAAAACATCAAATCAATAACAAACATAGAATTACATTGAATAAAATTGTCTCAAGCGCAGCTATGGGTTCCACGTTTTGAGATCCCTGTAATGTGAGGATGAGGAAATATCACACCACTTTTTGAACATTAGTTTCAGGTTCCAACGGCCGAACTGACTTCAAACAGCGTTCGAGCAGAGAGAGAGTCCCTGTTGTCGTCTCTGTTGTTGTTGCGCCCTCCTCGCCTTGCGGAACACCAGCCGCCACTGACAGCTTTTTTCCGCAGTCTCTTGCTGTTGGCCAGAATCAGTTGAGTCATTTGGACGCGGCGCTCATCTTGTGTGGTGATGGCAGAAGCCTTCAGGCCGCATTAAAGCAGACATCAGCCTATGAGAGAGAAGCGGCCCGAGAGGGAGAACTACAGTACAAACTAACAATGGCAGCTGCAGTTTTTTTTTTTTTTCTTTTCTCTCTTTTTTTTTTTTTTTTTTTTTATTTATAGCGCCCAGCAGGTGTCAGCCACAGCAGCCTCTCTGCCCTCTTTGACACCCCATGGCTGCTCTGCTCCACCATATGAAAGAAAGACAGAGGGGAGGGGTGGGGAGCTGCCGCCTGGGATTAGGTACCTGAATCCAATCTTGAGGAGCAGTGAGCTCCAGTGGAGTTAAAGTGTTTTCTGGAGAATTTCTCATGTGCCCCACTAGCTGATTATTTCCAGATTTTAGTTCTGCCTCAGTGGAGATGAGCTCCGCGCAGTTTTTCTAGTCGTGGTTAAGACGTTTGACACTCACCGGCCACACTCGGACAACTTGTATAATCCCATTTAGAGCAGCAGAAGCACATCCCAGAGGGAAAATCATAATTCCCCCAAGATGATAGCACCACTTGTTGACAACAGATAGAACACATTTATATCGGCTGTAGCAGATTTAGCAGCAAGGGGATTTGTTGTGTTTAAAATACTTCTTTTCGGCTTTTCTGCCTTCTTTCACCAGTCAGCGCTGCTGCGTCTACTCTTGCTCATTAACCTCGCTTGTTCTTCCACTTCATAGCTTCGCTAATATGCCCCCGTAAAATCTCTCTCTCACACACACACACATACACACACACACATCCTGGTATTTCAATCTTTGTGGGGACTTTCACAGACATAAAGCATTACCACAGCATCCAAATACTAACTTCCCAACTAACTCTCTAACCCCGGCCCTGACCCTAACCCTAACTTAATCCCAATTCTAACCTTTACCTTAAAACCAAATCTTAACAGTCCATTGTTGTGCAGACCAGGTCAAAATAGCCCCACATCCCAAAAATATCCTCACTTAGAAGTAGAATACTAGAATGAATATTTTGGTACTCAATATGTAGCAAATACAAGAACACACACACACACACACACACACAAATTATTTACTTATTTACTTCTGATTCTCTCCCTAGTGATGAGGAGTAACATTTTCTGTGTAGTAATATAATAATAGTATAATTACAGTAAAATGATGACAACGTCTGGGATCAGTAAAGGACATAAGAACAATATCAAGTCCAAAAAGTCCTTTGAAGCACAGCAATGAGTTTTTTCATCATCATCATCATCATCATCATCATCATCATCATCATCATCATCATCATCATCATCAGGTCTGGGAAAACTAATCTTACTAAAAGTCTTGTTATGTACAACATTCAGAATGTCCCAATAAAGCAAAAACTATTCTGACTTTTGTATTTCGTAATATTTCTCAGGGACTTGTGGGTTTATTGGTAAGACCTTAAATTAAAAGGCATGTTGAAGAAAAAGGATACAACTGAGTCAAAGATTCCCTACAGTGGCAAAAAAAAATGATGCAGAGAGTGATCCTCGCTGCTCGGATATTGGTTACCATAGAAACTGTATAAGCTATACCTAGATGCTGTCATTACAATTAACCCCTTTCAGCTTTTTAAATCAAACCCATGTCTGGCTGCTTAATCAGATAAAAACCTTTCACCCAGTGCCAATTTGAATATACGGTCTATCAACTGGTCTGGTGTCCCTGCCTCCGCTTAGATGCACCTGCTTTAGCTCCTGAGAGATGGTGATACAACACATTCAACACGTATGTTTGACGTGACTGAACGTAGACAGAGGATTTATAATGAAAGATGTACTTATCAGGAAGTTACAAACTTGCATTATTTTAAATCAATGCGCTACAGGCCAGGAGATGCTCTGAGGTCAAGACTCCTGGGATATGTGGATGGATGGATGGATGGATGGATGGATGGATGGATGGATGGATGGATGGATGGTTTTGCCTGTGGTTTCCACTCTTTAGTGTCTGTACATTGAATTCTTACCCTCGAGTGATTCACCTGTGTCCATTTATCTCTTCCCTCACTGTCCTTGAGCTCTCCTTTGTCAGATCACTGTGTATCACACACTCCATTTGCTCCTTCGTTCCTGGCTACTCTCTTTTTTTTATATATTTCGTGTTGCTCTGTGAAAACTGCACAGCACAGCATGGCTCACTTTGCTTGATTAGCTCACCAGTTTCAGACTGTTTCACTTCCTGCCTTTGCTCGAGTTAGTCTCTGAAGCGAGCTGTCTGTTTCTCACACCCAAACCTCTGACTCCAATCTCTCTTCCAGGAATGTTAAAAAAAAGAAGTCATTTTAAATTTCCTATTTATTGACTTCTGCTCCAGTTTTACACTTCTACTTTACTTCTTTTATTAATTCAGGTTCATTTCTGTTTTTATTAGTCATCTGTGGGGTGCTCCAGATGGCATTAAGGTAATTAACTTAAGAAATCCCAGATCTTCCAGCGTGTGATCCGCAGACTGCATTGTCAGTTTTAAGAGGATCTAAATGAAGAAACAGCGTTTGACCTGGCAACTTCTTACTGTCTACACAGTAAAATGACAGCAGCTACACAGCAACCGCTTCTATATGAGGCTTGAAACAGCCTATAAGTGACCAATGTTTCTGTCTCCAGGGCCTGTCTGCTCATGCAGCCACAGAGGTACATTTAGAATGATGGCAAATTCAAATCACCTCAGTGACAGAGCTAACAGGTGAAGAGCTAGAATTCTTGGCTGGTTTTAGAAGACTGGTTATCGTGATAATTAAAGTGATCATGTAAACAGCCCCAGTGATATGCTTTAGCAGAGATTATGATAGATCGGCTTAACAAACCTAGATTACTCCCCAATTACTCTGTCTGGTGATGTGCACCTGTTAATCTGATTTATTTTTCTTCTTTTGTATTTAAATAAATGAAAACAGAAGTGAAGTAGTCAGAATGTGAGGGGAAGACAAAAGAAGACACGTAAAATGTCTTTTTTTGATGATCACGTTTCTCGAACCACGTCAAAGTATTACCGTCTGATTGCCAGAATGGTCGTGTAAACGGGCCTGGTGTTTATTGCGCAGCAATGGCAGCACGCTCAGCACAGTAATGATGACGGAGGAGGGCTCCGTGGCAGCGAGATCTGAGGGGAATTCAACAAAATGTTCATTAAAAGGTCCAATAATTCAAATATGGAATAATTAGTCCTACATCGATTTACAGTGAGACTTTATCAAAGAGTGGGGCTCTAATTACCGCGCAATGTTGCCACAGGATGACCCATTCTTGTCACATTTAATGAAAAAGAACATTTCTTTAACTGCTTTTTAAATTTCTGACCTGTAAAATTTTAATGGTGAGAACAGTGGGTGTCAAACGTGGATTGGTGGCTAATGTCTGCATGGCTGGTTAAGTGGCTGTACACACCGGGGGCCTGGACGCCCTCTCTCCAGAGGGACCGCTCAGGGTTACGCTGTTTAAACAAAAATTGCATTCAGCAGCCTCTGCACGGGCACAATGAATAATTACACCAGACTTGACTTTTCTAGTGTTTTAGTGCACTTTTTCAAAGCCGGATAGATTCTGAGAATCATCCAACCCCGAATATTTGGAAGAAGCACGGAAATGCAGTTGTCAAAGTTCTTTGATACCAGCACTTTTTGTGACTGGCATTTGGTGGTTAGTTAATGAAGAGGTGTTGAACAGGAATTGAATCCTATTTTCCACTCCATAGAGTCCGAAAATGGTACTTCAGACACTCAGGAATCCCAATTTTCCTCCTGAAATTGAAAATGTGTAGACAGGAGAGTGAGGTTCAAATCATCCACAGAGTTTCAGGCTGACCAGTGGCAGGCTTCGGAGCAGCGTTTCGCCGTCCATATGTCTCCCTATGAAAGCACTCGCTCGGATTGGCTTGATTTAAAAGGAGCCGGATTTGCATCGGGGCCCCTCTGACACCACTGCTTCGTAACAAATGCAGCCGAACAAACACGATCCTTTTATTTCAAAATGTTTTCCTTTGTTTAAACAGTGTTACCTTGAATGTCACCTGTGAGAGTTTTTTTGTGTATGTTTTTTATGTATTATTTGCAACGATTAACACATCCTAAATGAAATGGAAATAAATGTATCAGGTTAACAGAATGCACATAATGGGGCACTTTTCATAAATTACTTTCGCAGAATCACTTAAATCCTCCCACCGACCTCCCACATGATTTGTCAGTGGTGCGGTTATAAGATCTGTTCTAAAAAAAAAAAAAAGATGACAAGGTAGATGTACCTGCAGTGTTATGTATTACAAATAATATTTAATCTGCTTGTCACTGTGTTTGAGTGATGGAAATTAGCACTAAAGAAAAAAAAAAGAAAAAACATATCACAGGAAGTCCATTCTAAAAAGGCTGAGGGAACACAGACGACACCTTTCATATTGTAATGAGATCTGAAAAGTGTTGCACCTCTGTGATTTTGCTGCATCAGAAACCAAATCCGCCCCACCTTTGTTTGCACCCAACATTTGCATTTCAAAAGGGTGCCGCTGGGATGCCATTTTTGCATATTTACATCTGATTAAAAGCTTTAAATGAACATGTCATGAAAATCATCATGGCCTTGTTTTTGGGGAGATTCTGCAGGTTGAAATAATGAGCTAAAGTCGGGAAAATGGTCTTCGTACCTGACGGCCAACGGATAGAGTCATATCACATGGCTTCCGCTTTAGCTTCAATTACATTAATAATGTGTTGCTCCAGACTTGGTTGTAACTGGCTGCAAATGATTTGAGAATCCATCATATTTCATGGTGAGTTCAGCAGACACGCTCATCCAGATTTCATGGTGGTCCCTCAGTGGTCCCATTATTATGTATTTTGTACACATGCAGCTCATAATATGGAATAAAGGCGGGCTGGAACGCACCACATCATTAAAACAATCACACATTCTTGCATTTTAGAAAAAGAGAAGACAAAGTTCACAGAATTAAGGTAGAGCTGGCTCATGGTTGGGCACCAAAAAAAAAGAAAGAATCCGTTTATAAATGTTTCATGGAAGCTTTGTTCCGCAGATATAAAATATGAACTAACTAGGTGATTATTAATTGGGCCCATTGTAATTTGAGAATTCTGGACTGCATATTGTTGGCAGCTCTCCGCGGGGTCTGTCTGTGCAGGAACGTGTCGAGGGGCTACCAGCCAGGATGCCTCAGCCATTTAGAGAGCAGCTCGCCACTCGCGCATCGGCATACCAATGAGTGGGGTTAAAAAGGCACGGCTCCACTCACAGACGGCCCTCCTTCTCCAGCTCGGCTCCAAAGGGTCTCCACGGACTAATTTCTAAAACCACCTCTTAATGTAGGCTTGTGTCAATCACCTGAACAGACAGCTTCATCTCCTGATATCAAGTAGTCACACAGCCAAGCCAGGCAGAGCAGCTGAAAATGCCGGATTTTAATTCCGCGTGCATCATTATGCTGTTTTTTTTTTTTTTAAAAAAAAAAGGAGAAATGTGCATGTGTTTGTGTTCAGCTAGTAAATGCTTGTTTATATCCACAGGAAATAAAATAAATAATATATTTTTGTGCTTTTATGGATTTCATTCTTCATCAAAGGCGTGTACATTCAATTCTCTTTAATTTAGCATAATTTGCATTCATCTCTACTTTAAGTATGAACCAAGCCCTCAAATCCTTCAACGTTTGTTAGCCAGTAATTAGCGAAGGCAGAATTATCTCCAGCATTTCATATTCACTTAAAGTAAAACTACAGCCTAAATGAAGGGCCAATGTAGGGCCGTGTCGCATGTTCAGATGTGGAATATCTGCACACTCCACTTAACTCCTAAACACAACTTATCATAACCTTTTCATACTTTGCCATCTCCGAACACCCAACAGTCGGGAAATCATCTCCCACACTGAGTTTTTGCTTTTTGTGCGTGTCACAAACCGAGGTGACACACAACACCGAAAATGATGAGAAAACTGTGGGGAGGCTTCCAGCAGATTGATTCCCCCATCGCTTTCATTCTTCTCTTGTTAGTCCTTCATTGGATACAAAGGTAGAGTCCTTGTGAGGCGGAGTGAGGGATGAGTGAACTCGCCTGCCCTGTTTAATCCACGGGGCATTGAAAGAGGGTGATCACTTCTTAAGAGCACAGAGGCCTACAAGGAAATCAGTTCAGTCTATGAGATCCCAGAGCTGATTTAAAGAAGAGATGTTCGTGCTCGGGCTCCGGCCTTTAAGGCCATCCTCTACAATAACAATCTGAAACTCCGGAGGATAGCGGCATTCAAGGCGAAAGAAGAGGAGCTCAGATTTAAATGGAATCCTGTGTCCTTTATTGAAAGCAGGGGGGAAGAAAAAAAAAAAAGGTGACATCTGCATTATATAACGCAGAGCACGTTCCATACCTGGCAACCGCGGCGCGTTTAGGTGATGCAGATCTATTTTGTCATCATGCTTGTGTAGCGTGTTGTTCTTATTCATTTAGCGGAAAGAACAAATCCATCTTTATCCAGAAGCCCAATTACAGCGGAACAACGGCAGAATAAAACCCCACATCCATTTAGCCACAAAGAGTGAAGAGAAGATAAGGTTATTATTTATTTGACTGTGTGCCTTGCTGCGACACAATGCCATCAGATGTATTAAAGATTAGCCGAGCGAGACTTGGCTGCGCAGCCAGTGGCAATTTTAGGACATAATCAGCGTTCAGGGGTGCTGCCGCTGCTTCGTCTTCTTTATTTCAAAGGCACTGATTGCGCTTAAAAGCTCTCATCCACCTGATGATGAGTATTCATCCACACAATATTAACATTATCCCCAGTTAGTTGTTTATATAATTTATTGATATAATGCTCGCGCCGCTTCGAGGGGGTCCGCGCAGTAAAGCGGGGGCGCAAAGTGAATGTGGAACTCTGACTTTAAGACAATGTAAAAATTTCATTAATGCTATTATTCAGTAACCTCGCTGGCCTGGAATTTATATCACAGCGAGCTCATGCGTTGAATCCTGATTGCATTTATTTCCATTTCTCCAACATCAGTGGCCCCTGAGAGAGGGAGCCCTGGGACCCTCAGTGTGAGAAGGAAATGGTTGTCTCAGCGAGCCTGAGCGCTTGCGTGATATTGCCGGAAGTGTGTTTACTGCTAACGCTGCTGCCAACAAATAAAATAATAAATGACAGGGGGTCAGGCAGTTAACACCTTGATTTAGGCCTGAAATTCAAATAAAATTATGCAAAAATGAATTCTTTCAGTCAGACGTGCTCATGGGTCTTGGAAGGTTAATGTTAATAATAACAAAGAAATGTTGCAGTTCATTTTGAATACTTATGTCAAGTTTTTGTCCAAGAGTAACCAACAACTTTATTAGATGTTATTACACATTGTTATACATGCAGCTTGATGTTCACACATTTATATATTTGCCCAGCATTCTATAAGCTTAGTGAAGGGCCTCAATGAAGAAAATGCATTACTATCATTATTTTAATCAAAAGTAGGATTTATATTCCAGCAAATCCAGCCAGTGTCTTTACTTGCAAAGTCAGACAGAAAAGTGAACTCATGTTCTGGCCTTAAAGTAAAGGATGACTTAGCAAATGCAACATTTAGACCCAGCAGCTTTGTATCAGATGAAAGCGTATAACTGAATTAAAACCAAATGCAGCTAAAATCTTTTCAGGCTGCTGCGTAACGACCCCGGGCACTGTTTTGGCTCTTGTCACATTTGCTTTGTCTGTGAAAACAAGACAGTAATCTCCCCCAAAACTCCCTGGGTCTGCTTTTTTAAATAAATATATAAATAAATAAAAATGAATAATTTGTGAGCTGTAGATTTCGGGCACCTCCACAAAGATCCAGATCTGCCGTGAATCTTTGTTCTATAAGCTAATGTGCATTAACCAGCTGCCGGGGACAGACTCCAGCTCACACTTATGGGTGTTTTATTTAAATTTGGTCATCAGGGTGAGCTTTTTCCAAAAACATATTGGAAATGAATGGTGTCACACTGCTCCTAATGGAGACTCTTTAATTTCTAGTTTCACTCTTTCCCTGTCAGGGTGACATGAATTTTTCTGCCAAAGTTACAAAAGCTGGGGAACTGGCCGTCTCCAAAATTTGTCAAAAATGTCCAACCTTTTATACAAGTTACAAGGTCAAGCTGCAGCTTTACTGTGTATGTGCAAAGGAACTCTTGGTCGGGAACCTTGGGCCATTTCAAAAATGAACAATGACAAATGGGATGAACCACACGAATAAAAGACGTGGACTGACCTCTGGTAAACCCTGCTGTGTTGGAATAAAAGTGTAATAAAGGAGAAGACGCAGAAAACATAGCATCTGCCATGCATGGTTGTGTGTAGAAAAACAGCATTATAACCCCTATTATGCAAAAATAAAGTTTCAATCACAACCTGAGTCACAGGGGAGCTACTGAAGTGGTGCTAATGCTATGAGCTTCCAGCCTCCCTGAAACATCCCAACAGTCGAGGATCAAAATTGATTTGATGGGTGATTAGTTATTGTTCATTTGGCCACATCAAACAATGACAACAATGGTGATTTCTGCTGAGAAAGGAGGTTTACAGCATTTCTGCGTGTGTGTGCGCGTGTGGGTGTGTGTGTTTGTGTGTGTGTGTGTTTTTCTCCATATATGGGATCTTTACTTATAAACTGAACACTGCACTTCTGGATGAAGACATACATTAGGCTGGAATAGATGTTAGGCTAAAGTTGGGATTAGATTAAACCAGGTCAGCATCAGGTTAGGATGCACAAATGAAACCTACAAGCAGACTCTTAAATAAAAAAAAAAAATGTTGTTGCTACATGATTTCTGTTGAAAACATAACAGCAATTACTGCCACGTCAGCCCGACACCTCTGCAAACCATTAACCGACATAAACATGCCGCGATCTCTGGGTTCAGCCATTTTCTGTGGACAAAGACACGTTTGTCTCCTTTCAAACGTCTGAGGTCACGGCCATTTTGTCCACATCCTCCTTGGTGCGTCTTGAACCAACTAAACTGCAGCTCGGGCTGAGCTCCTTCTCTGTTGACGGTGTGTACGCAGGTCAAAGAGGAATCCTTTGAAAACAGGAAGATAGGAATACTGCCCGGCGTGAAATGAATGCACTTTACAAAGCCAGATCCATTCTCTTAAATGCCTGACCAGAGCAGGCTGATATTCAGCGGAAATCCTCTAAGTGCAAATATTGTTGCACCTGCTCGATCACTTTTGTACCTCTATAGACAGAGAATCATCTGGCAGCCTGTGTTGGAGGGAAATTCAATTAACTTGTGTTATAATAAGGGGCAAAGACTGCGTGTTAGCAGTATACAACCAAAGCTCAGAGCACTGATTGACGTAGGCCTTCATTCACCCTCAGCATGAAAGGAAGGACCAAGTGAAATAGCACACTCTTCAAACCTTTTTTGTGTAATAAATTGTACCAAAAAAAAAGAAAAAAAAATTATATATATATATATATATATATGTGTGTGTATCTGCGCTAACATGAAATGGTATTTGCTCATCATTCTAAGGTAGCGTTGCTTTCTAGCTGATCGGTTCTGGGAGGAGGACACGTTGTGGCTCACTGATGAGTTGAGTAAGTGTGTGAGCTGTTCTCTAAATCGGCGAGCTGAAGGACGAGCTGTATCTCATTACGGCTTCTATCTGGGAGAAGAGAAAGCCTCTGGCTGGTGATAGAAGCAGCGACAAGTTGGAATTTAAACAGCATCTCACCCAGAATTTTCCTTTACATCATCTTTCTTTTCATATTATATAATATTAAAAAAAAGAAAAAGAAAAAAAAAAACACTGGAGCTTCATGTGGGTAAAACTTTCAGTTCCAGAACCAACCTGGGTTTAGTACTGGAACTGGAAGACGGATGGTGTCTGATCCTTGGTTGAACCTCATTCAGCTCACTCAACATTTGGAAGCCATACTGTCAAATGCCAAGAGATTCTTCTTGACCAAATAGCCATGAACGCCTCCAAACCCGCATGTGCAAATCTCACCTATCCTGCACATTCATGAGAAGAAAGAAGTCCCTGCCTACACACGCACACACACACACATAGACACACACACACACAAAAAGAAGGTGTAAATGATGACCTTTGTGAATGTTAGATTGTCAGTAGCGTGAAGGTTTGGAGTGTGGAGAGAAGTGTCGTCTCTGGCTGTGGACTCATCATCTGCAATCATCACTGTTAGGAAATAATGAGTTTTCACCTCGTGCAAACGTTGGTTTTTAATGATGGCCTGTTAATAGACAGTGTAGTTTTAAATTTGCTTTGACATTGATACTTTGCCCATAGTCAACAGTATGTCCTCACGATGACAGAAATGTACATTCATTTAATGGTGAAATGTATTTGAAAGAATTAAAAAAAACCAACATGTTAGTACCAAATGAGCTTTAGTAAGTTTGTCTGTACTATATGCTTCTGCCATTTTCATTCTCAGCATGCTGCCAGGACAGAATCTACCCCGACAAGCATCGATCAGCATTAGAGGATTGATTAGTCAGCAGATCTCAGCTCTGCAGAGTGACCACACACTCCTGTCTCTGTCTCTCTCTCTGTCTCTCTCTCTCTCACACACACACACACACGGACACACACAGCATGACTCGTATGTATTTTGCCCTTTTAATCACTGTATTTTAAACAGATGGAAATCTGTCTTTCTGTCTGTAATGACAACATTGAAAATTATGATAGAAACAGCTAAATATAAAAACTTTTTTAATAAAATAAATGACATTGTTTTAATACATCCTCTTGTGCTTTAATTCCCAGCCTTGGAAAATTAGTTATTGATTTTTTTTTCTTTACAATTTTATGTTATTTGTAACACACAATAACATGTAACACATTTTTCTGTCAACATGTTATTAAGTATAGTTAAGACAAAAACTGCTGTTTGGTACATAAGTTGACCACTAAGAAATATTGATGGCTAACACTGAGCGCCTCTAAGAAGCACTTTGACTGTTTGAGATTATAAATTATGGATATCTCCATAAAAATAGAAATGAGCTGAGGTGCCAAATAAATATATAGTAATTATTAAGAAACCTAATGTATTCAATGTAAACGTATTACTCTGTGTATTTGACTACTGTCTGCCCTCTTGTGGTGGAAGAGGAGTCGCACATCAGTGATCGTTGGAATATTTGCAAAATTATTAAAATGAAATATTTGCAAACATATACGTTTCATTTCTTTAAAGACAGGGATCGTTGTGGATAATTACTCTCATGAGGACATACTTTGAAACCACAACAAAACCTTCTATTGCACAAAATATCCTCTCTAAATTATGCAGACCACTCGTGGTTTCAAAGAATGCAAATCGTTATCTTGAGCAAATTAATTTAAATTTTATGCTTTGGTTTTCCTTAATACGTAATACCCGCCTTTGCTTGTAAAACACCTTCGATTCTAAACTTAAAACAGAAGATTTTAATGAAGACATCAAAGTGGATGTGCAAACTGAATAGATTAACATAATTTAGAACCCACAGCATGATGCACTAACACACACCTCCCTGACTCTGCACCAGATTAGATGCAGAGTGAATCTCTTCGCAAACGCCCAGCAAAAGGTCAGCACGGTATTGAATTTTTTTTCAAATATTTTTCAAAATACCTCCTGGCATTGCAAATATTTTTGACCACTGCGTAATACTATGGGGAAGGATGAATCCCCACTCCTCCATGCCCCCATCTCTCACTCTCCCTCGCACATATACACAGATACCACAACACAATGCCTGCCAATCTGCACAGAAAAACATCGCTCTGGGTTATTCATCGATTGACCATTCAAATCCCAACATATGCTGCTCTCCCTCTATTCCACTGTGTTTTCAGAAATGGACTATTTCCTAATTCTTGCACAAGGCCTTCTACTCTGTTCAGGAGTCACTCGCACTTGATGTAAATGAGAGACAAAAGTAGGCAAGAATGTAAATTCACCAATCCGAGTGCAAACATTCTCGCGCACTTGTCCACACGCCTATCTGTGTGTGTTTTTTGTGAACATTTTGACCCGTTTTTGCAGAAAAAAAAAATGTAAAGACCACGTGCATTACCAAACTAAATTCTGCTCTATAACCTTGGAATGAATTGCCTGGTGGTGAGCTCCTCTGAAGTGACTTCTCCCCAACGTGTTATTCTGTGAACAACAGTGACCGGAGAAAAGAGAATCTGAGAGTGTGTGTCTGCACAATAATCACCCCGAGAGTTGCACTGTCAAACATCTCAGCTTTACTTTGCTTTTCAAGTCTCTCATCCTTTAAAGTTAAAAAAAAAAAAAAAAAAAT
Source organism: Lagocephalus sceleratus (assembly GCA_911728415.1). Taxonomy (NCBI): domain Eukaryota; kingdom Metazoa; phylum Chordata; class Actinopteri; order Tetraodontiformes; family Tetraodontidae; genus Lagocephalus; species Lagocephalus sceleratus. The sequence continues at coordinate 2,185,974 of CAJVRN010000216.1, read as the reverse complement.
GTTTTCCTCTTCCAGGCCCCCTCCTGGTTTTACCCCTGTCGTTTTCCTTTTCTTATCCGTCCTTTTGATCGCCTAAAACATCAGTCCATCAGTACCAGAAGCTGTGGTTTATGTCTCCCCGCTGTCCACTGTCTGCCTTCCAGGGAGAGCTCCTCCCTGCTGAGCTGCTGCCCGTCCGCCAAACCGGAGTGTTTGCAGGTTTTAACATGGAGGAGTGCCTTAATGTTGTTCAGCTGGTGGGCAGCCACACAGGGTGCTGAGCACTGGCAAAATTTCAGCTCACATAAAGCACCACTGCATTATCAAATTAAATAAAGCCGACGTGATGTTCCGTCCGCTGGTATCAGACTGGAGGCGTCTGGTTTACTCCTGCCTTACTATTTCATCTGAGAAGTCTGTGCATGGTACATCTTTTCACTGGGGATTAGGAAAGGGGGGGGGGGGCGACTTGGCCTCTATAGGGCTCCTTCAGAGCAAAGCCAGTCCTCCCATGTTAATTTCTCAAGGTCACAGAGAACCTCTGCAATGTTTCAGCTTTGAAGGTGGACTGGAAATTCAACAACAGGAACCCTGCTGCAGAGAGGGGAAGCGGGAACACGCTGATTCAATACCCCCGCACCACTCTGAGATCACAGAGGCCAGTTAGTGAGGTGTTTGTGGACAAACAACAAAAGGCAGGGATGTCCGTCTAATGTGTGACTTGATGTTAAATGTGCCTCCTGCTCTCGGTGTAAGCCATAAGATCTGCAGCACCGCCTTGTTTTCCCTCCTTGTCCTTGTTGGCTCAGTTCCTGCAGGAATAACCATTAATGTGAGCATTCATCACTCACTGTCTTAATCATTATTTTACGAGCAGTGCCGCTTGGCTCTAATTGAGCTACTTTACATTGTAATAAGGCAACAGAATGCACAGGATTAAGGCAGAGCCTGCTCCCTTATGTATTCAAAAATAGGGCTTTGGAAAAAGCTACACTGTGTGTGTCTCGCCTTTTGAGATTTAATGACCATCCTGTGACTCCACAGAGAATTACTGCCAGTAATTGATTATTAAAACTCGAAATTGCAAACCATATCCATTATTTGACAAGTGCATGTGTTATCACTGTAATTAACAAAGCTTGGCACTTACCGTTTGCCAGTTTCAAGGTCTACAGAAAAATATATCAGAGGTTAGAAAAGGCCATTCACAGACCAAGCGCTGTCTGGGCAATTATGAGGGATATAATACGTTACCAAAGATGTCCAAAGAGAATTTCTCCTCATATGAAAATGAATTACACAGTGCTCTAACAGTGGTTGAGTTTGGTTGCTTTTCTGGGCACAGAATTAGCAAACATATTGATCAAACTGCATATGATTGGTGATAACCACTAAATCCAGAGTGGATACAACTTTGTGTGTTTCTAAGGGATGGTGAGGCTCATTCATTTCATTGTATATTATGTTAAGTGAGGAAAAATAAAAAATCATATTTTGGTGATGTTGACCTGTAATTATCTTTGGTTTGTCTGATTTGCTCCTGGCTTTAGATGGTCCTGATGGGAGAGGCCTTTCCAAAGGCACTGTTAAAGCTTCTAACCTTCACCAAAGTGCATCTCCTTAAAAAAAAAAAAAAAACAGAAAAAAAACACACTCATGCCCAGGCTGATACCCCATCCCAGAGAATGCCCTTTGTGTGGACCAAAAAGTGCAAGGTCTTTACTTGATTAGAGATACAGTAATAATTGGTCGAAGAAAACTGGGCCGGATAATTGAGCAGACTAAAGCAACACACCAGGAGGGGGGGTGTTGGAGAGAAGTTGAAAACCTCAAGTGAAAAAGCCGAAGTCATCAGAGTGCAGGCAGGAGTGAATCAGTGTAGCGGTAAGAAATGCTACAAACAGCAGCGGTTGTCCATGAGGGCCTGAGACAGAGTGGTGAGAGCCTTTATTTACTGGGAGGAATGCTGTATCCACAGGCCGTTTGGGCAGGATAGAGCTGGATGAATTCATTAAAAGAAGCGCAGTCTCTCCCAGCTGCCATCCCTCCCCCTGCAGCCAGACTCCGATCAATGTCAGGAATACATCCAAAACAACATTTAGCACAAGACCTCGGAAGCAGGGCTACATTTAAGACTTCTCTGTGCGCACACAACTCCCCTGGATGCGAGCGCTTCTTCAAAACGGGCTATTGAAGTAGAGCGGTGGAGGTATAGGGGCAACGTGTGTGCATCACTACAGAAAGGGCTGGTTAACACATGCATGCTTTCAACAAGTAATGCTGCGTGTATTTCATAATTGAAAGCTACACTGAGGTGTACAACATAAAATATAGCAGTTTTGGGAAACTTTAAGCATCATTTGAAGCAGCGATCATCAACCCGGTCCTTCAGGCCCCGCAATCCAGCCGGGTTTTGCGTCCTGCCTGCCATACTCCTGCTTTTTCCTAGGTTTCCAGGGAAGCTGGGATTCTGCCTGGTAGGTCGGAAAACCTGGCTGGATTATTAGCCATATGAACTGGGTTGATTGACCCTTGCTTTAAACTGTGAACAGTACCGTATCAGAATTATATCCCATAATTCCTTGAATTTGAGCTTCATTTCATTGAAATATTCTCGGTAACTTCTACACTAGCTGCCATTTCCCAGAATGCTTTGGAAGACTGTTTACATCAGCGGGAGGTCAGGTCTGGGTGTCTGACCTTGTTTTGAGCGCAGATAATGTGCAGAATAGAGTCAGCGTCACCGCCATACTGGGTTGGTCAGATTCGGCGACGGCCGTACTGGAGCGCAGGGTCAAGCTGCTTGAGGATTGTGCAACACAAACCAGTATAAGACTGGGAAAAAAAGCCTCAGTGGTCTGTCACAGAGAAGACTGACCAAGCGGTTGACCTCTGACGCACTAATGATCGAGTAGAATTTTGTCTCGTCTTTAAACCAGCTAACCAGCTCTGCTTCACCACTACACTCGTGTGTGTCATCAGAAAGAGTTACGTTCTGAACTGTCGGAGGATTTAGAAAGTGTGAAAGCATCTCTGTGTGCATGATGATAACTGACTCGAAGTGATGAGACTAGCAAAAGAGAATAAAACACCCTCACTAATGAAAGACTGGTTAATGGATTTGAGGTCAGACGTTTTCTTAACAGCGTCTGAAAACATTTGAAAGTTGGTGTTTCCGTGATTTGGCCTCACTGCTCATCTCTGCGGTGCCGAGGTCAGCTGTTCTCGCAAAAGTATTCCAGGATGTTTTCCTGAGAAGGAGCCAAACTACTCTCCAGTTCTTGTTCTGTGTGCTGGCTGCTCGTGCCGCATTGTCGTAGTTGAAGACTGAATGGGGGGAAAAGCTCTTACAGGTCTACCGTGTGAGATTTGTTGGCATGAAGATTTAACACAGCTCTGACTGCAGCTGGGGCTCTGCAACGTCTTGGACTCAAAGACCGTCCTCATTCGCATTTCATACATGTTCAGCTTGTTTCATTAAATCTTCATTTGTTTCTTCAAATTATTTCTCTAATTACTGACATCCATTATTTTTGTTCCATGTTAACAGCTTGCTGTACTGCCTGTCTGCTGCCCTTTTTACTTTATTTTACAATAATTCCTGCTGCATTGCATTTAAATAAAGATAACATAGAGTGGTAGCACATGTAATATACTAGAGGTGAGGATAATTATCACAGGCTGAGTGAAGTGAAGAGGTACTTGAATGTCTTAAACTGTAAAAATTAGAGGGAAACTTGGTTTATTTGTATATTAATAAACAATTTTCATGTTCATCATTGTGTGCAGCAACAATTAATTTAGTTATGTTAATTCAGCTGATTAAGTGAATTTTCACTGTGCATTAGCATAAACAGACTGTCGTCAATTAAACTGTTGTGGAGTAGACATAAGGTAATTTAATAAGTTTGTCTGGCCCTCTTAACTTTGTGGAAGCAGTTACAGTCAAATCCTGGAGCACACTGCTGCCACATTCTTTATGTGTATGCTGTTTTCTGTCTGTTTCCTTCTGAAACCAGCTGCAGGGAGCCTGAAAGACAACGTTTGTACTGCATCCATCTTCCTATATGGTCTTGGGTTTGGCCACAGTGACCAGCGGTATATTTGGAGGTGAGAAGGTGAGGCCATTAACTCCGTGAACACTCTGGAATCTGTCAGAGGCTGAGGTGGGAGTGATGTGATGTGGAACTGTTTTGCTGCCAATACAACTGGTGCATTAAATAAAATAAATGGCAAAAGTCTTCAGGAAAGCCTAAAATTAGTAACAAGACGGTCTTGGATGCAGTTGGGTTTTTCCAAGCCAACAGGGATCCCAGACACACCTCATATGCAATACCCATAAGGTCAGCGTGGATGCTTTAATATAGAAATTATCAAAATTGACTCCGAGCATCTTATGTGCACTTTTTTTTGGCATTTCAGACATTTTAATTAGGACACTTTAACATAACATCTTTCTCTCCTTATGCGTATTATGTAATTTAGATTTGTTACTATACATACGATCGCAGAATCGCCTGAGCCACAACAAAATGCTTATACTGCCACCTAGTGGTCATGACATTTAGCGTGTGAAGGCGCTATAGAGAACACAGAATACTTTGATTTACCATACATGCACTGTAAATCATTCTCGCCACTAATGTGTTCCATACAGAGTCCATCTAAATTTAACAATGTAATGAATCTTAGAAAATCAACACATATGTTGTCACTATAAAAGTCTCTGTGCTTGGGGAGGATTTTTCATTTAATAGTAATGTGTCACATATGTCCTTGCAGGTCTACAATGACCTTGAGTGCCCTATTTATCACAGAAGACCAAAATATATATCGTATTATATTTTTAAATATAGGTTGACATCTGCTATTTATTGCATAATGCTGCCAGAGATCACAGGGTTAAGATTTCACTTTGTGGCTCAGCAGATGACAAAGAAACGCAAAAATGAAAAAGATTGATGAATGAGGTGTGTTTTAGATGTGCTGGGGTTAATGTGGGGGTAGCAACAAAGGACGCACTAACAGACGGATAATGCTGGATTACGCACACATCAGCCACGTGTGGACGTGTGCACAGTGATACAGTTACCTAGGCTACAGGAACACCTCAGGGATGTGTGCCCTCTCCTCTTTTGTTCTCATATATAATGGAAAGATGTTAAATATATGCGGCCCATCCTACTGATGACCTCACTGTAGGTGTGGTGTGATGGTCTTTAAATTTTCATTACTCATAATATAGGTGAGTACATTTTAGTACAGCTCATAGTACATGGTCAGTAAGAGTTTGCCTGGTTAAATGAAGTTAATTCTTTATATTGTTATTAAAATTTTAATTTGTTATTTTTTTTTAAAAAAAAAGGTATGTACACTATATTGTTTTTTAATACAGACCATGTCGAACATACTTAAACACTTTGCAAACTACAAATATTGAAAAAAAAAACTTTAAAAAAGAAACACAATTTCAATACACATGGATTTCAGTTCTGGTTATGAATTAGTCAAGCAGAATGTTTGATTTTCATTGTTGAGAATAATATAAAAAAACTGCTGAATTATATTTAAAATCTCTCTTTCTTCGGCAGTCTCATGCAACACTTTAGTCACATATCAAATAAATGTACAGCGCAGGCCCTCCACTTGTGATTTCTCTTTCTGTGAACCACAGTGACACTTCCTGAGATGCTCAAATAGAAAACACATTATTTCTTTATGAAATAAACCTGAATACTCAAAAGAAACAAAACACAATTTAAAAGAACAGTTGGTTTCACATTTTTTTAAAAAATAAGGGTCATGATTTAATCGTCACTAATTAATCCATGACACCACAGAACTGACAAAGACAAATTTAGTCAGTTTTTGTAGCTTTTTCATTTTGTTAAGTGTTAAAAACAGTGGTTTCAGTCTGGCTTTGGTATGATTTTGTCTGTTTGTGTTGTTTAAGGCACAGATGCACAGGGAGTGTTGACTCAGATCTGTGGGGCTCCGGGCTCACAGGGTGATCCTGGTGCAGTGGTGTTTGAGCTTGCAGGGCAGCACGCCGCAGTTCAGCTGGTAAAACTCCACCAGCTGGATCAAGTCCGTGAAGCGCGTGTGGCCGTCGTCCAGGCTGAAGAGCACCTCCCCTTCATCGTCCATCTGCAGGCAGGAAGACAGAGAGAGTCAGGAGAGCCCGTCTATTGCTGAGGCCGTGGAACGCAGGCAGGGAACTCACAGGTAAGATCTGGAAGTGTTTGATTCTCTGCATGTGGCACAGTGACAGGACAAACGTCTTTGGGTTGCTTTGGCTGTCCCTCAGAAGAAACACTCTAAAAACAAGGAGGCAAATTAGAATGTCATGGTGGGACTTCCTTTAATATAAATAGCATATGTTATTGATATACGCCAACACAATGGACATATGAAGTGAATGAGGCCGACATTGGGTTTGATCAGATTAGATGGGGTGAAATTGTTTACCCATCGATGAGACCCTGCTGAGTGATGAGGCGCTGCGCCTCGTCTCGAGACATTTTGCCGTGAAACCACGACTGACTCACGTGGAGGCCTGGAGAGCAAAGACCGAGTTTCACCGATGACGCGTGTCACTGGCGTGTAGAGAAATAAAAAAGCCGCGGGTGCCCTTCCTACCTATGCTTGATGCCGAGCTCTGTGACGTGGAGGGAGTCCCGTGGGTGCTCAGACGGTGACAGCTCTTCTTCTGCGGGAGACATGAACGGCGGTTCAACCGGTTAACTCTGGAAAGCCCTCAGAGCTTTAGAGATGGCCTGTGAGCTCACCCTCCACGACAGGCCTTCCTCCACGGCCACCAGCAGCGCCTCAGATGGGTTCTCGATCACTCGGCTCCTCTGGCCTGAAAAGTCCATGGCCACCAGAGAGTTCTCTGAGATGCTCCTCTGAAATTGCGGACAAACACCGCAAGGATATCACTCTGATGGCCGTGTGTGTGAGAAGACTTTCCATTTCAGCGTGGATCTTATTGCTTTCCATCATTTATGATTCGATGCTCTTCTTGGTGGAGGACAGAGACGCCTGCTGCTGGTGTTGCATTGCCATCTAGTGTCAGTAAAAATGGCTCCCACTTTACCATTTCTAAGTGATTCTTTACAGAAACTCTAATTAAAAGTGATTAAAGGGGCTTTGAAGCCAAAATATGCAGGGTTGAATTTAGACAAATGTAGATTCGGATCTAATTTACACATCGTGGTGTTTTTTTTCCATCTCGATATGGCATTATGGGCTAAATCCACATTCAGCCTGAGCAGCCCGATGTGACCCAGCATTTAGGAGATTCATGTTCTCTCTGTCTTTCTGCTTAATCCGCTTGGTCACAGCTTTTGGCACATGTGACCTCCAGACACACTACAAGAGGTGACGAGTTGTTAAATCTGAGAGCAGCTGATCGCTGTGTATTTTTAAAAAAAGCTGGGGGTCCAAGAGCGTGTTAAAAAGTCATAAATAGACAGTATTTAGTGCCACAAAATACTCTGCAGCCAGGGCCTATTCTGGGACATCACACACACCCACATTAACACACTCACGATTTGCCCCACTTACAGCAATGTTCTGCGCCTCTAATCTAGTTTTTAGCCTATTTTTCAAATCAATTATACATTTTTCTTATTCCTCTCAAGGATTTTCATAAAAATTAAAGACCAACAAATTATTGAGAGAACCTAGAATATTATCTCCACCGAACAAAGCAATGAAAGTTGCTTTTTTTCCAACGTTAAAAAAACAAAAAGGATGAAAAGAACACCTCTATCTCACCATCGGTGAAGCTTTTTGTTTCTGGTGTGGCTGAACAAAGTTTTGGTACAGTTGCATCCCATACTGAAAAACACGATGAATGCATTTTAGATTGATTTCAAAACTCCACAGCATGCAAGATTTTACATTTTTTGATTCTTATTATTATTCAAACGTAGTTTGGGATTGTCAGTATGTAGCACTTCTAATATGTGTCTAACACCACTGAAGAGTTTCCTTCGACCAGCTAGTTTAGCTCTGATGCAGCATTCCCCCGTCGCACTCAACTCAGCATCAAGCAGGAGCAGGACCAACCTTCAGCAGGCGCATTGCTGTGATCCAGCAGGTTCTGGTCTGCTCGTCATCGGCGCAGAGCAGCTTCAAGTCCCGTGCCGAGCTGCACTTTGTGGACTAGAGAGAAGGAGTTCCAGGGAGTCAGCATGAGTTCATAATCCAAAAAGTCTGTCGAAATGTCCAGACAAGTGAAGGCACCTTGATGCAGAAGCCATAGTCTGAAGGTGCTCCATGCAGTTTTTTGGCTGACAGCACCGTGTAGACGTCACTGTCAATAAAGCTGGCGAAGAACTGCAGATGCCTCGGTTCCTGCAGGGGTCAACAAAGGAGTTGACAGAGTTAAAGTTAAAAAAAAAAACAGTGAAAACTGCCCACAAAAGTATGTCAGTATTATTAAATGGCATTAAAAGTTAAAATATGTATATTTACTAAAATATGCATCCAGATGTTTGAAGCATGTGTGATCCATTACTGATTATTATCAGTCATAGTAATAATAGATAGCATGTGAGGCCCCTTGCCTCTGAATATGTTCTATTACTTGCTTTTAAAATGCAGTGGGGTCAAAATTTATCAGAAAATACAGGAGATATAAGCTTGAACAATTAAGGAGTCATCTGATATGCTGCTTAGAAATAACAGGATGTAATATCTCCTCAAAAATACCTGTTCATCAGTACCTGGGCGGGTGGAAGTCATACATCTAAAGCCATAATAAAATACTGATAACTTTGACATAAGAACAGGCATAGAGTTTCAATACAAACGCACGCAGGCAACACATCCTTGCATTTATGTCTTTGTGGGGACTTTCATAGACATAATTCAACTTTAAAACCAAATCTTAAGCCTCAAACAGTCCTTTGAAGTGACGATGAGACGAAATGGCTTCACTTCGAAAAAATGTCCTCACTTTTCCTCACTTAGAATGAGTATTTTGGTACTCAACATGTTGCACATACAAGGAGACACACACACACACACATACACACACAAAGACTGCCATTGTTCAATGTTCATGCCTTGCACTCGTCCTACTTCCTTATTTAAAGTAATTCTGCAGACTTTGGTGCCTGTGCTGACTGACTGGCATTGTGTCTGCCAGAGATCACAGATGAACGGCAGTTCAGCGAGAAGTGGATGCCACACCAAACGCTTTGCTGCAGCCGGCAACAAAAGGTCTACTGTTGTCAGGAACGAGAACGGCTGAAGGAGCGCCCGTCCTGACGTGGCCGCTGCTCCGGCGTGAGCGTCACCTGTCAGCCGCGGTTGGAGCAGAGTTTGTGTCTGGCTGATGCCAGCTGACCTAACGAAAATCAGGTTTAACCTGTTCTGCTGGCATTGCACAGTATCAGGTATACAGAGGGTGAACTCGTGACCCCGTGGTGTACAAACAGAACATTATGATTTTCCAGTGAGACCATGAATTGTTCCAGCTCATATGTTTACCGTGTAAACTAAAATCAGATTAAAAGAGAGTCATCTGTTTGTCTGCACCACTCTTGATTCACAGATTAAAAAAAAAAAAAGTATTTGCTTGTTCTAACCTTGGAAGTTCCCTTGTTGGAGAAATAAAGCCCTGACCTCCGTAGAAGGAAGTATGACTTCTTCCAAGACTTCCTGCTCACTTCTTTGGTGTGGAGGTGTCCGTGTATCTCTGGACAGCTGCTGGACTTCAGGAACGTCTGTGAGGAGTGGAGAAAGATTTGAACATAGGTGGAAAGACAAAACAGATCTCTAAACAGAACAAAAGCCTCCTGATAGTTAGACCAGACCTGTATGAGCTGAGAATGATCCACGGTCCCATTCGTTTCAGGGGATATAGAAACCATGTGATCTGGGAAAAAGTCCTACAATAATAAAGTGCACCCCTCAGTGGTTACAATAATGCGCATTAACTGGACCATACTGACAATAAAGAGAACAAAACACGCTCACTCACTCACCAGAGGTTTCCTGAAGAATTCATATTTTGCATAATTCTTCCTGAAGTAGAGCCGGCTGTCCGTGTCCATTCCCCAGCCTGAGAGCACCTCCATGACAGACTCATGGTCCTCAATGATCCTCTCTGCAGAGATCAGGAGAGTTAACGTAACAACCGTGTCTGTGTTTGATTGGAAACACATGAAAGTGGACTTTTAATAGTGTAAATTCAATGATTTCCTGAGTTTGGGAGTTTGATTATTAACCTTATATTAATGTGTAACACACTGAGGGGGAGTCTGGCCCGTAGGTCAAGTGCAACATAAATATTAATCATTTCCTAGAAAGAAATGTTTCATTAATTTTTCATAATGACCAATTCTTAAAGCAACAACTGAAGGAAATGAAGGAGGGTTGCATCTTCTTTTTTGTGCAAATAAAGTGGCAGTGTCAATCATGACTGTCTCTGATCTTAAAACTATACAAACCCTGTGACTGACCCCCAAACAAGCACCAGTGGCAGGAAAAACAACTCATTTTAACAGGAAGAAACCTTGAGCAGAACCAGGCTGATATGGGGGACCCTCCTACGGCAGCAGGGTCAATGTGCCCTCAAAGTCTCCAAAGCAAATGAAAAGCTCTGATTGTTAACTGCTATCACACTTCTGTTTATTTTAAAGATTCTTTGTCCTGTTTGCTCAAAGGTATTTTTTTAGGATTGATTCTCACTGCAGCAGATTGGTTTAGGACAGGGATGTCAAACCACTTCCACAAAGGGCCGTGTGGCTGCAGGTTTTTGTTCCAACCCAGCAGCAGCACACCAGACTTGACTCATTTCATCAACTCACCTGAGTCTTCAGACAGCTGATTGGTCGAACTGGGTGTGCTTGACTGGTTGGAACAAAAACCTGCAGCCACACGGCCCTTTGTGGAAGCGGTTTGACATCCCTGGTTTAGGAGCAGCCTAATGGTGAATGGGCTGTATTCATACTGACATGTTTTTCTAGTCATCTGTGACACACACAAGTGCTTCGGATCAGAATTTAGGAATGTAACCATTCATGCACATTCATCACCAGCTACAGGAGATATTTGGAGTTCGTTGCCTTGCTCTAGGACCAGCATTTCACAGGTCTGGGATCTAACCAACAACCTGATCCACAAGATGAGCAGACTAGTTGGGGTTCACCCTTGCATGAACTCACAAGCAGCACTAGCAGCAGCTGATTTAAAATAAAAAAATACACCTGACTGTTTCCTTTAGCCGTGCACAGCACGCAGCCAACAAGCAACGACGGATAGCAGTGAGACAAGCTTCAGCAGCTCTGCAGCACATGAATGTTCAGCTTTATGTCTAAACAATCCTGTTGAAATGAAGGACAGTTCATTGTCTCTCAGTACCTACTGTAAAATCAAACCTCGCCCATACAACTAACAATACGACAATCACATGATTGATGCCTCTGTATACAATCTGCATCTGCATTATTCATGTGGGACAGTGCAGCATTTCACCTGAACTGGAGAACAGATGCATGCAAGTTAGAGTCTAACACATTAATTTTTATATATGATGTTTACTTGGCTAGAGATGAGCTTTTGAAAAGTATGATTTTGTTGTTGCACAAGTGTAATAGAGTAAAAAACTTTAACTTTAGCTTTTTTTAATAGTCGTATTTTACCTATTCCAAGAAGGGAGAGTTGTTCAAAGAGCGTCCAGCTGTGATCATCAATGCAGTTGTTCTTCAAGACAAACAGCTGGCATATGTCTCTGGCGCTGATGTCATTGGGAACCTCGATGGCTCTGCTGGTGTTGTCTTCATTATAAACTTTGATGACCTGCAAACGAAGCAGAATTGACAACATCAGCCTTCCAGCAGGGACGTCGTGCTGTTTTTAGGTCAGCCAAACATCATTCTGACCCTCGGACTGAACCTCCCCAGTCCCTGTTTTCCAGCGGGCTGACATCATGCTTCTACACTAAACTGTCGGGCTTCTTGCAAAAATAACAAAAAGACTTTAAAATGAATCGAGGCATGTTAAATGTAAACTTACCCCTGTGTTTAGAGCCAGGCTGGACTCTGTCTCTGGGCAAGCTCTGTGTCCCATGCATGGCTGAGCACACAGCATTGCCAAAGATTTTTCTCAGATATGTAAAAACGCAAACGACAGCTCAGCAGTGTGTCAGCTGGAGAGAAACTCTCTCTCTCTCTCTCTCTCTCTCTCTCTCTCTCTCTCTCTCTCTCTCTCTCTCTCTCTCCCTCTCCCTCTCTCTCACTTTCTCTCTCTCTGTCTCTCTCTCTCTCCCGCTGTCTCACTCTTGCTTGCTCGCTCTGCTATGGTGGCACTGAAAGGCTTAAGACAATTTACAAAAAAAAAAAAAAAAACACACGCACACACTCTTGACAAAGGGTTGTCACCTGCTGCTGTACCTCTCACTGCCACGGAGAGGAAGCACGAGATGTTTACATACACACACATAAACATGCGTTTAAAAACCTTAAACTTGCACAGAGCTAAAGCTCGTGGCACCATGGTCGCGGATCTTGTGTTCACCCAGGGAACTTTAAGCTAGATTAAACTCACCATAGGAGAGAATAAATCAGTTTTGGAGAAATCTGCTGCTGAATCAGTCACAAATACCCATCATTCCATTTAATATTTTGCAGAGAAACATTATTCGCCTCCTCCCCATTATCACCAGCTCATATAATCTGATATAGAAAGGCAACAATTTCTGAAGGATGCATCAGTGTGACATGCAGGAGCAGATGCAGCAGCCAGGTTAACAGTATGTTGCCAGAATGTATGGTGGAAAAAACAAAAACTGCCATTTTGTTAAAGTGGATACTGTCTGGACTGCTGAGAGCCTGCGCTGACTCTGGGCTTCAGAGGAAGCGGCTCTCTATGAGTGCCAAATCAAATCATTCAGGCATCGCATTTCAGCAGGAGCAGGGGCTGGACGAGGCCTTCTACCCGAGCATCCCAGATGGAATTTGTCTTTGCATAGGTCAGACTGAAACCAGCTCAGAAAATTAGTTGTAGTTTTGCAATTAAACGAGAAGCAAAATAGTTCAATGAATGGTGCCAAACTGCGCGTCTCACCTTCTGACTGCACATAGAGGTGTGCACTCGGACTGGTTGTTTTCATTTTCTGGTACCAAATGCTGCAGCACTGCAGAATACATGACCTCTACAGCCTGAGATGCTCTCAATCATAACACCATGTTTGCTGTTGGAACAGCAGGTCAAGTTTCCTGATGGGATGTCTCATAGTTAATATTGATTGTGTTACTTTTGCTACTGGACACTACTACCACTACCACTCATAATAATAATAATAATAATAATAATAATAATAATAATAATAATAATAATAATAATAATAATAATAATGATGCCCTACTAAATTTAAAAACATTCATGTGGCAGTTCATTTATCTTCCATAAAATGGATCAAAGAGCTCTTTGTCAGCACCATTATTGTAATTCTAAAACCACATATGCAGGGATGTTTGTGGATTAGTATGGCAGAGGAATGGCTGAAGCGTCTCACTCTTTCCAAGACTGGAGGTGCAACATGTCTTTGGCCTTACGTGTTTCTCCACTGTAATCCTGAAGGGCCGCCCCCAGTGCCAACTGTTCTATGGTATGTTTGTGAATGAATAAGTGTTAGAAAATCCTGTATCCCACCGTGAAGAAAGCACTTTTCGAGATACCAACAGATTGTTTACATGGGCTGTAATAATAGGTGACTTTGACCTGACTTTCTTTTAAATAAATCATGATCAGTCGTCATTTTTAAGGGCAGAGGAGTGAAAGGTTGCTGTTAATCATTGATTAAGAGCTTACAGAGAACGGCCAGCCAAGGTAAAATGCTGCGTAAATGAGAAAGTTTTTTTTTTTTTTTTTTATCAGAGAACACAGAGCTGCATTCATGAGCAGGTAACCCTGATCCAAATGTACACATGCTTTGACCCAAAAAGCCTTCATGCACTTCTCTGATATCAATCAGAAGGGACTTTTTTTTTTTTTTACTGAACCAAGCAAAGATAAATAATAAAGATATCTCTGTAAATCATCAATCTCCATGCAGGCCAAATGCAGCTTTATTTTCATTTTGTGTTGCCATCTTTAGCACATCTAATGAATCAAATCTAATGCTGCAAATAAACTAGAAGATCAGTAGCACTTATTTGTACAATAAGCAGCCTGTTTGCTCAGAGTGGGAGTAACAAAGATCACTGTGTCTGATACTGGGCTTTAGATTTATGCAGTTGACCCAAAAGATCATCAAACAGATTACTTTCTCTTTAAGGTTCAGTATTATTAATATTACTATAGAAGGTACATTGCTATTTAATGATTTAGTTATACAGGAGTCTTTGCTTACCTGTTATGTTTTACTTTCATAATAAGAAAAAATAAAAAACACCATGGTTTTACCTTTTTTAAATAATAATGTGTAAATAAACACTGTCTGCAATCCTCAAAAAAGCAGTTTTCTACCATGATGTGTCGTGACGATAAGCGATGAGTTTATCGCTTTATTCACTTCTTGATGATTTGTTGCTTTGATCCCACCTTTGAGTACACCTCCGTTAAGTGACACAAGAAGAGACTTTTGCTACAGGAAGATACAATGTCTTCCAGAGGTACTTCTGCAGAAGAACAGCCACATTTGAGCCAGGATAGCCTCAAGCACCAAAAGCAGAAACAAAGAAGCAAAGTTTAACATGGAGCATAAGCCAACATTTGTGCCTATTTGCAATAAATCCCCTCAAGTCATTCCAGAGACAGGGTGTTGATGAGAATGGGATTGACAACATGCAAACATAAAGCCTCTGGCCATGGCTGTCACAGTCTGGAGCAGGAAGACTAAATCCAGATATTGAGTACGGGGCGCTACATACTGTATAACCTTGTTGAACATAAAACCCTCTATTAGACCGTCTTATCTCAAGGACAGGACACTGTGAGCTATTTTCCCATTTAGACTGCTTTGGTTTAACCCTGAACTGCACTCCCACAGCTGCAGCTCAAGTGCTGGTGAGGAGGTGGCCTCCAACCTTGTCTATCTCAGATTAACAAAAAAAGAAAAAAGAAAAGAAACACAAACTCATATATGAATCCTCTGTATGTTGGCAAGTATTAACTCAATGTAGGTGACTGTTCTCAGTACTGAAATACCGATGGACTGCTGGGAAATCTTGGCTAAAATAGAGTTTGCTTTGTGGCAATCATTAAGATTAATTATACTTGCAGGCAAATGTTATCAAGCTTGGGAGATAAGCACACTAGAGAGATGGTTGCTACTTTACACAGAAAAATGTTGCTGCAGATTTCTTATTTTTGTGCAATGAGGGATATTGAGCAGCTTGAGGGACATCAGATGTGTGTATTTTCATTTTGGTTCCATAAATTACACTATATATTTGTCACCCGACCTTTTCAGATGGTATATAATCATTGATGGTTCTGAAATACAGGTTAAAATCATGAAAAACTGTTCAGTAGGTGGTAGGTTGTCTTTTAAAGATGAACTGGTCAGGTAACCCAATCTGTACATGATTACCCTAATGCTCGTGGCATTGCTGCCTCTATTATTGACTCATATAATCCCAAGTAAAGCAAGTACCACATATTAAATTTAATACAAAAATGAGTGTGTTCCAGATTAAAATCAAATCCAGAAAAATCAAAGGAAAGAACAGCCAAAATGTGCATTAACAAAGGAAGGAAATTGCACGAGGATGTAGTTCATCCAAGTGTCTAAAATGAGGTTGTAAGCCAAAATCTAAACATTCAAATCAAATCCATGTAAGATTCCTACCCTCTTCTGCAGACAAAGTGGTGTGATGGCAGGCAAGGTGACTCTTCTCGCATGGAAATTCATTCTTCTGCCTCAGGCATACAAGTGATTACATAAAACATGTCAAAACAATCAAAATTAACACTTTGAAAGTGTATTTTCCTGCATGGTCATTGATTCAAATGCTGGCTGTTGCACTGACACGGTGCATGATGCAAATGTGACTAATACGTGTTGCCTCCCTTTAACACAACGTCCTCCTTTGTCCTTGACTGTGTTAAAGCCTTTTCCTTTTCTCTCTGTGCAGAAAGGCACTTCCAATAAACAAAACTGGAGGGGAAAAAAATTGTTTCTCATGGTACAGGGTGTAACAATAAAGAAAGCTCAGATGTTTATAAAATCAGACTGGTGATAACGTAAAAACAGGAGCTGAAAATTTCCAAGAAAGTACAAATTGTATCAGGAGGGTTTTGCCTACTTTGTAAGCAGACTACACTAAGATGCTATTTTTAGTTTCACACTGACAAACTATTTCACAGAACAGAGCCCATTACCGAGAAAAAGCTCACATAAGCATTTGTAATGAGCAGATTAGATATAACAGATAATTAAGTTATCAGAAACCGTTTTAACTGCCAATTTACAACTTGAGCTTGAATTTAGTCTCATTTTTAATTGCTTGATTTTGAAGTGGAGAGTAAATAACTACAGGCTTATAGGCTTATACTCAGGCTACACCTGAATATAAGCCTGCAACTTCAGTTATTTTGCATTACATTTCTCTGCCAACCTCCCCTACCATTAATCAAGAGGCTATCGCCTAATACCAAGAAAGTTTCAGGTTAACATCGCAGCTCAGTGTGGATTTTATCCAAGTACACATAGAATCTAAACTACTATTAGGCAATGGATAAATGCATGTATGCATCCATCCATGCATTTATGATAAGGACCAAATCAAACTCCATCCGTCCAGGTATTATAGATGTTAAGTATGTAAATATGTACTTATAGTGAATAAACAGTGAAGAGTGCAAAGATTCTATATGTAAACACCACCATTCCTGTAAAATGTATATGGATTTTTTTTATTATTCATGATGAGTGCCGTCTCTTTCTTTCTAATTCTCCCACAACGCAGCACAAAAGTGTGAGAGCCCGGGCACGTAGACGCTGCTGGTTATCAAGCCACTAAAATGAATTGGAATTAAAGGAGCCAGAATGATAACAGAGTCTCCACGACTCCCACAACATACCCTGCTCGAGACACCGCGTCCTTGACTGGGTAAGGTCCATTCAAGACCCCTCCAGGGCTTTGTCAAAATATCAAGACCAGTACTGGAGTGTGTACTAAAGTTCACAAGCTGGAAACATTTCCAGGAAGAAGGTAGATAATCCAGCACATATGCATAATGTATATAACATGTGACTCATCCATATGGGATGCTGTGGAAGGCACACATCCCAACATGCCCGGAGCAGTCCACATACACACCCAAATGCAACAGATGTGAAGATAAGGAGACGTTGATGGAGCTCCACGAGCTGCACACATGTAAAACACTTTAAATTACGCAAAATTAAGCAACAAAGTCATTAAACCTTGAAATGTCATAATTCATTTTGCATATTGATTTAATTTGCTGAGCAGTTAAACCCATGATGAGTTTTAGTCCATAAAACTTCCTACAGAGAAGGATGAGTCTGTAAAAATAGAAACAATGTGAATATCTGTTCTATATTAATGTGCCCCCTTTGAAGCCCTGTGGTTAAAGAGATGAATTTACACTAGGGTATCTACAAGTCACATGGACTCACATGATTGTCTGGAAGCAGACAGGGTCTTATCTGGAGACCAAAAATGACTGACCTCCAGAAGCCCTGACAGCAGAGGCAGTACCAGATATTTGGATTGGCCTCTTTTTTTTCCACACAGTATGAAATCATATAGTGTTAGAGGATTGAACATTATTTCTTTGTATCTAAACAAATACACAGCTCCCGCAGCATCCCAAGGCAAATATTGATACTGCACTTGAAAGGAAAGAATCAATACCACGTGGCTAAAGACCATAATATTTATATTTTGGTGGAATTTTGTTTTTAATAACAGATAATATGATTGAAGGGCCCGCAGAAGCTGTGAGGACCACTGAGGGAGAGCGGTGAACCTGTGACATGACGACTGAGGCACAATAACAGCCGGTCAGGCTGACATAATCTATGAGTGGTTCCAGTGCCGAACAGACGGAGCGAGAGTATGCCACATTGAGGACATTTTGCTCTTTGCAGGGAGAAACCCGAGAGCTCGTCCACACACTTATCATAAAGAATCGACGAATGCAAGAATCGAGGAATCCAAGTGAAGTTACCCCTGACCAGCATCTGCAAGGCTGCTGAGGATTCAGAAGAAAATGCAATCACTCTGGTTTCTTGTAATGTGCAACCTTAACTGAACTCCCTTGAAGAATTGTCCATGAAGTGGAGGCTCTCAAGTCTCAGAGAACACAAACACAGCGATGATTCTGAGGTTGTCAAGTGCAACTCAAGTGTACTATTATCAAAGGTTTTCTGTATGTGTAGATGAGAGAATCAGAGAGGTTTGAATCAAAAAGAGTACTTGGTAATGGCTGAGCTCAATACAAAGTCACTGCTCTTCACTACTCCTCCCAGCTGCTGCACACACACAGACACACACATACACACGCACACACACACCCTTGTGCCAACTAATAAACACTGGTGTTAAGATTTAACTGGTATAAAGTTTGATTCCTCCCTGATTAGGAAGTAAGGTTCCGCATGGCTGTTTTCTACTGGCCACATTTGAGCTGCATCTTATCTTACTATCTTTTCAGTTATCACTTTAACAGTACTGTAACGGCCTCTTTTATGATTAGGAAGGTCCCTCACATCACAAACGGCCCAGTCATAGCCATAAAAGAAAACTCTCATGTTAAAACACGGGTGTTCTTGTATTTTTGCATGTGAAGTTTTTTGGCTTATTTTGTGTTCATGTTTTTTGGATTTTTTTTTTTTTTCGAAAAGCAGAATCTCATTTTGGCTCCTCTTCACTCCACATGTCAGTGTGCCAGTTAAGTATTAGTAATTAGACTATTAATGCAATGCCAAGACGGCCCATGTATTGGAGGTCAGTGTGTGTGTGTCACTGTTTACAGTCTGTCAGAGCAGTCTGAACATTGGAGATAGATGAGCAGTAAAACAGGATGTCATACGTTTGGGTTCACCTTTGCAGACACAAAAGAACAATGACTGCAGTCAACTGTGTCTGTTTGATGAGCTTTGGGATGCATTTCCAACGCTCTATTAAAACAAAACACCATGGCAGATTCTTGTTTGAGATGTTTGTTCTGCACTGCACAAATTTCCAAGGTTGTTTTTTTAATGGACTCAGCATGAGGAGTTGCGACAGATTCATAATTGCTGCACACAAGTAAAGCTAAATTCGATTTCCACCTCCACAATCCAAACCACCATGTTTGGCCTCCTGCACATCTGCCTCTGGATAATGTTCCTCTTTGGTTATCTGTAACTGGAGCACTGACCTGAGTTGGGCTGCCTTGGGTCCACGGCGATGAACTTGCAGAAAAGAGCGGGGAGGTCGGCGATGGGATAAGTTCAGGCAGAGAGCTTTGAACAAGGGAACATTCACTCTCTTTTTGGCTACCAGAGAACAAAAGACACACAAAGAGAGGTAATCAGACATGCACGCATGTACCTTCGGGTAGTTACATCAGTCCCTGTCATCAATCAGCTCAACAATGTATAATAGACATCAAATGTTTAACTTGTTACTTCTTTAACTTAATACTGAAGAGCACTTTTAGTTACAGTCAGAAGAGCCAGCCC
Source organism: Lagocephalus sceleratus (assembly GCA_911728415.1). Taxonomy (NCBI): domain Eukaryota; kingdom Metazoa; phylum Chordata; class Actinopteri; order Tetraodontiformes; family Tetraodontidae; genus Lagocephalus; species Lagocephalus sceleratus. The sequence continues at coordinate 2,166,338 of CAJVRN010000216.1, read as the reverse complement.
GCCCCCCCTCCCCTCCCACCCCATCCACCAACAGACTGCTAATAATGCAACCTGATAGCCAAAGCATTCTTCATACCACACATTTAAATTTAAACATAATTTACTTATATCAATATTACAATCAAGCAGATGATGATGTTTGGTGTTTCAGCAGAACTGGAGGCTCTGGCTTCTGAGCAGTGTCCTGCAGATAGACGTTACTGAGTATCTAATGATCTGACACACACTAACAGGTGCTGGCTTTCCAGGTTTTGATCTGCACCATACAAATATTACATCATCATATTATATCTCATTAAATGCTGTGTCTGGTTGAAATAAAAGTTTTCCATGCACTTATATTACATAGATAAGAGAGAAAACTGTAGTCAATCCTAACTAAAGAATGTGCTTCTTTTCGGGTGGCTGTGCTCGTGCCTCAGCACCATTTAGTTTCATTAAATACTAAAGAATTAAAGAGACAGTGCAGGAGTGAAAACAAAGAGTCATACCTGTCCCTCTTGCAGAGTGAAGTCCTGATCTTGTGGGCTTTTGGTGCTAGTAGAGGAGCTCGCAGGGGGATGAAGAGTGAGTTAGGAAAGCTGCTCGCATTACCCCTGCCACTGTGAAAAATCTCTGCTTTCCCTGCCAGGCTGCCAGAAGTGTGTATTTTATCCACCGTGTTACTCATATCACTCATGTGGGCCAGCTAAATCCACGGCATCATCTGGAGTGGCGAGAAGACGCAAGCTGTTGGACGAGAGAGTGTGTGTGTGTGTGTGTGTGTGTGTGTGTGTGTGTGTGTGTGTGTGTGTGTGTGTGTGTGTGTGTGTGGGTGTGTTTGTGTGTGTGAGTGTACGTGTTTGTGTATGTGTGTGTGGCAGTCAAAGTAGGCTGGCTGGCTGGCGGGGCTCGTCTGCTAACCCACACACACACACACACACACACACACACACACATTTACACCCACACACACACACACAGAGCTCTCAGGCTCATCTGCTGCCTCTGAGCCTGTCCCGAGATCCATCTAACCCAGAAATAAACATCCATATTAAAGATATTTTTAACACAAGGAATTGAAGATGTTAACACCGCTGTGTGTGAAAAAGAAAATCGAAAAACCAATATGCAAAAGTGCCCTCCCTCAACCTCTTCATTTGTTCTTGATTGTTTTTCTTTAATTTGCAACTTCTTGTGATTTGGGGCTCCACAAAGAGGCTTTTTTTAATGTCAGGAAAGCTGCCAGTACGATAAAACAAACTGTTCCTTCGTTGTGGACTTTGCACACCAACTGTAAACTCAGTACACTATACAGTGTTGTGCAGGGCAGACAGCCCAGCAGATTGGTTATGCTGTCGGCTGTGTCATTCAGTGACAGGCTCCATGTGGGGGGATGGTTGCAATGATAACATCGTTCTGAAAGGTAATGTGTAACAGAGAGCAGACAAGGGGAGGACAGGCTACTGGAAATCCAGACTGGCAGACAGCACAGGGTTAAAGCAATGCCCCACTCCATGAAAGAGATCAGGGCAAACTCAGATATTGTCAGGGGAGCACAACTGGTGCCATCCTCAAAAATTGGAACATGAACCATGGAGTAAATAATACATTAGAAGCTTCTGCCAAACACAAACGTGAATGTGCAGTGAAGGATTGAATAGAATGTCTTTACTAATACGTAATACTGTAAAAGCTGTTCTGCTTGTGTCTCAGACATCAGGAGAGCATCCTTCATGTCAACAGAAGTGCAGCTGACCTGGATTACCCTCTGATGTAACTGCAATCATGTGTAAGAATATATGATACAGTCATGTGCAGGGGTACTCCTGACTGTGCATAGGAATTGAAACCATCCATACAAAACCATTTGGCACAGAAGTACAGTCCCAGAAATAGCCCCATTGTCCTCAACACATTCTTCTGCTATCAGTTCATGCTAATTACAGTACCAGCACTTTTAAAGAGACTAAATAACAAGGTTTCATATGACAGAAAGTTGTTGAGCAGAATATGTTTGCCAAATTGCTACATCTCAGACATGTGATGATTGATTTTCCTTGATTATGTTTTATTATAATTACATGCAGCCTCCTGGCTTGACCTTGTGCACACATGCTATGGTGCAGCAGGCCTCAATCAGCAGGCTGTAAATAATGATAATGAATAAACCCCGATAATCAAAGATGTGTGCTAGAGATATGGGTTTAAAGGGTGAACGAATGGAGCTGGAAAAGCTTGATCAGTATGAAAACAGAAGAGAGAGAGAGAAACTAAGGATGAAGCTGTTAAGTCCATTTTGGTTTGTCACTTTACTCTCATTTTTTGCAGCGTGTAACCAGTAAATCTGCCAGTCGTCGACGATATTACCATAGCAGCCCTGCACAAGGCTGCTGCTTTCCTGTTGAACTGTTCAGAAGATTTGAGCAGTGTTTACGACCTTTGATTTACAGGTACATTTTATGATACAGCTGCAATATGAACTTTTTGCAAAGCTTCATCAGAAACCAACTTTCCAAGTTGACAGCCACTGCAGCCAAATCTATAGGAGCAAAATTCATTTTTCACCAGTGGACGTCCAGCTCTGAGTGGAACTGGAGACCCTGCCCAGGCCTCATGAATCATGCAGGGAGAGTAAGAGAATAAGCTGATATTCTTTACTATATTCTACGCTGAATTTATCCTTTCCAGGGCATCCATGTGAAATGCTTTCCATGTGTGAAGAGAGTCCTGGTGGAGTGAGCTCTGACATTTTGGTATTCCCTCTCCAGCTATTAGTGGTAAAGCCAGGCTTAACAAATGCTCCTGCTGGTTGGTCAAGCAACAACATGCCTCCAATTCTGAGCAGCTGTGTAGACAATTTCTCACTCTGCTTGGATTAACAGTGCGGGACACAATAGCAAGAATGTGTCTGCTATCTGAATTCCAAAATATGTCAAGGCTAACCAAACAGCTCTGGAACATTCATGCGCCCGCTCTCGTGGTCTCTCCTGTGACCTCTGACTGTTCGACCACAGCCGGGGGGGGGGCATCGGTCTTTATCAAGGCATGAAGCGCAGTGTCAGGCGCTGGTTAATGCCTGCCAAGAGGTTGAGGAGGTTCAACCAGAACATCAGCGTCTGTCAACGCTTCATGCTTGCCAAAACCCTCGAGATCCCAAACGTGATAGACTCGCTGGCAGAACCAGAGCTGCAGAAGTCTCATTTTGAGCAGATGCTGAGGAACCACAGTCAATGCTGCTGCCATCGGACCGAGCAAAAAGGTAAATCACTGTTGGGGGGCCTCTGAAACGCCACTCATCTGCATCTGTGATGACTATTTAGCGTCTTTGCAGGGAGAAGTGAGCCCACATGGACACTAAATATAGTTAGAGACATTAACAAACACCAAAACTTTTAGACGTAGAGGAGCATTCCCAGACAGAAAGTTGTGTATAATATAGATAACAGATTCAAAAAAAAAAAACAAAAAAAAAAAAACTTTTGTTTAGTATTAATTTTCTAACAAATGGAGGAGGAGTTGAGGTTAAGACCTCTGAATGTTTTATTCAACACATACTGCCTGGAGCTTTGAAGCAAAACGTACTATGTTCATGAGTTCCAAATGAAACACTGAAAATCACCTCCTTCCTGTCCCCCAGTAGTCAAACTGCCAGTTTCAGAGAACACTCGCCCTCAGTCTGGTCAGGGAAGATGCTCTCCCACTGCCCACTGTCCCAAAGTCCCCACTCATCATAAAACAAGTTGGCCTTACACAGCTGAAATGATAAAAGCTTTATTCATAACAACACTGTTAAACAAGAACAACAGGTGAACTGTGTACATCAGTATATTTCTGCATATAGATCATCATCTGTAATACTTAAATATAGGTTAGATTTATTTTGTGAGGAGCATTTAAGTACCATCGGTCAGACCTGGTCTGTCCTACACACCCAGTATTATTTATAAACCCGATAATATCACAACAGAGGGGAAACAAAGGGTAATAATTTATAGAATTGTTCTTATTTCACACTCTTGTTCACTCACAAATGCATTAAATGCAAGATGATCATCCCACAACAAGAGGATGGTCTGCCTGGGACATCTGATGATGCATTATAAAATAAACCAAAATACAGCATTGTTGTCATTATTAACATAATTACTCAACAAAACATTTCATATACACTGTTGAAGACCACCAGAAGAGGTAAGAGCAGAAACAGTTGTTGCTCCTGTGCCATGAGATAAAGGTTTCTAAGAAGTCAGGCATGAAAAAAAAGTCCCGGAGGAAGACAAACAAGGACGTCCAAGGCACGTCCAGGAGCTGGCATCGCGTTATAGCACTTCTTCTTACAGTAGATCAGAGGAATTAAGGCACTGCTACGGACTCTCTCCTCCCATTACAACAGGTCCTTCACCCTCCACGACCAGAGGGCAGCTTCTGTCACCATCCATCTCTGTACTTTCATTGTCCTGCGGTGATAAAAAAGTGAGAGAGAACATGTGCAGTCACTGACATTTTACTGCTCCAGACATTATAAAAGGTTGACGGGGGGAAAAAAGATTGCAGCGTGCACTTACAGATATTTTAAGGGCCAATAAAGCAACTTTATTAGTCTAACAAAATTGAGAAATAAAGCATGAGAATTGTGTCACAACAATTGCCTGCGTTTATGTGGACTGGTACAGTTCAGGCTCACAAAATATACTTAGAAACATTATCTAATTACAAACTCAAAAGCTCTCCTTCAATAAAGTCCTTTTTTTTTTAAATATAGTGCGCAAATGATTAAACTGTTGTATAATGAACGGCTTATTTCTGGGGCCCATTTGATAATTGAATTACTGCTCTGTCTCTCACTGAAAGCTCAAATTGTGTGAGTGCAGCAGGCAGCTTATATTAAACCTCGGGTGGATTCAAGTCTCAGTCAAAGAATTGTGCTTCCAAAATGTCACAAAATTCAGTGAATCATTGAGTCATCGCTCGATCACTGTGGAAACAGGAAGAGGAGCACATCCACAGAGGCGGCACAAGTGGGTTTGGACTCAAATAAGCTCATTCTTGTCTTCTTCTACATTCTTTAGCAGTGCTTTACTAATAAATGCACATTTTATTTTATTATGCTGAATATAACCCTTTCTTTAGATTAATACATTTACCTTGATCTCAAATTCTTTTTCCACGGCGGGTGGGGGACTTGTAGTTGGGGAGCGGGGTGCTGAATGTGGCGAACAGGGCGACTTTGGCGAGTGAGCCAGGGATTGGCTCCTTTTCACCGCCGACGACACAGCCTGGGCAAATCGGGACGGGGTGGCCGGACAAAACGGCCTTGGCGCAGCGAAGCTCCGGAGTTTTTCCAAACTCAGGCCTATGTTCAGAGGTTTGGCCGGCAAGCTGCTTTGCCTGGTGATTCTCGCCATCTTGTCTTCTTGGGGACTCGGCTCAACATGGGGGGCCCCTGAGGTTTCATCGAACGACTTCCCTGGAAGCAGAGGCGGAGGAGAGGGCAGCCGAGCGCTCTCTGGAGCCCCCTTCAGGCCAGGCCCGGAACTGGCATTGAGACTCTTTTCCGCCGCTGACGTGACGTAATAGCCGGTGGTTTTTTTGTGCTGTGTCAGGCGAAAAGACGCGGGCTTGGGTTTGGTGGCAGGTGGTATTTTCACCTGCTTGACCTCAGTGGGCGAACTGGGTTGCACCCCATCAACTGCTGAGGATGAGGGATGGGTGGATACAGGTATACTTCCATTAACAGTGTCATGGGTAGTAGCAGTAGTAGTAGTCGTACTATTCAGGAAGTCCTCCCTGCATGAAGTAGATTGCAGTTCACTTTGTCCTTTCGAGACTTGGGGCTGTTCTCTCGATGTTGTGCTGTCCTCTAGACTAAGAGAACTAATATCTAGTCCCTTCTCATCAGTGGCATTTGGCCGCTCCAGTGTCAGTGCAACTTCAAAATATCTCAGTTTCTCCAGAGATTTCTGGGGTACAATAGTATACGTTGTCATTCCCACCTTGGGAATGTAGTCCCTTGTCAGTTCATTGGAAGGCTTGGGCTTTGGCTCAGAGTTTGTGGCATAAATACACGGTGCCGAGGCGGCGTCAGCGGGACCTGGTGTTGGATCTTGGCTTGATGATGTCTCTGAGTTGTGAGGTGGGGCATCCTTGAGGTCAGGCGTACCTAGTTCCTCAGGTGAAGTGCCCACATCTTTCTTTTCCGGTGATTCAAAAGCAGGGACGTTTGCTGAGGGAGAAGCTTCTTCCATGTTTTCCTGTGGTGGTGGTGGTGGTGGAGGAGGCAGGGGTGCGACATCAGTCTGCACCCAAGCGTCCTCGCCACCGGGACGCGATGTGCCCGCCATTACTGGGGTCTCATCAATCTGCTCGCAAGGGATTTCAGTATTTGTCTCAGAGGAGTCCTGTTTTTCTGGTTCCTGCCTCTCAGGGGGAGGCTGACTGCAGGTGGCGGCGCTGCAATCATCTTTCACACCTTCACACTCTTCAGACGTGGCCTCTTGACTTCCATTTTCAAGCTGGCGTGGTATGCTATCTGTAGTGAGACAAGGCGACACTTGTGTGAGGAGCAAAACCCACAGATAGATGTCGGGGAAAAAAGGATAAAGCTTCATATTATGATGTTCCCTGTAACATAACTGTACCTATTTCTAAGATTCAAAATTCTGTGTTAAACAAAATCAACTTCGTTAGCCCTCAATTTAAAAAATGTAGTGACTATTCAGACCACTAGATGGAGGTCATGTTTTACTGGTCAGTGAGGATGAAGACAGGCCCTAACTAACCAACCAACCAGTTTAAAATAAATTATCTGCACATTGACTTTTTAATATAAAATGTTCTGGGTGTATTTTACAATCAAAGAATCCTCGGATCCTTGGAGAGTAAGCCTCGATGGAAAGATTGCTGGTTGAGGCGGAAGATTATGGACTAGTGAATGGTCAGAGAATCAAGGTGCTTGGAAAGAGAGGTCTGAGTTGGCCTGTTCAACACAATCCAGATTGGCTATTGGTCAGAAAGCGTTAACAAGCCAATGGCTTCATGTTGATTCACAACTCTGATGATGGGTGGGAAGTTTAAAGAGTAGTGACTGGAGGAAAGTAGAGAGATAATGGTGTTAATCAAAATAAAGTGGCAGGACAACAAATACTGGCTAGTTAATGTAGCTAAAATTGTGATATAGAACAGAGTGACGTGTCATTCACAGATGGAAAACGAAGCTTGAGTGAACTCACTGGTCTTTTCCGTCACTGACGAACCTGCGTCCTCAGTCCTGACTTCATCTGGAGACGTAGACTCGTCCTCTGTCTTCTGCAGTTGTCTGTAATAATCATTTAAAGTCAGTCTTAAAAGTGCTGCGGATACAAGTATGAATGTGCAGCATCTGAGTACACTTAACGCTCGTACTTGTCGCCTGAGGACAGATCTTGAGACCGATCCTCTCCGTTGCTTTCCATGGATACCGTGCTGGGAATGTCACTGTCTGGAGATGGGGAAGGGAGTGAAACTTCTGCAGAATTGCTGAAGCTGCTTTCCTCCTCTTGGGTGTCACTGGCAGCTGTAGACGTGAGCGCGACATTCATCTCTTCTTGCTCCGTGATCTCCTCCAGTGCGTTAGCAGCTACACTTCCTTTAAAACAGCAACATATACAAAATCGTTCAATGTCAACTAGGTTGGTACAAATTTGTTTAAAATTACTCATTTTAATTTTAGCAATATTGCCAGTCAACAAAAATGTTGCCCAGATAAATGGATTTAGGATTTTACATGCAGCCTTTTTTATCCAGGTAAGGAAGTGCACCACAAAAGGAATTTCGAGGCTACTCGTACTGTACAGATTCTTGCTGTTCTCAGCCTCTGATCTTTATATTTACTGGGAAGCAGTGGGCTGCTGTGGAAACAGCAGAGGAAGTTTTATTTCTCTGTGTTTGAAAAATTTGGAACAGAGGAAGGACGGAAATGGTTGTGTGTGTGTGTATATAGGTGGGAAACAATGTTTGAAAAGGTCAGGGGCTGCACTTTTATAATTACTGCAATGAATGAGGCCAAGTTGACAGTCAACAAGTCAGATACACATTCTTCAATAAAGGTAAATGTGCAAAGGAATATAAAAAATGCTTCCAAGGTCACAATCAGTTTTAGAGGACAGGATTTTGCAATAAATACGAGAAATGTGATGTTTTTCAAGTTAAAAAAAACAGAAACAAAAAACTTCACTCCATAAATCACAATGCTGCAAACATTAAGGGGGTTTCCAAAATCAATCCTAGTTACTGACACTATTCTCATGTCATGAGCACATGAAACAGATCACGACTGTCAAAATGAAATTAAACTCAAACAAGATAAACAAACATGCAGACTAGAGTTCACACGCATAGAAGCAGATGATTGTACAAGATTTACCTTCGATTTTGTAAGAGAAAGGTAGAACTAAAGTAGCTATAAATATGTCACAGCTAATATTTATTCCCATTTGATGCCATCAGCAATACAATGTAATATTCTTTTCTTTTTTGATGCAAATTGCTGTATATACAGGACGGGAGGAGTTTCCCCTCACTGAGCAATACAATGAATCTCAACACAATTACAGGAAAATATATCAAAGTCAGGTTATTATTTTTCCATTGACAAAAGCAGTCTGGAATTTAGAATTTAAAATGCACGAGTTTCTCAGAAACGCATGTTTTGCAAAAACAGTCGGTGTTTCATGATCTCCACTAGGGGGCAGAAGGCTCAAAGTAAAACTAATATGCCTCTGAAAGCTCTGAGGCCTCTCAGGACATATAACATGACAGTAATGTGACAAAAGCCCTACTGAGTAATCCGGAAATGTGCACATGTAAACAGACTGACCTTGTAAATTCTCTTTCTCAGGAACGCTTTCTTGGACAGCAGCACTCGCGCTTGTGGGAGGCGGGGGCGCTTTGCGTTTCGTCCTCTTGAGTGAAGATTCGGCGGAGGATCCACGACTTAACCCAGCCACCTGTAGTGACGTAATCGATTCATATTTTCAAAGTTTTTTAAGACAGGAGCCGTCGCTCTACCGCTAAAGCTTCGAGCCTCTCACCTGGTCCAGCTCCAGTCGGGTGTTGGGCTCAGAGTTGATTCTCCGCCGAGGGCTGATGTCCGAGCGGCCCTGATACACGACCACCGGAGGTTGGGGGGCGCGTCTCTTTTTCGGCACGTCGCCGAGCGGGCATGAATTTGAGCTCGGTAAGGCCATGCTGAGCGGTCGAGGTTTGCTCACCAGCACGGGAGAAGCGGGGGCACTGGCCGCTGTTTCCTTTAAAGAACAAACGACCAATCAGAACATGATAAGAGCCTCAGTCCCAAATAACAGTGCAAGTCAGCCAATGATAAACCAAAGTAAACAAACCTCCCTCTAAATCTTTTAGAAGGTTAATTAATACTGCATTACCTGCTCTGATTTTGTCCTGCTCTTTCTAAATTTGCTGAAAAGGCCTTTGTTTTCTTCTTCCTTTTGAGTTTTGTCTTTGCTTGGAAATACTGCGTACAATAACAAAAAAACAAAAAAATCAAACAAAGCTGCAAATTCACGCGCATCAGAGGGGACAGGTCTGCTGATATCGCTTTCCAAACGTTGATACCTGCATGACTTGGTGAAACTGGAGCCACAGGAGAGGCCGGCTGTCCTGCAGAGCAGATAACAAATGAGCAACGGCCAAACTGTGGATTTTGACTGTTTAGATTACAGGGGTGTCCAAACTATTCCACAAAGGGCCGTGTGGCTGCAGGTTTTTGTTCCAACCAGTCCAGCACACCCAGTTTGACCAATCAGCTGTCTGAAGACTCAGGTGAGTTGATTAAATGAGTCCAGTCTGGTGTGCTGCTGCTGGGTTGGAAAAAAAACCTGCAGCCACGCGGCCCTTTGTGGAACCGGTTTGACACCTGTGGTTTAGAATATATGACTTACTTTTGGTGTCTCTTGCGTAAACCTCCCTTATTGTATAATCATTCAGAGAGCAGGACAAGTCCAGCGGGGACAGTGAGTGGACATCTCTCAACAGGACTGTGGACTCTACATCAAATTCACATTTCTCACAGATGGCTGGCAGGTGATCAGCCAGGGGAACCCGAGGGCTGACCCGGAGGATCGTCTTCTGTGTCCTCTTGTAGTTTATCACCATTCGAACGGTTGCCTGGGGGACAGAAAACCTGCCGCTTCAACAAAAAAATAACTGCAATTGAAACGCCCTTTAAAAAACAGAGAACGCCGTATCGGGCGGTTGACATACCTCAGGCATCTGGGGGCCCGTCTTTTTATTTTTATCCTCCCCTTTAGGTTTCAATAAGATCTTTTCCACGTCCAACGTCCCGATTAAGGCATTGGGTTTGAGTTTGGTATTCTTTCTGTTTGTGGTCACCAGTTCTAAGGTATAGCTTGACGGGTTCAGGTGATAATTGGCACAAAGGGTCACTAAGAGATCCATCAGGGGTTTGCTGAAAAACAAACCAAACACGCTCATTGAAGAATAAAACATACCACAACAACTTTATCCTCGAAACAGAGACATTTGTCTCGACTCTTATAATCTTATCATAATGTATTTGTCTCGGTAGTTTCTCAAGAGGCCAACAAAAGGGCAACGTTTGTGAACCGTATACCTTGTGAGATAGATAAAGATATCTTAAGTAAACTGATGATAGAAAACCGGAGGTAAGTGGCAGACATACAGGAGCAGCAGGCCACCTGTAATCTGGAGATCTTGTGAACTGCAAACAAACATTATCTGTTTGAATCCATCAAAGTTTGGTTGACCCCATCTCATCATGCTGCATTTACTGTGAAAATGATTGCTCTCGCTCCAGCTGCAAATGTAATCACGCCTTATATGAGAGGAGTGGAGAGGCAGCACCTTCCATGGACTGTGGTCATCCTCTCCTCTCCGTCAGGCAGAACCACAGCCAGTGACAGGTCTTGATCAATGAGGTTTTCCTTTTGGTCCATGGTTAGATGGGGGCCTCCTGGATACCAGTGGGACAGGTCTGAGGACTCCAGCGTCTTTAGTCCTGGAGGAGATGGGGCTTTGCTTTTGCCGGAGACCCTGGGGACAAGGAGACATCGATGGAAGCTCGACTCAGAACAGCGTCTGCAAGCGCGGGACCCATTATCGGGAAAGGTGTGTCGGCTATCTCGGACATTAATCTCGTTTGAGACTCAGTGAGCACCAGACAGCATGAATGGATTCCTTTATTCCCCAGGTTTCTGAAAACACTGGGGCTCGAGTCCACTTCAACAAGTCACAAGACAACCAAGTGGACAGATTTACTCATTGAGCCTGAAGAAATGTCTATGAAGGGATAGACATGTGAGAGAGGCTCGCAAAATCTGCAAGACCACAAACCACTTCCACAGCACAAGTGCATGGCTCTGCAACAGCTGCCCAACCTTCTCAACATGGAGGCAACACCCTTATTAAATAATGATTAAAGTGTTTTCCGACTGATTTCTCAGTTTACAATTCCAAAAAAAAGCCAATAAAATGAGGGAAAGAGCACAGCAGAGGCAGTCATGAAGAGTTACACTGTGAACTACAGATTTCCTATACGATCTTTGCTCTTTGTTAATGCAATTTTAAAAGACCTTTCTGTTCCAGCTCATTGGACTTTCTGTATCTGTCCCCCGAGAGGTGATAAAAACAGACAAAAAGACTTTGTCATAAGGCAAGTGGAACAAGTCAGCCAAGCTTTTACAGTTGCACTACAATTCCATCAGCGGGCCAAAGAATCACAAAAAGTTGGACTCTGGAGTGCAGCATCATTCCGTCGGCATGCATAACACAGGCTTTTGCAGACTCAATGCACAGAATTATAGTGTGTAATGTCTCACGGGGAGGCACTGCTTATTCAAACAGAGGAATCTAAGCAATGCAAGGTCACAGCCTCCACAGCGGAGCGTCTAAGGATTATTAGTCTCGCTGTGGGGCAGCTGACTTTTAACGCCACCATGATGACAAGTGTGAACTGGGCACAAATGCACGATTCCGCTCGTGTTTGGGATCCGTTTAGATTGGCTTTGCGTGCAACCCAGTCTAAGGGTGTATTATATCAAGTTCTAGGGAGGAAAGGTGAGATAACATTCAGTATTTAGGTTCGGTGTTTGTGTTCAGGGAAATGTTCTCTCAGGGAGAAACGGAATAAATCATGGAGTAAAGTCCGTGACTCAAGGTTACCAGGTTGAGCACCAAGGATAGGTTTTTCAGATCAACATGAGATTCCATCGTTCTGAAGGTCAACAAAGGAAGGAGTCATGTGATCAACTCTCTCTATCACTTGATCAGTAGTATTATTAATGTTGGTGCAGTGGTGCAGTGGTGTAATGCATGTCCCACCTGTACTGTAAAATGTTGTAAATTATTCTGTCATACACCCACAGGTGACATGTTTGAAACACGTCAGGAGGGAAAGATCATGTGACCTCAGAATGGAATATTCAAGCATTTGTTTGCTGAACAAACTGTTAAATGTAAATGCAATCCACCTAATCATGTGTAAATGCTTTGTAACAGTGTTTGCTAATTTCAAATTGGTGATTAATCTATTAAGAAATGCAAGTTTTTAACAAGCCGGAACGCTTGGTATGTAATAGACATGCAGGGTTTCTCCTGAGCTCTTCACAAATGCTACCAGTAAATATATGTGCTGTGACATTGATTATGACAGATGATCAGCACATTGAGATTCATAATAACTGTTTAACAAGAGCAAAACAGCTCTATAAAAATGTCAGAACACTATTTTCAAGGTCTCTTTTTTGACATATGGCCATATAACTTGTGCGATGTATGTTGCCACATTATGATGGTGGTTTGCCCAAGCGTTTCTCAAGGATCAGATGGAAGCATTCAATGCAAACTGAGTTAACAAGCATGTGTGCGTCTCCACTGTGTCAACATGAGTGTCTGCTAATGCAGCAATATTTAGACGTTTCGTGATGAGATAAGGTCTCTAAACCGGTCAGGTCAAGAGAAATTGATCCAGTCCAAACTGCCTGACTTTTAGGTGGAAAAAGTCGGTTGTTTCAAAACAGGGAATTTTGTGCAAATTGGTCAAAGGTAAACTCTGCTTTAGGCTGAGAAAAATGTGCCTGTACCATGTGTGCATGCATACAGTACCTATGACAATATCAATGCAGACCTGACGAAATCTTTGATACTAGCATTAAATGACAAATGCATACATTTTACCCTTTGTGAAGCACACAGAGGTCATCCCAGGGTACTGAAACTCCTGGAGCTTCACTGGAGCTTCATCTTAGTAGTGTTATTAGGTGAAGTTATTAGGTGGAAATGGAAAGCTGGATTATGTAAGTAACAGCAGAATTAAACTGTGAACCAGCAAAAACGGCCACAAATGCTACAAATTCCCAACATTCTCCACACACAGTGTGTGTCAACAGACCAGCTCAAACAAACATTCTGCATTCTAGGTACAAAGTCCTTGTTATTTCTGTGTATGTAAAAGGTTTGGGCTCTGGAAGAATTACTGGGGGAAGCAACAGTTCCACTAATTGAATTTTAAATGCAATTAAAATAACATGTGACTGAGGGCCTGAGGCCAAAGCAAATACTGTTGAAATGGGAAAGACGGGGGTGTTGTATCCATCCGCGCCGGGATCAGGGACAGCCCTGCAGCTTATGCAGCAGTGTCATCAGCAGTTTAATCGAGGCAACTCCAGCAGGTGACAGACACGGCCCGTTGTTTTCGCCACCCTGTGTTGTCACAGAGGCCCGGGATGTGATGCCGGGCGCGAGGAGACGTGTTGAAGCTTGACCGCGCGGATGTCTCACTCGCTGGGTTTCCCTCAGCGGTCCGGCGTTCACAAACAGGCCCATTAAACACTGGATGACGCACCCCTATCACAGACTGCACCAGGAAATAATAGGTCCGATGCTGCTCCACTGCATGTTGCATTTCATTGTGGACTCTTGCCAACTTCAGCAAACAAAAGGCCTGCCATAAATTGATCCTCGACGTTGTGCTGTCATTATGCAACCATCAGCTGGTGTGTGTTGTGAATTTAATAAATGGACTTCTGGTGTTCTTCAGATAGATTCTGGTTGCATAATCTCAACATGAGGCCAATATAATATCCAGATGCTGCTGCTCATGTACAAAATATATATATATTTCAAATATTTATGTGCTTACATAATGCATGAAAATTACAAAAATGAGGGTTTGGCCTCTGACAGACACAAATGAAAGGGCAGTGGAAACCTAAATCTATACTTTTTTCATGAATAAGAGGAGTAAAACTGCCCAAAAGGAAGAATTCCCTGCATACCATTGCGCCGTGAGCCAGCTGGCATGACTCGTACCAGAAACATTTAAGTCATTTTTTTTTTGCGTAGTTTTCCATCCGCTCATATCAAGTCCCTCAACAATGAAACAGAGGGAGCAAAGAGCTGGGAGGGAGCTCACTTTGCTTGGGGGTTTCAGCAAAGGTGAGGGTTCAGCACCCATGCCCGCTGCGGTGCGTTAGCAGCTGCTGGGTAGCACCGTGGCCCCATGAGGAATGATGAGTTCAGAAACAAACAGCAGCCTTCTCCTCAGTCACACGTTCAGAAAACAACCCGATTATTTTAAATAAACACGGGCAGCGGTTCAACGCCCCGATGGCCAAAGCTCTCCAAGGAGCCTCCGTGCAGCTGAGAGGCCGCATGGTTTACAGGCTCAAACATGCCACAGCACTGCGAGTCCAACACACCCTCCACTTCAAGTCAAAACACATACAGTAGACAGCTGAAACATTCAGGGCATATTAGAATCGCTGTTTTTTAAACTACATTAGAGGCAGTGTGCACAGGGTGTACAGGTGTGACAGACCTGCTTTTCCTCTTTTGGTTCCACACTCTTACCTTTTTGCCTCAGGTCGGCTCTGCTCAAATCATTTCCCTGCTGCTTTCCATCTCCCATGAGAACTCAGACTGAAACATGTCAATCAGTCAAGTTTCAAAAGGCCTACCTTATCCCCACGCCCAAGCTGTGATGTCACAAACAACCCCCCCCCCCCTTTCCTCAAAAAAACTTCTCCTACCTAAATCCTGACGGCCCCCTGACTGCTCCTCTGGACGCTCCGGCTGTGCGCTGCAGTGTGTAGGCAGCACTCCCCCTGCAGACATGTGCACAAAGGTAAGCGGCTTTGCCTTCCCTGTGCAGGCATGAACCTGTGGGTGGGGCCAAGGGTGCAACTTCTGACGGAAGAACACTGCAGGGTAGAATGTGCACAATGGAAGCCACGGAGGTACAAAAAAAAAAAAAAAACCCAAAGTATCACAGTGGGTTTTAATCAGGAAATGGCTTTTTTTTTTTTTTTTTTTAATAAAATAGAAATTTTATTAAGCCATCACCAAGCACCAGGAGATTCTGAGGGCCTTTCTTACTTACACAAACCCCTCACCCTCCACCTCCTGCTAAATGATCAGGTACTGCTCTTATATTCTGTTTCCATTGTGAAAAAAAAAAAGACTTTTTGAAAGCCACACCTTACTGCAGAGCTGACTCACGCCGCAACCATGTGAGAACACTCGATGGTTCAGCACAACAGCAGCCATCAAACATTATTCATCTACAAACAGTAAGTGCTGATTGTGATGTGCCGTTTTCTCAGAACAGAGATAATGACGGTTAATTTCAGCAGAAATGTGCCGAAAGCACACCGGAAAGACGACGACAGGCATCCATTTGGCTCTCCGTGCCAGCAGAAACTGTCTGCAATAACAGGGGAAAAGGAAACCTGGGGCTAAAAACACCAGCATGTGTTGTTACATTGGAAATAAACCGGAATCAAATGCTTGCACCCTGTGTTGTGGGACCGTTGGGCCAGCAGTACGCGTGACACCGAATGGAGATGCCAAAGTGATTTGAAGAACGCCAGTAAGAAACAGGCGGAGGTGGTTGGCAGGCACAGACACACACACACACACACACACACACACACACACACACACACACACACACACACACACAGGAGTGATTTGCTTTAGAAGAGGAGAAGTAGGTACTAGGCGAAATAGGTATAAGTGATTAAGGTTAGTTTGGGCTTAGAATGGATCAAATGCCTTCTGGGAAGACCTGTCCTATCAGACAGAGGTACTGCCATGGGAAAAGTCCTCTACAGGCCGGTTCTGGGAATCGGGGCTGGATTACAGGTGGGTGTGTGATGACCATCACTTTGTCCCAGTTGCTCAGTTCAGAGTTGTTAGAGCTAGTTTAGAGTAAAAAAGAGCCTTGGGAGACCAGTCTTAGCAGACAGAGTTACTAATCTATTAACATTTTAGAATAGAGATAAAGGAACAAATGAAACTGATAAATCATAATGTTAAAGTGGTAAAGTGTTGTGTTGTGGCAGTGGTGAAACCACGTCAGGTATTGTGTTCTAAATTGGAGTGTTTTTGTCAAAAAAGTGTGAGAGGTGGATACCTAATGGTACAAATGAAGTCCTATACTTTCGGCACAAAGGTCAACCGAGCAAGTGAGCACTCGTCCAAATCCTACTGGACATCAGTCGGGACTGGAAAAAATTTGTGGGTGGATTTTTTTTTTTGCCGAGGACAGATCGTCTAAGAAAAGCATCCGATTGGACTAGACTCAGACGGCTGCAGCCTCTGGTAGTAGGTAGATTTGCTGCTTGTTTAGTGAATGAAGCTGAACACAAGCGGGTACTTGGGATCTACTTTCTGGGACGGGGAAGTCGCTCCGGTTCCACAGCAGGGGACACTAAACAGAACAAAAGCCGTTTGGCTCCGTGGAGGTGTAAACGAAGAACGGGACCACACCTAAAAAGAGAGCTTTCCCCCAGCTGGTTCGTTATTCGCTTGCAAAAAAATAAAAAAAAGAAGTTGAAATTACAGTAAAGGGGTTACTTTTATAGTCATCAGGACTTTTATGAGAACAAATGAAAAAAAGAAAAGAAAATTAGTAAAGGCTGATGATGGCACCAAATTCAAATGGCCTGATGCAGTCACTGAGATTAATGTCAGTACGAGGAGGGTGAGGAAGGTGAGGAGGAGGGTGAGGACCTATGCTGGATTTGTAGGTGATGAAGGCTCTCAGTAATGAGGAATTCCAAGGCCTGTTCCTCCCAGATAACGGAGATAAGGGTTAAGGTCCACAACAGAAAGTGGTCGGAACCCCGGTGGTGGTGGAGAGGGCTGTAGTGAGGAGCACCCTGCACCCCCTGAAAGTGTGAGCTGAGACAGGGGCAAATTGATCAGCACCTCACGCGCTGCGTACCCACCCAAGCGCCCTCAGGACTGCAGCGGAGGTTAGAAACGATTTTCAACGTGATGAATAAACGACTTTTGCCTGGAACCTGTGCAGAGGCAAATGCGCCGCCCCTGAATCTGAACAAAATCAGTCTCATGACTTGACAAAACAGGCCAGTCAGCATGTTACTGGCAGAAAAGGGTGTGGGGGGGGGTGAGAAATGTTTGGTTCCGTCTGTCGCACCTTTGTCCCCCGACAGCTTTGGGTGACGAGAGATCTGCAAGGCCCGACTGCCTTGAGAGAAGAACTGGCAGAGAACAGCGGTGAGAAGGCCTCGCAAATAAACCAAAGAAAGGCCACATTGGAAAACCAGTTTCATGTCAGGCACTACAAAAAAAAGCTAAAATTAGCAGGTAACAATTATGATAATACCGAACCAGACATCAATTAAACTACTTTTATGCATATTTTCTTCTTGGCAGACTCACTTTTACAGGGCAGACATGTGCTTTTATGTGTGTGAATGCTGTTTTAAGTAAAGTAAGGCCATGATGCAATGCAAGGGCTATGGATTTGTTTAGCCCTCGGAGTCTGGTACTGAAGCAATAAATTTGACTTTCCATTGTGAAATCAAACGCTCTTGGCCAACCGTTTATCAGTATCACTGCTCTTCCACTTACATAATAATGTGCAGCTCATTGTTCAAACACCTCTGACGAAGAAAAAAAAAGGGGGGGGGATACAAGCATGGTGATTGGAGACGCAGGCCGTATGGTTTGGAGTTAAGGGAGCTGAGGAGTTACACAGAGGGGGGAGGGGGAGGAAGGGGGAGGCGGGAAAAGGGGGGGGGGCAGGGGGGGGTGGTGGAAGGGGGGGGTCCCTGAGGAAAGACAAAACACAGGACCAGAGACACAGCTGGTAATTTGGTGAGAGGTCACTCACAGTAAACACGGGCTTTTAAAAGAGGGTCTGGAAAGGCCATTACTTCATGAGCAGTCTGGGATGGAAAGAGATTAGGGGGAGAAGAGCAGAGGGACCCTGTGAGAGCGTCCCACTTCCTATCTGTTTTTTTTTGTTTATTGTGGCAGGCAAAATACAAACTTTTTCCCACAGAGGCCTCCTGCACAGGCCGGGCCAACGTGCCAAATCTCACGGAGGCTTCAAATGCAGATAAATGTTTAAAGAGCCCGTCGAACGTCACCGTTAGCTTTTCAGTGATCTCCCTTATTCCCCCCAACACTTTTACGACTGCCTGGCCTTACTATTACACTCCTCACCGCACTAAAGCCACTCCAGGACTAGAGTTGGATACCAGATCTGCCCGACTGAGTCTGTAATATAGAAAAGTCACCACTCTGGGAACTGAAGCCCGCTGTGGTCTGAGGTTTGTGTTTTCCTCATCTCAGAGGGGTTCAAATATTTGACTCCGAGCGATGAATTAAAACCAATCAGTGATGAACCTACACACGGGATGTTTTGCAGGCATGCACAATAGCCCTACACAGTTTGAGAAACATAAGGTAGCTATCAGTCCAACCTCTGGTGACATGACCAAATGACTGCATTCTTTTAAAAGGGAGCCAAGCATTGAGATGAAGTAACATGGTGGGTGGGACAGCTCCCCCTTGAGTTGGAATTTCACGCATCATCACAGTGCACTAGCGGAGCATCTTTCAAAAAGCACAACAGAGTGGTTTTCCTCCCTCTCCGAGAACTGAGGTGACTCAATAATTCTGCGCTGTTGGGGTTGCGCTTTAAGTTTGTCGGCAGATTCCCACTTCTTCTTAAATGAGCTCAAAGAGAAGGCGGCGGCCTTTCTCCACCGTTCCCCTGTCCGCATCAGCGCTGTGTGGATGCAAGGTGTGGTCAGGTTCTTCTGTTGCAGGGAAATCATTTGAAAAATCCTGGTATTTGGGTGCTGCCGTCCAGTGCTGGAACACAGTAGCAGCTGTGTGGTGGAGCCGCAGTATCGACTTTCCAAGTTCGATCGCGGCGGTCAGCTGTGAATCCTGACCCCTCCTTTGACGTATTAACACTGAAATAACCATGTTAAGATGAACTGAAAAATGAACACAGACTTCCATCAGCATAATAAATCTATCTATAGGAACAGAACTCATTTCTGGAAAGTTTTTTTTAAGTACTTTTGTGGTTTGGCACAATGAAGGGAGGAGGGGATTACTGTCTTATTGGAGAATGCCAGCAGGGGGTGATACAGAACCTGTGCGTTTTGAGAAGCTCTTAGATCGTTCATCTTTATTTGCAGCCCCGTAGCTGTTTTGTTTTTTTGTTTTTTTTCCTTTTTGTTACCGCAGACGATTTTCAAAGTCCGCAACCGATTTTCAAAGTCAAACGGAGAGTTTCTGTTTGTGGAGCCCCGTTTTACAGCAGCCTTCCGCAGGGCTGCGAGTCCCTCCACTTCACCAACTGCTGTGTTGTGTGTAACTTTAGTGCCTACATGTATTTATTTTGGCTGGTTAATTTATAAAGCTCCGCCATGGCCATATGCACATACAGCAGGGCATGAAAAAGTACAAACAAGACAGCTCTTAGCATAATAATCACAAGATCAAGAATCATGAAATCCATATTGTCCCGTTCCTACCTGCCCTTTATTCTCCTCATATCGGTTCGAGCGTCTCGTCAGTTGAGAAAATGACTCCTATTGACAATCCTTTCTTTTGATGCAGATCTCGCACAAACAAGGCAGACGCTGATAAAGAAGGTCAAGCAAATTAAGGCAATTTGTCCCTTTGTTGCACCGAGTGTTTGACTATTGCTGCAGATAAGCAGAGCTGCCTTTGAGCGCGCACAATGAATCGATTCATGTTTGGTCTTTCGCGACTGTCCCACTGGCTCAGAGTGGGAGGCATCTGAGCGCGATGCCCTGGAAGAGTGCGTGATGGACACAAAGAGCCAAAAGTCCCGGAAGGATCCCCGCAGCAGATCGGGCTAAACAGGCCGCTGGTTGCACAAACATAAGAATAAAACCTACTTCTGAGTCAAAACAACACACTGTAATACTCAGTAAAGCATGTGTTTATAACAGAGCAGCGAGAGATATTCACTCCTATTTATGTTCAATGAGCTGTATTCAGTGTGATAACAAAGACGAGCCATTATTCCTGCTGCTGGATGTCGGCCATCATGTCTGTTTTAGCCTTGTGAGGCAGAAGGCATCAATTAGATAAAACCGTCCCAGCACGCAAAGGCGCACTGGACGGCCCTTATAGCTTTATTAAATGTGGTGGGCGGAGATGTCAAAGACACCCTTTATGTCGCAGCGGGATTGCTGAGGGCAGCACGCTTTTAAAGCAAACGACACATTTCGCGGCGCAAACAAAGCCTCGTTGTCACGGAGGCGCGGGCGGCGCAATAAGGTCCGGCGGATCGCCGCGGCAACCCTGGCGGCGGAGAAGAAACCGATCGCAGGACGACGACAAGCGTCCGTCTCCCGGGCCTCGGCGGCGTCCCCAAGTAGCGGTCCCGTGTCACGCTCCTGGTGATTTTTCATGTGCAGGCGAGCAGCTGTGCCCTCGGACTGGCTGCATGCGGGGAAACAGCTGTGAGGATTCACAATACCTTAACTAATTCCACATTCTGCGGCTGAGGAAGGCCAACCATGTGAGATCATAGTTTAAGGTGTGTCCAATTAGCAGCCTGTTCCAGACGATATACACAAAATCAGATTCATCTTTTAGATTTATGGCCTGGGTAAACATAATCTAATTACCTTTGGGTCTGCTGATTACAGCATTGTTTTTTCATTATAAAGCTCATAAGCTTTGCAATATATATGTAAAAACAAAAAAATAAAAAAATAGGACAGGGAAAGCCCAAAAAGTCCTGTTACTTATTTATTTTGGTTACAAAGTCATTTTTTTCATTCCTATCATAAATATGATTTAATAGAAATAGCATTGACATTTCGGGTGCAGTAGCCAGGTTTTTTTTAATGGCTGTAGTTATCAGATGCATGCATGCATGCATGAGAGTGTGAGTGTGTGTGTGAGTGTGTGTGTGTGTGTGTGTGTGTTTGTTTGTGTATGTGTGCGCCACATGTGAACGATTCTGGTAGGAGCCACATTTGGACAACAAATGTCACAAAGGCTTGGGGGTCACATGAAAATGTTTCCTCTCCTAATCCGTAAATATTGGTGTGCAGATCTGGATTAGGAGGAGGATCCACAAACTTTCATTTAAGGGGGCTGAAGGGCTTTGTCACAGACGCCAGATTAGAAGCGCTTCGTTTTTTGTTGTTGTTTTTTACATGACCAAAATAAAAAGTAAAACATAAGCAGAGGTCCCAGATACAAAAAGCCAAAAGTAAAGAGAGAGTTTTACATCCCTTACGCTCCAGCAGCTTATGGAAGAGGGTGGTTTATTTTTCCAAATAAGAGTAAAGCCACAGAGAAGAAAACCTGCTAAGTTGTATGGCTTCTAGCTAGAGTTACACAGTTCTTCTGACATATGAATGTATGAATGCAAGTCACACCAAAGCCCCCCCCCCTCTTTATGACTAAAGCGTGCATGATGCCACTGTAGGCTAGTTTCAAAATTGGGAAAATTACAGCGGGGATTGGAAACTTTGCAACTATGGAAAACTGGACTGGAAACTGTCACATGTTCAAATTCTTTGTCTCACCTCTAATTTCAATCTGACAAACTCTACGGGAACGCCAGAGGAGCGAGGAAAAGAAAGGCTGGAAACTCACTCCCCCATTTTTAATGACTCCAGCCAGTGGAACACAAGCCGCTGACATCATCTCCAACTCCAAAGCTGATGGGAAATTCCATCTTGTCATGTACTCCCAACATTTTTTTTACAAACCATGATTTGCTTCGACCGCTGCACATGACTAATCAGTAGTACACAGAAGATCAGATTCAGGCCGCGGTGAGGGACTTCCGAGGAGAAGAAGGACCGTCGTGGAGACGCGAGGAGACGGCGTTGTGCCTGCGAAATACTTCCCATGACCTCTACATGTGGTCAAGGCAATTTCTCAGTCAAACTTGGGGAAAGCAGGAAATGAGGGGAGTTCAAAGGTTGAAGCGTCTGCAACAACTGTGACTTCAGGGGGCTGAGTGAGAAGAATGTGATCCAAAATATGCAGCTGCATTTGTAAACAGGCTTATTTACACTAATGATAGGAATGAAATCCTGCTACTGCTGTCTTCAGGAGCTCTTAACTGAATAAACTTTATCTAAAATCAGTCAATTACATCACGAAGAGTTGAGAATTTAGCCTGACATGACTAAAATAAGTTATGGCCAATAACTCTTCATCATTTTTGTTTTGTTTCACGGAGGTTAAAGGCCACACATGGTCTTCGTAGGTCTAGTGAATTTTCTCCATCACTGACACATAAAATATACAGATGTGACAGCCTGCATACCGAGTGACAGTTGCACATACCTCAGCGCAGCGCTGCGTGGATGGGGAAGGGCTCGGTGGTCGTCCATGTCCAAACTCATCGGTTTAACTAAATCCCTGGGACGCACCAAACACAGAAAAACAAGCTCAATTCATTTTTTTTTAAATAGGAATTACCAAATCGGTGGGACGAGCCCGTATGGCTCGGAGCCGCTTTCAAACGGCGCATCGCGTAAATAAACCGAATCTGGGCGAATCCCACATGAGGTCATCGCTTTTGGGCAAATTAACTTGTTTTTTTCTTCTTCTTTAAACCTTTAGCGGTCTTTACGGCGAGAAGCATTCGCGTTTCTTACCATGAAGATCCACTTTTGGGTGCAGTTGTCAGCTTCCATCCGCCGTCGGTGACGTTAAATCACTCGCAGAGCGTTGCGCACGGGTTTTGTTTGGATAATTGATCCATAACTCCGCCGTGAAGAACCGTGTTGCGCGCCTCGGCGGCGAACCGTCCCGGAAAAGGCGTCCCCTCTTTATCTAAAGCCGCGGTGTCAGACATGCTTAAAGCCTCTTTGGCAGAAGATCTGCCAACTTTTGTGCGTACATCGCGGAGGCGCTGGGCGCATCGGTGTGGAGCTGTGGAGTGAGCGGGGCGGCTCTTCCTGTAAAACCTGTGAGGCGGTGACATGTCTGACGTTTTTATTCCTTCGCCGCAACATCCGCGCATTAAAAACAGCAACACGTGCGAATCAACATAGTTTATTTAACATTTTGGAGAACAACCAAACCAAAAAAAAGAAAAAGAAAAACAGCACCAGCATTGTTTTGCACTTCCGTCCACTAAAAGTTTAGTGCGTCTACAGCGGCCTCTAGCGGCCAAATCTGGGAGCGCCCGGGTCTCTAGCGTCATAACTTCACAAAAATTACACTTTACAGAATTTTGCAGTGTTGTAAAAAGTACCCAGGCTTAATAATTAAGACCAACTTATTTCGGCAAAACTGCATATATGTAGACCCAAGTAACATTTGTATTTTTAAATGCAGTCTTTCCACCACAAGTGAAAATTACCTAAAGTGTACATCTATGTGCTGTGGCAAGCAATATAGTGAGTTCCACTATATTTGGGCCATACATCTACTGAATTGAATGTATAAAATATTAGATCATTGAAAATGTGTGCAAATACAAATAAATACATGGGTTAAAAATCTTAAAATGTAATATTGCAATGAATTCACTCACATTAACATCTTAAAGCATAAATAAAAGTAGGACTCTCTACACAGATGAAACCCTTGTTTTTTCCCACTTCTTTCTTTTTTAAACTGACTGACAATATGAAAAAAGTGCAGCACAACAACAGTAGCTACATTTGAAAAATAGCATCTTGATACTCCAAAATGTATTGGAGGCATTTACAGTTCCAGTAAAGCTACAATAATGTGGAAACATTCAGGTAAAGGATAGAATAAGACTCTACAATTCAATCTGAGGGTTGTAATGCTTAAAAAAACATGAAGATGGACGTCACCTGAAGTAGCAAATTCAGTCAAATAAAAATTGCTGATCACAGTTTTGCTGTATAATATCAGTGCTGAGGAAAGTGTTACTGTTAAAACTAGTTGTGTGTTCTAATCACGTGGGCGGCACGGTGCCAGACACATTAGCGTCTGCGCAGTAGAACATTTCCACTCCATGAGAGCAGTCTTGTGGGTACAGCCCTGTCATGGTCAAACCGGTGATCATGACAAAGAAGCCTGTTAAAATCAGGATGGACGGTATCAGGTTTTCACCCTGAAACCACCGTCCCGGCGACAGTTTGAGGAAGCACGCGGCCGGAATGATGAAGATCAGAGGAGTGGCGCTCAGAACGCCCTGGGGGGGGGGCAGAGGAGAGGAGAACACGTTGTAGGAAAACGAACCTCTCAAAGGTCACTGAACACAACACCGCCATGGAGGCGAGACGTCTTACATTCAGCTCCAAAACGACGCCCAGGCAGTCGAAAGCCAAAGACATGGACGTGCAGACTGTCACTACGAGCACAGTCAGGCCTGCGTGCTCAGCTTTGGTCAGCTCCCTGCAGCAAAGCATGTTAGATGCCACCTGCCGAGATAAGGAAGAGTGCGAAGATGGGCTCACCCCGTCACGGGCGTCACCCCCCCACCCCCACCCCCTTCATCTCTTACCTCTCGTGCAACAAAACACTCCAGGGGAAACGTGGTTACGATGCTGAGGCCGAAGCAGAAGCGTCCAAATGTTGCCAGGTTATCGTCCCTGCAGTAGTTCTCAAATATGTCTCCTGGGAAAGGTGAAAGAAATGTCATTCCACCGGAGGCCTTAGGTGCACAGTCTCTGAGAGGTACCTTGAGTGTAGCCGGTGAACGTGGAGTAACCAGCAACGGCAAAGGCAGCGCTGATTATCAACGCGGAGCCCACTGAGCCGTGGGTGACCCTGGTCCACCGGGATATGGTCGGCTGCTCCAGAGAGCCGTAGATAAGAAAACTGTTGTGGTGGCAGATAAAGGCTGTAGAGGCACAGCAGAGGTGTTTTCTTTAGCCTGAGAATGAATTCGAGTGGCCATATTGGAGGCATTAGTTACACGCCGATGTCTTTTGTTTCCTTGTTATCGAGGCGTAAAGTTTGTCTTCATATCTCGGGCGTCGCTGGACATCAGCATATCTTTGCATATCAAGCAGCTTCAATAAGCTCTTACTCACCAAAGGACATGATTCCAGCTGCCTGAATTGCATTTGCCTTTGCAAACACCCACGCATCCTCGGTGGGGGGGCTGGAGAACGATATTTAGTTATCAGGAATATGAAGAAAGCCGAATTACTAACTGAGCCGTGGTGGTATTTTGAGAGCACACACGAGCATTTCACTGAAAAGAAGCTGCGTTAGTTCACGCACATTCGAGGTCCCAATGTGGCGGCTCTGGCGACGACGGTGATGAGGACGGCCAGGGTCAGCACCATCGACAGCAGAGACACCTGGAAACACGCGCGGATGGCTTACAAGGCGGCGCGGGCTACGCGCAGGCAGGGGATTCCGGGTCAGACTCACCTTCCCGAGCCTCTCTATGTTCCTGTAGAGGGAGAGCGGCAGCGTGAACGCGAGGGTTGACAGCAAGATCACAAAGTGGCGCTCGGCGAGGACGTGGCTCGGGCCCACTGCGGCACGGAGGTTCCAGCGTTTTTTTTTTCACATGCTGATCAAGTATTTCAGTTTGTGATGTGAAATGCATCGTATTCCATACTGCACCTCCTGGGATTCTCTGGAACACTTTGGTCAGCGTGTCACCCATTGTGATGTTGTAGCTGATCATCGCTGAGGAAGAAAAGTGGAGCGGTCTATCATTCCTCTTTATTCCCTGTAAAGCGCCACAAGTAATGAATAGCTCCACGCAGATGCAATCAAAAATGGAAGACTTGCCAATGAAAGGATAAAGGAACTGTAGCACAGATAGGAGCAGAAATCCAGGGAATCCAAAAGTGCTCTGCACCAGTGACTGGTAGCTGTTGGTCCCTGACAGGTTGCCTCCTTTAATCAGCAGGATTATGGAGTAGTCTGGTGCAAAAAAAATACATTTAAAAAAGTTCATCATAACCACGTGTCTGCATTTATATCATCATATTGAGCAGTTGCACCCACCTGTGATGAAAGCAACAACTATCAGAAACAGGAGGCCGAGCGGGAGTCCTGCCTGGTTCAGGGCGTACGGCAAACCTGCAGGATGGGCTTCATGTCAGATAAGAACATTTAGGAGGACAGAAGAGAAATAGGGAAATAGAAGCTCTGATTTAAATAAATGAAACCAATAAACAGGTTTGGTTTGTGTCACGAGATGGGAAGGAGCAGTGGAATTCTTGTGAGAGGGTTTTGACACCACATAATGTCTCACTTTGTGTGGATGAAAGGGTTAAAGGGGAGAGGGAATGGGGGCAACAGGCGCCAGTCATATGACGCGGATAGTTTACCACTGCGGGGCTTGAATGGTGTGAAAGCTTGTTGCACCGATATCACCAAATATTACGGATGAGGCAGCTGGAAGAGACCACGGTTGTTAAGACGCTGTAGCCCATGTTTTGACTTGCAGGTTAGACTGTCCAGAAAACGGGCAGACGAGGTGAGTTATTACCTATTATTCCGGATCCTATGATGGAGTTGATGAAATTGAAAGACGCGGAGATCGTTGACGTCCTCGACGGGGAGATTTTGGGTGGATGGATTAACATCGCGCCTTCTTCATTATTCAGCTGCGTTCAAATGTCACGAAAAGCAATAAACATCAGCAAAGATGTGTAATTTAATCAATCTCCCTGTTCTTCAAAGCATCACTTTACCTGCTGAGCCATTGTAAGCACCTGTCGGTCGGCCCTCCGTCCTGTTTTTTTCACTCCTCTTCAGTGGATGACTGGCACATATCCTGCCCGAGTTTGAACATTTCTCTTAACTATGCCTTATAAACATCTCAATAGCGCCCCTGGGCTTCACACTTCATATTGGGTTGACCGGAGCTCCACCCTCTGGAATCGGTGGCCTGTTGGGTTGAGTTTTGTCCTCGGGCGTTCAGGATCACATTTCCTCCCATTCCCACTCACTCCTTCACAGCAGCACTGCGCCTCCAAGTTTGGAAACCCACTATGCGCAAATTACGCACGGCACGACAGTAAATAGGTCTCGTTCTGTGAGCTATTACAGCTCACTGAGGAGTTGTAATGCGCTCGATATGGAATAGGTTGGATCACATGGCTTCTTTGGTAAAAGGCTTAAACCAAAATGTTATATTTTTAAAAATATACTTTTTAAAAATCAACCAAATCCTTCTGGTTAAAAAAAGAATAAAAGGTCCATTGTATGCTAAGGCAGATTAAGAAGTGTTATTTGTACAATGAGCCGGATTACAGGGAATGCAACATAATCAAATCTGATAGCTGAAAAAAAAATTATGATAAACGAGTCCTTTGTTTATGGGCTTTCACATGGAACTTAAACAATTGTGTGACCCATCTTCCATGTGATGCTATCTTTCCCATTTGACCATTTCAAAAACAATAACAACCACAACAACAACATATCTCTCTATAAATGACTCCATTGATTCTCAGCCAAGAGTTCCCCTTTCATTACTTCCTGTTTGTGCCTTAAGGCTCCTCTCATTTGTTTATGAATGTGATGAGGTTACACTCAATACTAAAATGGTAAATAAATAGAGATCATGACTGGCATTGTTGTGGGATTTGTTCTACTCTAATTTAAAGCTCCCTCAAAAAGAGGCCTTTGTTTAGGCCGGGGCAAAAAAAGATTTGGAGCTTAATATCCATTCGGAAAAATCCAAACTACTTTTCACATGGACTCCTGTAGTTTCTCCTGTAGTTTAGTTTTTGATAATCGCGCATTTCTGAAAACAGCAACAACACTGCACTGGTTCATATTCACTAACTGTCAATTTCAGATAAACTCCATTAGATATTTCGTCGGTTGTATTGGTTTATTGCAAAAAAGTGATGAAAAGTCATCGGAGCTGGTTATTTATTGTAATTTGGATTTTTAATGTTATATTTATTCATCTTATTTCATTTTTCTTTACTTTGGACCTTACTAAATACTCAGTCACTCACTTACTTACTTACTTACATCTTCTGTTGGTAGAATTGTCAGGTACAGTTTCGTTCCCTGGATGAATCTCATTCTGATACAAAAGGTTTAACTGTCCTACAAAAGGTTATGTGTAAAATAAAACGCTCAATTATTTGAATGACAGTCTATGATAATGTAAAGCACAAGAGTTAAAAATAAATAAATATGTATTAATAACAGCAGGATCAGTCTGAATGGTTTATATATATAAGAGCCTGTGTATTAACTACATTTCCAAACCAATCCATTTTGTTCAACGAGCGAGCGCCGGTGATCGCCCGCCAGGTGGCACAAGAGCCAGCGCACATGTTCAGTCACGTCACCCACCCAACTTTGCGCAATTCATGCTTTCTCGCCTTCTGTATTACACTTTAATAGTTCGGACGCTTGGGTTGTATATTTTCGGGCCAACTTCGTTGTCAAGCAGACAGATTCGTGCTGGAGTATGACTGAAACAGGCCACTTTCCTGTTGCTGCACACAAGAATCCACGCTGCCCTCCCCCCCCTCCACCAACACTTTTGGAGCACTAACTGATTGATAGTTGCGGCTTCAGCTTTTAGTGTCTCATACAGAGACTCCAACACGCATGTAGCATTTCCCCCGACAATCTCAGCTCGACCATGTCCACCACAATATTATGTCACGCCATTGTGGCATCTCCTCCTCCACTTGGTACCCAGGAACATCCGGAAACACCTCAGTCCTGACTCTGGCGCACGGAGGAGCGCACGACACGTCGGCTCCGTCTGTCTCTTTCTGACGCTGCTGCTGTGGAAACGCTGGAAACTATCGACTCTGCGCTCCGGAGAGACAGAGAATATTAGAAAGTGATTGGTAGAAATTACATTTTTAGATAGGCTAAAGTTTTTTTTTTTTTTTTTTTTCTCGACGTTTTTTCCCCCTCTCTGGTTCACCTGTCGAGGATGGAAAACTGACGGTGAGTCAAAGGAATTCTGTTAAAGTTGTTCCGGACTACATTTTTCTCTGTACATTCAACTTAAAACGGCTTAAAAGGTCATTATTGACTATTCGTGATTTTGCTGAAGGGAAAATCCATATGATCAATATTTGCATGGCTCTGCGTGGTATATTTAACATGATGATGAAAAGTCTTGTTCTCGTGTGTTCAAGTTCGGATCATGGATTGATGTGTATTATACCAGATATTGGGCTTGGTATCGAATTATTACCCATCCAGCTTTGATGACTTCCTGCTTGCTTGACTGTCAACATCATTATTAGATTGCGGTCAATTAAGAGATCAGACTGCTTTCCCTCCAGGCTGCACACGCACAGCTTGCTGCTTGCAAGCTCACACACAACAAACGATGAGTTTAGTCCAGGGAGATGGGCGATAACAGCTTCTCTCATTAGTTAGTTTGCCAACGCCCTGAATTGAGCAGCCTGGAAGATCTCAGCCCGGGAGTGAGGCAGCCATCAGTGCGCACTTACTGTAGGAGCTGTGAGTGTGGCCCCCTGGGAGTCCACAAACACACAACTGCGAGGACTCTCCTATATGTACGTCCAAGCAGAAAGTTCCTCACTGGAACCATGGGTTGTTTGTTTTTTGTTTTTTTATCGCTCTGCAGTCATGGCGGCCGTGTTGTGGACTGACCAGAGCATGGATGAGTCGTCACCCCACTTTGCTGCAGCCCAGAGACAAAACTGGACTGCAGAGAATTGAACTGCACGACGCTGCACCCAGACAGATTTTTAAAATGGAACCAAATCCACATGGTTCCATCTCGGAACAATCAGGAACCTTTTTTTTTTTTTTTTCCTACTCAAACGATATCGGATGGCAGGAGCGGCTGACAAACACGATTGATCTGCGCCTGAAACTCTGAAGGTTGGCGCTGTGTTGAGAAGTTTCTTTGTTTTGCGAGTGTGTGTTGTTCTTTCACAACACAATACAGACAACAGCAATGTTGTCTTGTAGTTCTGACAGAAAAAAGATCACAAACTTTAAATCCTAAAAGCTCAAAAAAAACCACACAATGACCAGTGAAGAAAGAACTATAATAATAACTGCTATTTGATGGTTGTGTCAGATTATCTTTTTCATTATTTTTTGATTATGACCTGAGTGAAATGATTGAATAATGATTATGGCTTCTTCATTGACCTTTAACTGATATGAGTTATTGAGCACAATTCGAGTTTTCTTTGTTTCCAGTGGTCTAATTACTGTTGCCTGACCAATGTCACAATCCCGTGCAGTAGAGCTGTAAAATAAGTTATAATATTTGACAATGTTGTTCTGTATGAATCCAAAAAACATAGTCAGTTACCTTATATATTGTAGCCCATCCTCAGGTTAACGTCACTGTGCCATATTTGTAGTGGAGGCCCCAGGGTTCAAGGTCAGTCATCACTCCAGACATCGTGTCTGAATGTATGGAGAATCAAACGGACGTGTTGACGTTTTGTCCCAGCCATGGTCGAGGGTGAGGAGGCTGCGATGCAGACAGGTTGCAGATAAAATGAAGTGGGCCTGTTTGAAGCCTCCAAGTGGCGGCATTATCTCACAGCGAGCGGGGAGCTGACTGACAGACGATGCATGACTCTTTAAGGACAAAACGTTTCCCTGTCATGTTATTGAGGTGTTCACCAAATGGCAAAAAAAATAAACGTGGTTTTGGACACATTTTTGTGCTATATGTGATGTGAGGTACAGTATGAGTATATGTACAGTATTACATTTATACGTTTGAACAAACTTTCTTCTTTTAAAAATAGTGGAAGTGTGCATAAGTAGCTCTTAACCAGAGAGCCCAACAATATGCTTTTAGGAAATTTGACTGTTATTTACTCAAAATGTAAAGTGGGCTCACGTTGATTGCACACGCACAATTTGATTATGCTCTTTACAGCCTCTTCCTGCCTTTCACACATGATGTCAGCCATCATGGTTTGTTAAATGCAATTCTAGAAACACAGTGCATTTAAATGACAGCACATCCTGTAAGTGCTAAATTCATATCGGGACTGCAGAGGGCCTGTGCTGGCTGAGTTCTATCATAAGTGCTTAGGAAGATTAAATAAAACAAGGATACTGTACATTTAAAGACACCCGTTGCATTGTCTGCACCAAAAAATACAAATAAGATAGTTCCTTCTTTCCTCTCAATATTGTAATTTACTGATGCACAAAACGTGTGTTTATAGTTGCATTTTCTTCTCTTGTTGCAATTACATCACACATGTAAGCTACCATGCTGTGGGCAGTTGATTGACCAGTGTGTTTGCGATTGATTTTCTTGCGTCACAGCTCGTGGAAGTATTCTATTACACTATCGCACTGAGATTAGACAAAAGCTCTCCGCGGCAGAGCACCCAGCGAGTCACAGTGTAGCACATTCATATTTAATAGCACGTAGGTCCGCTCAACACATCATACCAGCCGGGCCTATTAGGAGGATGAATCTGCCCCTCCTGCTGCTCTGTCAGGGAGAAAGTGGACTCTTTTCACTTTGAGGGATGGAGAGGAGCAAGAATTTCACCTGGAATTGATCATTGTCATGTCAGAGCTTAATTTTATCTGCAGAGAGGCTGATAATTAGATCTAATTTTACCACAGCTGGCAGGAATTTATGCGAATGGACACCATCTCCAGGCTCATTAAGTCGTGCCACTTCCTGGGATGATGAGCTGAACTCTGATTGAACCACACCCACACTCACACCCACCTTCCTCTTGTTTTAAATAAATTCTTATCAGGCGATACTGTTTACCAGAGAACAACATATGCCTGTCCATAATCAGAGCCAATCATCTGTTCTGAACCCCCCTCCAGGCCTTTCTCTTGTCGGAGGCTTAGCCGTTCATTTCGAAGGTGCAGGATGAAAAGATGGCAGAGCTGCTTGTACCACCGGGTCCAGACAGCTTCCGTCCCTTCAGCCGAGAGTCCCTCCAAGCCATTGAGGCGCGCATCGCCGAGGAGAAAGCCAGGAAGCCCAAAGGAGAGAAGAAAAAACGCAGAGAAGAGAATGAGCTCAAACCCAGCAGAGACCTGGAGGCGGGCAAATCACTCCCACTTTTGTACAAGGAGGTTCCTAAAAACATGGTGTCAATACCCTTGGAAGACCTGGACCCCTACTACAATAACAAGAAAGTAGGTTGGAATGATTAGGACGATAACCCAGAAATCCATTCACGATATAAGATTGGATTGACAACTGATGGGATTACAGTAGGCGAATTTATGTTTATGTCTCTTGTTTCAGACTTTCATAGTATTAAACAAAGGTAGTTACATCTTTCGCTTCAACGCCAGTCCTGCCTTGTACCTCCTGAGTCCCTTCAACCCTCTCAGAAGAATATCAATAAGGATTTTGGTACACTCATATCCTTTAATTACTCACGTCGGCTGCACAAGGGTTACATGTTTGCATTGCCGCCACAATGTTCACTTCCATAGTTAAACAAGTGTTTCCTTGACGACTGCCTGTAAATTGTTCAGTGTTGTCATCATGTGCACTATCATCGCCAACTGTGGGCTAATGACGCAGGACCGGCCGCCTGAGTGGGCAAAGAATGTTGAGTAAGTTTTGGGCAAGTGCAGATTAAACTGATTTGGATCCCAGCATGAATAATGTCCTTTTTTTTTTTTTTTTCAAACCAACAGGTACATGTTTACTGCGATCTACACGTTTGAGTCCCTGGTCAAAATTTTAGCTCGAGGCTTCTGTTTAGGGAAGTTCACGTTTTTGAGGGATCCCTGGAACTGGCTGGATTTCAGCGTCATTGTCATGGCGTGAGTACCTGTCACACCCTGTGTTTACTTTCATGCATCAAGATGGCACTTTGTTTACCCATTCTCCTGCAGGTACGTGACAGAGTTTGTCAACCTGGGGAACTTTTCAGTCCTTCGCACATTTAGAGTGCTGAGAGCCTTTAAGGCTATCTCAGTAATACCTGGTAAGTTGGGATTTTTTACTTACTTTTT
This sequence comes from Lagocephalus sceleratus, assembly GCA_911728415.1. Taxonomy (NCBI): domain Eukaryota; kingdom Metazoa; phylum Chordata; class Actinopteri; order Tetraodontiformes; family Tetraodontidae; genus Lagocephalus; species Lagocephalus sceleratus. The sequence goes on along the minus strand of CAJVRN010000216.1, from coordinate 2,133,158 downwards.
GACAGACGAGGTGTTGCAAATACTCCAGAATCCATAGAAAGTTGAGATTATGTGCTAAATGGCATTCTCAATAAGGACAGGTGATGTAAGTGATCTTGTGTCTCCCAGGCCTGAAAACCATCGTCGGAGCTCTGTTCCAGTCCGTGAAGAAGCTGGCCGACGTGATGATCCTCACTGTTTTCTGCTTGAGCGTCTTTGCCCTGATAGGATTGCAACTTTTCATGGGTCACTTAAAGCAAAAGTGCATCTGGATGCCACCAAACAGCAGCTCAGTCAATGAAACAAACCTAAATGAAACACAAGTCAACCAAACTGACTCTTTCAACTGGACCGAATATTCTCTCGATCCAAGTGAGTCTTTCTATTGCAGAATGACTGCGCAACAAGACATTTTTATCTCGCATATTCATTATGCAAACTAAGGATTTTATGTGTTTGGGCGTCAGAACGTTTTTTTTTCCTGTTGGCTTACAGTTAGGCAGGAGTATACATATATGTAATAACAACATTAGATATTACATTATATTATCAAACATTTGGCGTGATACAATCATTTAAAGATGTATATTAGAGTGCTCTGAGTTGGTTCTTTGCAGCCAACTGAAATTTTCTTCTTTTGCTATCAGAAAATCATTATTTCCTTCCTGGCAAGCGAGATCCGTTGCTCTGTGGAAATGGCAGCGATGCTGGGTAAGGGTCATCCCCCATCGTGGTGAATCCTTCTACGTTGAAAAACCTCACAGATGCTGTGTTTGTTGCAGGCGGTGTCCAGAGGGGTTTTCTTGCATCCGGGTGGGAAGGAACCCAGATTATGGCTACACCAGTTTCGACTCTTTTTTCTGGGCTTTCCTCTCCCTGTTCAGACTGATGACACAAGATTACTGGGAAAACCTTTACCAGCAGGTGGGCAGCACAGTTATGGAAATCTTTCCAGACATAAAATGGCTTAAATAAAGTCAGACATACAGTACTGAGACTAAATGCATTATTGGCTTAATGTGGCAAATGGCCAGAAGCTCGACACACCCCTGAGGGAAACAAAGAAACCTGACTGAAAAAGAAAAAGGTTGTTCAAACACTCTGAAAAAGAGTGTTTGAACAACCTTTTAATTGAAGTGCAGATGCATCTTGGACAGAAGGAACAAAGAGTTGACCGAATGCAGCTTGTGCAAACACAATCAGGCTTCCATTGAAGAGGCCACAGTGCATTTTTGAGCATAGTTGTACAACAAAGCAAATCAAAGGGGTGTCACCCATTTGGGCCTGAAAACAAGTTCTTTCAGGTTAATGCTTTGTGGAACAGTGATGTACATTTTCTCTTGTCTGACTTTAATAGATTCCCAAAGCCATAAACTAGCCCCTTACATAACTGAAAGCAAACACCGGGGTTTATGGACAAACTTGAGCTGATAACAATAATGAGAGTAACAACAAAAAGAAAAAAAAATGTATTAAACCATTGTCATCATTCAATAATCACTTCAGGGAACTGCAGTTATTCACAGCTCTATAAATAATAAATCACATGATGTGGCACTTGCAACACATGATTCCATTTAAAACTAATAGAAGAAAGATAGCCACATAATCAATGGAAATTACAGAAAAGGGTGAAATATTATGGAAAATTACTGGACTAGATTTGAGAAAATAATTATAACATGAATATAACAATATATTTGGCTATGTATATTTTTCCTTCTAGACATTGCGGGCCTCAGGGAAGCCTTATATGATCTTCTTTGTCCTGGTGATTTTCCTTGGTTCCTTCTACCTGATAAACCTGATTCTGGCTGTAGTGGCCATGGCCTATGAGGAGCAAAGCCAGGCTGCCAAAAAGGAGGCCGAGGAGAAGAACGAGGAGTCTCAGGCCATAATTGATCAGCTGAAACGGCAGCAAGAGGACGCTCAGGTAACACAGAATCCTTAAATGTTACAGCATTCTCTTTCCCTTTATTATATCTTTAGTTTACACTAAATTGATCTAAAGCTCATTCTCACACCCCGACTATATGTCTGTCATGGTGTTGCTCTGATTCTTGCTTTATGTCTGAAATGTAATGAAAAGAACCATGAAAAAGGAAAATGAGTCAGCACTTGACATTTGGAATATAAAGGCTAATGTTGGGAAATGAATCCAGGCCAAATTAAAAGCCCTTATGGACAGGGCCAAAGTCCTGGACACATGACCACAGTTTCACTAAAATGCAGGCTTCCAGTAATGTATTATAAATTGAATTACCGGATTATTATGCATTAACATGGAAGCAATGTTTTAACTGTTTGGTTGATGCTTGAGCTCTTTAGATCTATTTTTTTATTTACAATATAGAGCTGATTTGATCTTGATAGTTCAAGCCTTTAAAAAAAAGGTTTGTTGGTACATTTAGATTGTGCTCACATTCTGTGTTTTCTCTTTTCCAGGCTTTCGCGGATGCAGTTGCTGCAGAAAGCGGAGAAGTCGGTGTCAAAGGCACCGAAAGCTCCTCAGACGCCTCTAAGCTCAGCTCCAAAAGTGCAAAAGAGAGGCGCAACAGGAGAAAGAAAAAAAAAGAGGAGGAGGGCAAAGATGAGAAGTTCCCTAAATTGGAGTCGCCGGACAGCGTGAAGAAAGCTCGCTGCCGCTTCTCTGTGGACGCAAACATGCTCAACTACGACATGAAGTTCTCCTCCGCACATCAGGTTCAGTACAATCCCAGTGTGATTTGTCTATGAAAAACAGTGGCTTTCTGCAGCCTCTGACTGTTTGCCATTACTGCTCCAATTTTTAGGTCATTGTACGCAGAGCATTTCCCATTATTGTTGCTCTGGCTACATTTATAAAAGAATTCATTGTAATTCTGGAAAGGAATATTAGAAATATAAATAGCAAACTTCCTACCCTTATAACAACATGTGCTTTAAATTGCACTTGGAAAAATAGTATCAATTATTAACAGGAGCAGTAAAATCTTTATGTGTGCGTGTGTGTGCATGTGTGTGTGTGTGTGTGTATGCAGCATTATTTACTGTAATATTTATTTGTATCTGCTGATCTGCTGCCATCTTTTTCATGTGTCATTGCTGCCGTGGTCATATTCATCACCATCATTCCTGCCCTTTTTTTCATCAAAGTGCAGTTTTTTTTATTTCTGTCACAAGTTCTTTCACGACGCTTAACCATCATCATGACCACCTCTGCCATCACCATTCTCACCACTTCCATCACCGCTGAGCTTTCCTGTCTGCAAGCAGCAAATGTCATGCATCCACTGAAGAGTATCTTTCTCTCTTAGTCCTTTCTGAGTTTTCGCGGACCCCTGTTCTCATCTCGACGGAACAGCCGGACCAGCCTTTTCAGTTTCCACAGCCAGACACGTGACGTGGGCTCCGAAACTGAGTTTGCAGATGATGAGAACAGCATTTTTGAGGGCAACCTGAATCGGAGGGGCTCTTTGTTTCTTCCCAGGAGTTGTGATCGACGCGATAGCAGCATGAGCCAGTGCAGCTTCTTGTCGCATCTTCTGCTTCCAGCCAGTGGGATCAAGCGCAGCTCTATAGACTGCAATGGGGTTGTTTCTCTGGTGGGTGGGAATTCACTCCCGTCCTTACCTGTCGGGCTCCCTCTGCCCAAACTGATGGTAGATATGGCCTCCACCAGAGATAATGTAAGAAAGGCTCGTGTAACCAAGATGGCCTCTGCAGCTCTATTTCACTTTTCTTTTCTTTCTTTTTTCCCAGTCTCACTCATGTTCTGCATTGCCCTGCGTACTTTCAATTGCACTCGAAAAGCCATGATTTCCCAGATTTTTCCACTTTTAAAATCCACTGCTATTTATGTCCTATTGCATGTTTTTTTCTATTTTTTTTAAATAATGATTCCCATTAAAGTTGTTTTATTTGTCTCAAACTGACATTCCTGCTTTGTGTCATCAGCGTTTTAGTATGTTCACATTGACACTGCTAATACGCTGATGTGGCGCAGCTGTAATGTTTACCATTCTGTGCATTCATATACCTGAACTTTGTGATTTTAGGGTTACTGTATACATTGAAACATATGGGTTATCTGTGAGGATGTACACTTGTTCATGTATTTAAATGAGGTCCAGCTGGTTACATATAAAGAAAAAACCCATGTCATGACTGTATGTTCTCTTAGTTTTGCAGTTTTTGTCATTATATTGTGAAGTTTGTATCTCATGTTCAAATTTGGGTCTAGAGATGTTTTTCTTTTTGCATTGCAATGTACACATTTTGTTGTGATTGTTCAAATTATAAACTGGACAAATGTGATTAAACATTTTTTTCTACATACCATTCCATAATTTTTTTGAATTGCATTTGTAACGGCTGTTTCCTCTCCAGGCTGACACCACTGATACAGACCACAAAGAAGCAGATGGGGGAACTCACTCACAAATTTTGGACCTCCTGGAGGGCCCGGAGGCCAGACAGAGAGCTCAAAGTATAATGGAGGGTAGGTGGGCGTGACAGTCCAGGTTTACATGTTGAAGAGAGAACAGGGAGCTTAGATTTTCCTTTTGTTGTCTGTTTTTCAGAGCTGGAAGAGTCGAAAAAGAAGTGCCCCCCTTGCTGGTACACTTTTGCAGAAACCTTCCTCATCTGGGAATGTTGTCCCGAATGGTTGAAGTTTAAGAAGGTGGTCAACTTGATTGTAACAGATCCATTTGCGGACTTATCTATCACCATCTGCATTGTACTAAACACAATGTTTATGGCCATGGAGCATTATCCAATGTCTGACAGCTTCAGCAAGATGTTGTATGTGGGCAATGTGGTGAGTGGGCTGTAGAATGTCTTTTTTTTTCTAAAAAGATGTCATGATTATGAATGGTTGCCACATCTATTTATGTTTTTATGAAGGTATTCACCTGCATCTTCACTGCTGAAATGGTGCTCAAGATCATTGCCTTGGACCCATATTATTACTTTCAGACAGGATGGAATATTTTTGATGGAATCATTGTCACTTTGAGCTTAATGGAACTGTCTTTGGAAAATGTGGTTGGCATGTCTGTTCTCAGATCATTCCGACTGGTAAGAGTGCAAAACAGCTTCTCCTGTTGCGGTCCACATGTTGAAAACTGATTTGACTATCTTTGCTTTTTTTGTTTGTTTGTTTGTTTGTTTGTTTTAACAGCTGAGAGTCTTCAAGTTGGCTAAATCGTGGCCCACTCTTAACACCCTGATCAAAATTATTGCTAATTCAGTTGGGGCTTTGGGCAACTTGACTCTGGTGTTGGCCATCATCGTGTTCATCTTCGCTGTGGTGGGCATGCAACTGTTTGGAAAAAAATACAGGGACTGTGTGTGTAAAATCTCGGAAGACTGCACGCTACCCAGGTGGCACATGAGTGACTTCTTCCATTCATTCCTCATTGTGTTCCGAGTGCTTTGTGGAGAGTGGATAGAGACCATGTGGGACTGTATGGAGGTGGCTGGGATGGCCAAGTGCATCATTCTCTACATGATGGTCATGATCATTGGAAACCTTGTGGTACATCATCATCTTTTATGGTCAACTCATGAGTCCACCATGTGTAACAGTAACCAGGTTTTTGTTGCATGTGTGAGCCGAGGCACAATTCAACATGAATTTATGTGATTATCTGACAGGTGCTCAACCTCTTCCTGGCCCTGCTGCTGAGTTCATTCAGCGCCGACAACCTGAAGAACAACGCTGAAGACGACAGCGACACAAACAATATGCAGATAGCAATCTCGCGCATTCAAAGGGGCATCGCCTTCATCAGGGCCTTCATCCAAAGCAGGTGCAGAAGTGCCTGCCTGAGTGGGGAGAAGAAAGGGATGACCGAGGAAAAGTGTCTGGATGAACTCCACAAACCTCTCGGGCCCAATGGAGTCCCCAGCCACCCGCTGAAGAACTTCACTAAGAACGGCAACGGGGTGGACAAAAGCGGAGACAAGTACATCGTCAATAGCAGGAGCGATGAGTCCATCATGTCCTTCATCAACAACCCCAGTCTGACTGTCACAGTTCCCATCGCTGTGGGAGAGTCAGACTTTGAAAACCTCAACACAGAAGACTTCAGCAGCATCTCATCTGAAGCAGCGTGCCACATGGTGAGGACGCTAAATGCTTTTATGGTGCAAATGACAGCGACGTCTTCAGTAATGCTTCCATGGGTGTGCTTATGATGTGCAATGACTCAGGATCTCTGTGCTGGTTTGAGGTCCCCTCAAAAACATTAGATATTAGCTGTGCTCCTTGGAAAAAAATTCAAAATGCTGGCCGACCTTTTGACCTGTCGTCATGAAACTTTGCATGTTTACTTTTAAACCATCTTGCCTCCAGCCAGTATTTTCAGTATTGATTTCACCAGCTGCCCTATTAAACCCGATTTCTAATACTCTAATACATATTGCATTGTTCAGTATACAGGATGTGTGTCATTTGGAAATGTTGGCCCTAAAAATTCTCCCAACACACAGAATTACACTATGTACACTCCAACATATTCCAGAATACATGACCGTGTGTGAGTGAAAGTGCAGACAGCTCTGACTTGTTTCACACATTACAGTACTGTATATGCCAATAACATGCTTACATCATTCTCCGCACTGCATTAGCTGGTCCCAGGACAGCCTGCTTTCTCCAGGAAAGCATTGAAGCAGTTCTCATCTGCCTGCTATTAGGAGACACACCCTGTAGAAAGCAATCCAACAGAAGGCTAAAGTAGAGACCATGTGGCTCCACTACACCACTAGGCCTTTAGTATTTTTTGCTTTTTTTTGTTCTTTTAATATAATGATGAGTATTTTGTGATCTAATCATGGGTGCCTCTTCACCACCAGTGGTAGATTTTCAGCTCAGTAAGCCAGGCCTCCTATCATTCTGGCTGAATACTCAAAGTTAAAATTACATTTTCTTTTTTAAAAGATGCCACATTGGATTTTAGGTGGCCAATATCATGTCACAGATGGATCGAACATTGAATTGATGCTTCCATCTGCAGACGATAGAAGATGATGACCAGTTCAGCTCCTCTGAGGGCAGCACAGTGGTTTGTCCGCAAGGCGGCGAGAGAAGAGAGTCTGTAGACTTTGAACTTGAAGAATCTATGGAACCGGACGCCTGCTTTCCTGACAGTGAGGGTTACAGACACTGCCAACACTGAAACTAGTACAGCTTCCATGTGAAATGGGTAAATCACTCTTTTGTCTCTGCCCAGGCTGCGTGAAAAGATTCCAGTGTTGCCAGGTGAATGTGGAGGTGGGCTGGTGGAAAATGTGGTGGACTGTGAGAAAGTCCTGCTACCGAATTGTAGAGCACAGCTGGTTTGAGAGTTTTATCATCTTCATGATCCTGCTCAGCAGCGGAGCACTGGTGAGACTGGAGAGGAACCTAATGCTGACAGCATGGCTTTAGACACACACTCCTGACACCTTACAGATCCCGCACAAAGCTTTTGATACTTGTGTTTGTATTCAGAATAACAAGCCATTTTTCTTTTTCCGCATCAAGGCGTGTGAAGATATCTACAGCGAGAAGAGGAAGACAGTTAAAATATTGCTGGAGTTTGCAGATAAAATCTTCACCTACATTTTCATTCTGGAGATGATACTGAAGTGGGTGGCGTATGGATTTGCCAAGTACTTCACAAATGCTTGGTGCTGGCTGGACTTCCTCATTGTTGATGTAGGTTTAGAGGATCAGCAGAAGGCACATTGTTAAAGATGACAGCAGCGCGTCTCCTCATTAATTCAGATTTTTTTTTTCTCTCTCTTTTTGTTGGATGTGTTGCAGGTGTCACTGGTCAGTTTGACAGCCAATGCACTGGGATATTCTGAACTTGGTGCCATAAAATCTCTAAGAACCCTGAGAGCCTTGAGGCCCCTGAGGGCCCTGTCACGCTTTGAAGGCATGAGGGTAAGATTCATGTGTTTCCACCCCAAATTGTTGTCATTGGTTCCACTAGTGGAGGCAGACAATAGTTTACAGTAAATTAAACATAAGAGCTTCCATAAAATTTAAAGTATACTGAATTTAAAAGCAGTATGCAATAATATATAAACTTGTTCTTTTTATTTAAGTTAAATACAGTACAATTTACTTCTAAACTCAATGCATGCATTTATTCACTGTCTTACTCTTTTAATTCAATTCTGGATTTTTACATCTGTTCATTTATCACCTTAAAAGAAATTCTGGTTATCATTTTCTTTATATCTTTTACTGTACACTTATTGTATAACAGTGATTTTTGTGTAATAATTGTACAAATAAATTACTGTTGTTTTCACTTGCGGATAAGTCAGCTCATTGGTTACAGACCAGGAGAGGGCCGATAATAAATTTGCCATTAAAAAAATGAGTGCGTCCCCTTTCAGCTCAACACAGGACATGTACTTTTGTTTCTAATTTGTTTCTTAATTCTATATGTCAGGGGATGATTGGCAATCCTATGTGCAAGCAGCTGATGTAGCTGGATGGGAGAGTGTATCAGCTGTTGAAATCAATGTAGCCTGTATTGATTGCTCTACACAGTATGAACTGTGTTGGTCTAAAGATACAACACAGTTTCTGTCCACATGGTGGACAGATTTGCAAGAACAGCACACTAATGTATGTTGAAATGATCTCTGTTTTTGTAAACATTCGCTGTAACTTGCTAAAAGAGTCCGTATCTAAATTGATTCCCAGCTTCGACAGCCTTTTCATTGCGTGCCTATTTTACATTATGTGACATCTGTATGAATGGCTCATGTCTGTATGTTTGGTGTGTAGGTGGTTGTCAATGCTCTGTTAGGAGCCATACCTTCTATCTTCAATGTGCTGCTGGTATGTCTCATCTTCTGGCTCATCTTCAGCATCATGGGAGTGAATTTATTTGCGGGAAAGTTCCACGTGTGTATCAACAGAACTACAAATAGTCCTTTCCCTGTAACAGAGGTGAAAATAAGGAATGATTGCAGGGATAAGACCAACGATGATGTTCTTTGGACAAATCTGAAAGTTAACTTTGACAATGTTGGCCTGGGCTATCTTGCATTATTACAAGTGGTGAGAAATATTTGATTTTTATAAGGTATTTGCATTATGTGTGACAAAATCAGCAGATGAATAAACATGGTTATTTGTTTGCTTTTATATAGGCTACATTTAAGGGGTGGATGCCCATAATGTACGCTGCTGTGGACTCCCAAAGCAAGGTAAGAAAAATCTTTATTTTCCTAAATTTTGCCATTTAATTATTATTTGTTTCTCTTGTAATTTCGAAGAGCAAAATCAAAAAAACACATTTTTGGCCTAATTGGTTGTTTACATTTTGTTCCATGATTGTAGCCCGAAGAACAGCCAGATTATGAAGTCAACCTGAAGATGTACCTATATTTTGTTATTTTCATCATATTTGGAGCCTTTTTTACTCTCAACCTCTTTATTGGTGTCATCATTGACAATTTCAATCAACAAAAGAAAATGATAAGTATCAAATCTGCCATTTAATTAAATTAATATAGCAAAACTCAATATTTCATTTGGTGCTAAAAAATAATTGTAAATTACTTTGTTTTTTTGTAATTATTATATATAAAATATTTTCATATATATTATTTTTATTTATTTTTATTTTATATATATTTTTTTTTTTCATCTTTATTATCTGTGATGTGATTTAACAAATCTCTCATCCAATCTTTACTTAGGTGGTCAAGACATCTTCATGACTGAAGAACAGAAGAAATACTACAATGCCATGAAAAAGCTGGGCTCAAAGAAACCACAAAAACCAATTCCAAGACCATCAGTATGACATTTTAACACAGCATGTCATCCACATTACAGATATAAGTTTTTTCTCCCCAGAGCTTTCCAGTGAATCCAGATATCCTGATCTTGTCTGTTTCAGAACAAAATTCAAGGGTACATCTTTGACTTCACCACAAAACAAGCCTTCGATATTGTGATAATGGTCCTAATATGGCTCAATATGGTGACTATGATGGTGGAAACTGCTGACCAGTCCACTAAGATGGGAACAATTCTCTACAATATTAATGTGGTGTTCATCGTCATCTTTACTGGAGAGTGTTTGTTAAAGATGATCTCCCTTCGTCACTACTATTTTACAAATGGGTGGAATATATTTGATTTCATCGTAGTCATCCTGTCGATCATCGGTATGATTCTTCTGTTGGTCTGTTGCTCAGATGAGTTTAAAATTATTGTTCTTTCAAAGTTGAATTTATTCCGCTTTCTCTTTCAAGGTGTGTTTCTCTCAGAATTAATTGAGAAGTATTTCGTCTCACCGACCCTCTTCAGAGTCATCCGACTAGCTCGGATTGGCCGCGTCCTGCGCCTTATCAAAAGTGCCAAAGGAATCCGCACACTCTTGTTTGCCTTGATGATGTCACTTCCTGCCTTGTTCAACATTGGCCTCTTGCTTTTCCTGGTGATGTTTATCTACGCCATCTTTGGCATGTCCAATTTCGCCTATGTCAAGAAGGAATCGGGCATTGACGACATGTTTAACTTTGAGACATTCGGCAACAGCATGATCTGTTTGTTCCAGATCACCACCTCAGGTGGGTGGGACATGCTTCTGGCTCCCATCCTCAACAAACATGAAGATGACTGTAGCAATAGCACAGAGCACCCTGGCAGTTCTGTCAAGGGGGACTGTGGAAACCCTCCTGTGGGCATTGCCTTCTTCGTGAGCTACATCATCATATGTTTCCTGATTGTGGTCAACATGTACATTGCAGTTATCCTGGAAAACTTTGGGGTGGCCACAGAGGAAAGTGCAGACCCACTGAGCGAGGATGACTTTGAAATGTTTTACGAGGTCTGGGAAAGGTTTGACCCTCACGCGACGCAGTTCATGGAGTACAATAAGCTGTCAGACTTTGCAGATACCCTGGACCCGCCTTTATGCATACCCAAGCCCAACAAGCTTGAGCTGATCTCTATGGACCTACCCATGGTGAGTGGGGAACGCATTCACTGCCTGGATATCCTTTTTGCATTCACAAAAAGGGTTCTGGGCGAGGGCGGTGAGATGGACCTCCTCAGGGAGCAGATGGAGGAGCGTTTCGTGGCTTCCAATCCTTCAAAAGTGTCCTACGAACCCATAACAACCACCCTCCGCCGCAAACTGGAGGACTCATCAGCCACCATCATCCAGCGGGCTTACAGACAGTATGCAAGCCAGCGGTTCCCCATCAAACCCCCCGTACCAATGAATGATATTCAAAGGGATGGAACAATTGTTGATAAGGAGGAAGTCAGCACAGATGCACCCAAAGAAATGTCGGTTGCTGATGAAAGCGACCTGACGCCTTCAACTGTGTGTAACAGCGTGGCAAAGAGTGGCAAACATAAATACGAAAAAGACAAAAGTGAAAGGGAGTTTGAGGGCAAAGATGTGTAAGAGCAAGTTGAAGGGAAAACAGATATGTGACAAAGACCTTTTAACTGATGACAACATGTTTACAATCTTGGATAGTGACTGAGACATCCATTGGACTCTTTTATTTAGTATGGATATCTATGCCAAACTGATCACGCTTACTTGATTCTAAAGGATGGTGCCTAAAAGGGAAAAGTTGCTCTTTCTCACTTTACAATGAGTAAAGAAGTCTCTAGGCTGACTGACAGGATGTTTAACAATTCTGAATGATGCATTAGTTAAAGCTTACATCTCCGCTGCAGCTAGTTTTGCAGTCCATTTTAATGAATGGTCGTAATATCACTCACTGTTGTATTACTGTACTTACTTATTTCACAAGCAGGAAACCAAACACTAATCCACTGTTATTACTCATTCATAGTTTGTTTATTGACTTTTTATACTTTTTTTTTAACTTTTCATAAAGTTTGCCCTTCGGGGTCACTCCTCACAGGAAGCAGCATCACTTCAGCGTTCATTCTTTCTAACTGAAAGCACTTGGAATACTCCACAGGTGTCATGTTGGAGGAACTGCAGTTACGTCCATATTTGGACCTGCATGAATTTTTTGACGATGTTAATGCATGCCGGAGTGTAACTCTCTCCCTCTGTATGTGTCATGCTTCATGAAGTGTACAATCAGGACGGTTTATTTATTTTCACCTTTTGACGAAACAGGGCAGCAAATCCCACTGAAGGTATTTAATGATTACGATTGATTATTAGTGTCAGAGCAGTCTCATTCAAATAACTGTTTCATTGACTCACTGACAGGTCCTTATCTCTGAGTGATTGAATGATTATGATCATATGAAAACATCAAAGTGACCCTGTTAAAGGGTAAGATGTTCGAGCAGATGAGCTGATGATTTCGTTCTTTTCTTCTCCAACGTGTTGCCTCAGCTTGTCTATGTTTTCCTCCTGTTGTCTGGTGTCATCTTGTAAGAAATTATGGCATTTATTTAATGGTGACTATTTATATACCTATTGCGAGAATCCTATCCTGATATATCCTTCATGTTCCAATGTGTTCAGACAGGGAGATCAGACAGTACATTCTATTCAGATTATTGAGGTTATTTGTATCTGGGAAAGTGTATTAAAGCAGCATTAGCCTCAAGAGTACACTAAGACTATGAGCTGTTGCTGGAAACACAAAATAATAGAACATATGTGTATGAATTCAATGTTATTGAAAAGATGTACTTTGATTCCTAAATGATTTTAATATTCCTGGGGCTGGTGGGCTGAAATCTTCAACTAGGAGACAAAGCTATGCTCAATTCTGACAGGGGCTATATGTGCCCCTAAAAACTGCTACAAAAGCAGGGATTTTCCCCAAAAGTTCAACCCAACTTTAATTTATTAGAAGTACCTGCTTTTATTTGGAAATTGTGCCTGGAATAACAGCCATTTTATGTATATGTACGTGTCTAAATATTTGTGGTTTTTTTAAACAATTAATCTCTCAGATCATTATCATGATGAATATCTTGTTGGATGAAATTCAACTCAGAATTTTCTAAATGACCGATTCAAGAACATACGATTCCTACTTCTGTTTACATTTTGTAGTGGTGGTTGTGTCTCTTTTGTCCATTGTTCCCACAGCAGCAATGCCCCCTCTTGACTATGTCATAAATGCATCCATGTTATAAATCTATAATGCCAATCCTCAAAGTATATTTTGCATGTAATGAAAGGTTCAGTACTTACACTATACTTTATGCATACTGAAAAATGTTTTGTTTGCACAGAATTTTACATCATTCATATGCATAATGCTGGTAGTGTATAAATAATTGCATGCAACTCTTACAGTATAACTCATTTCACTGAAATGTCAAAGAATAAAGATTACATGCATCAATATCGCGTAAAACCTTTGTTTTATCACGAAGACCACTTTAGAATTTTTCTCAGGAGAATCAAAGGTCCAGTTTCTGTTTTAGGTGGCTGTGAATGAGTCAAATTTGATCAATTATAATAACTATGCATCTTGACAGGAAGAACTCACTCAGAGGCAATAAAAATTTAAGGAGAAGTGCTTTCTCCTTAAATTCACACAGCAATTTTTCAATTTAATATAGTCAGTCAATCTTATCATATTGTATATATTTGTTGGGCAATTCAGTCATTCAAGTGATTAAAATATACAAATTGTAATGCATTTCATAAAATTGACTGTTTCAAAAACTCAGGTGACATATAGTTTGTTTGTTTTTTCATCTTAAAGAAATTGTTTCTTTATTTTCGAAAGTTCTGTTATTGTGTGCTAGTGTTTTAATCTTTGAAATTGAAATTATTGGTTCATGAGCATATCCAAATGGATTTATCTGTTTTTCTTTTTGTTTTGTTTTCTTATGTTGATCTTGAAAATGAATTTAACCATAGTTTTTATTGGATTAACTTCCATCAGTGACACATTTTAAGGAGATTTAGACCTTACATGTGAAAGTTAATAATCACAGTTCATCAAACATGTGCCCAAGATGCTCAAATGTTGTGTCTGAGAAAGCTTTGTGACTCCTTGCCGGAAACTATTAGTCTGAGGGAGGTGGAACATTTTATCAATTATTAATAGGAGTCATATATTCATCACAGTTCAGCGCTGCTTTTACCTGTTGTAACTGCTGAATCCTCAAAGCTCTATACAAGAGGCTGATGGCAAAGTGTTGATTATCCCTGCCCTTCTGTCTCACAGAGATTATCAGTTTGTAGCAGGCCCATGCTTGGTGGCTTATGACTCCCACTCAGGGGCACTGAGCTGTCTTTGAAGGAAAAATAAACAGGAAAAAAAAGAGCCAAATCATTTAAATTAAATCATTTAAATCATTTAAAGGAGCCAGTATAATTATGGTAGTCCATGAGACAACAGGTGGAGTAAACTGATTTCCTTCATAATGAGTAGTCATTGACCCTGCTGGTTGCCAGGTAACATAAGATCCAGCATGGAGAGTAGGAAGCGGGTCTGCCATTCCCATCCTGGGAGTCTTAAAGCTGGAATAATAACATGTGAAAGGATCTCTCTTTTGGCTTGGGATCTGGCCACTGGCATGCATGAAAGGGGCAGGGGGAAAACAATTCTGCAGAAAGAAATCTGAGAATGGTAGCCCTAACAGCTCTGTAATTTTATTTACTGTGGACAGGAAAGAAAACTCCATTAGATTAGGTAGTGGTAAGTAGCCTTATGGCCCTACCTCCCCACTGTGCTAACACACATGTGCACACACATAGATGCAGACACACAACCACTCCCTTAGTGAGTCCCCAACATGAAACAGAATGTAAATAAGGTTGTTTGCATGCAAGTTGCAGAGGACAGTGCCATCTTATTGACATGACTTTTGTGTTTATTTACCTATATTCACAATGCCATCAAATCTCAAGCATCTTTCTTTTATTACAAAAAATATGGAAAAAGAAATGAGTTCATTAGTAAGTGAGTGGCTTGTGTTATTGGCTATGGCTCTTTGATCAATAATGTTCTGTACAAGCCACAATGGATACAGCCATTAGAATGCTCCAGCAGTGTATCCCAGGGGATGCATATTCCACAGTATTTCCTCTAATAGGTTTTCAAATGCATTCTTTGTAAGTGCAACACCACATGCAGTATTTATGGCTTTTTGCAAAAGTACAATGATCTACCATGTGCCTAGCAGTATTAATAATAATGATAACAATAATACCTTGTTCTTATATATTAATTATTTGACAACAGTTTTTATTATGCACATAATGACATTTTTAGGTGAATTTTTGGTTGCAATAGTTTGTGCAAAGTTTCAAAGCTGTGACATTTGCCCCTGCTGCACATGCTCAGAGCTCAATACCAACCTGATTTACTCTCCCATTGATGTGTGCTGCAGAAAGTAATGATTATGTGACAGGGTTGGTGCTAAATAGTATCTGACACGGCATTGAAAGTCCTCTCTTGTAACAATTGCACCCATGCTGGACACTGGCTGCTCCAACATTCCAGACATACACAGATGAAGTTAAACTATCAATGCATGTTGTTGCATAATATTTGATGACCATCACCACAGGCTGGAGGGAATCAGATTTCCAAGGTGGGTGGTTAACTATGTACATGCAAAGGGTATAAAAAGATGCCCAGAAGGTTTCTTGAGCTGATCCATATTTGTGCTTGAAATACAACTAAACAAATGTAAGTTGACAGAACTTTTTAATGTTTTAAAATTCAAATCGCCTACTGACCACATTAATCCAAACACTGTGTGTAACCTCAAATCATTTCCATATATTCAAAATGCTTTCATGCAAAGTGTCTCACAACTCAGATCACGAGAGTTCAACAACAGACTAAAGTGTACATTATTTTTAATTCTTATTTGTATTCATGCAATTACTTTTCTTCATTTAATGATTTTTATTCCTGTTATCAGAAGAACTGAACAGAACAGTGGTGTATTTTTTAAAGTATTAAGCATTGCGCCATCTAGAGGCAGAAGACTGAAACAGGCGCTAAAACTACTGTAATTTGAGCAGCGTCATTGTGTCGCGTGTGACGTCAGTAAACCAACGCGTTACCAATTTCTACGTAATTCAAGATTTATATATAGCCAAAACATGATGCATAGATGTATAAATGTATGTATGAATGTATTTATGTATGTATGTGTTTGGATAAAATAATGACTATAAGATTAGAGGTTTGGTCGCTACATTTGAAGAAGCTGACCGGAAGTTCCCGCCACAGTACTGACCCCGAGCTAACCCCGGAAGTAACCATCGCGAGGCGTTGCTGGGCAACCGGATAACGCGAAATTAGGAGGCGCAAGATGGCGAAAACGTCAACATATTGGACTAAAAATTAGAGGCTACAAGTCTGCTTTCTTTAAGCCCCCCATTGTTTGTTTAGTCGTACGGGTCTCAACAAGATGGAGGACGAAGAAGGAACTTTGGTAAAGCAAAGCAGAGTTCTTCAAAGCGTTTCTGGCAATCTAATGTGTACACAGCTAGCTATAAATCCATAAGGTCTCATTTACCAAGCTCTGATAGCGATGGGGAAACATCGATGACTTTATTGTATCGCGTATGGAAGTAGAACATGAGTTATTTAGTCTGTTCTAAAAGCTAGGCTTTTTTTCGTGAAATGAACGCTGGTTCGAGATCTTGTCACTGTTTTTCGGGTATTCCTAAAAGCAACAAAATCACATTTTCCTCTTCCCCACAGGCGTTGTTGAGTTGGTATTGCTACGAGAAGTTTTTCAATCACGCTGTTAACGCTGCCGTGGCTGCCCAGAGAAAATTCGGTAATGTTCCCATCTACAGTTTTTTCCACGCATTCGGTACCCTCATGCAAGGTAAGCTTGGTAAAATCGCAATGAATTGAGAGGAAAAAGTGTTCAACTTCATTCTGGTCCCGCGATTGATGTAATGATCAATTCCCAGATCAGATTCAGAAGGCTATATTGGAATTGGATTCCATAAGAGACAGTCGAGATGTGTCTCTGTGCACGCTGATAGCTCTGTACTACGCGGAGAAAAGAAAGAAAAACCCAGGTAAACACCACCATTCTTCAGTTGGTGCCAAAATCTCTTCATTCGCCTTAATATATTTGATAAACTTTCTGCATGTGTCTTCATGTCCACAGACAGAGAAGTTGTTCAGGAACTTGATGCAAAGATAAAAGAGGACAGGAAAAGTGCATCACCCAGGAGTCTCTACAATGCTGGGATGTTTTTCTGGTTGTTAGGACGGAATGATAAAGCAAGAGAGTACATAGATCGAATGATCAAACTCTCTAATGGCGCTAGAGAGGTGGGTTTTGGTATTTCCCATTTAATTTCACCTCTGTGGCATCTTGTGCATGGAGAAGAATTTGGCTTTTTGTATATTTTGTGTTTTTTTTTTAAGTTTAGCCTTTTTCCCCTTAGGGGATTATTCTAAAAGCTTGGATAAATGTGACATCTGGTCAAGACATGTATGCAAAAAAGGCTGGAAAACTCTTTGATGAAGGACTGAAAGAGAGGGGAGATGTTTTTGGCCTGATGGGAAAGGTGAGATATAAAATGCAAATCCTCATGACCTACAGACAATCTCATCTCTGCTTTTAGATGTTTTTGTATTTCATTCATATTTGGTACAATGAAGTTGCAGGTTTTGTGTCTTGCATGATTATTCAGTGTTATTTATTCTGTCCTAGGCACAATACTGTGAATATCGTCAGAACTACTCAGGAGCACTGGAAGTTGTAAACCAAGTCATTGTTGGATTCCCAGCGTTTTTGCCTGCCCTAATCAAGAAGATGAAGTTGTTATTGATCCTTCAAGACTGGGAGCAAACAATACTTGCTGCTCACAGGTAATCAGTGAAGTGGGTAAAGGTTACTCCAAAATGTGCTCTTGTTTATTTTATTTATCTAACGTCTTATTTATTTTATTATTTATTCATAAGTATTGCTTTCTCTGACAATTATATGGGAGTGTTGGCCTTACTATTGAGACATCCCCTCTGGAAATGAAATCATGTCAGCCCAGCCTAACTAAACACAAAACATTCAAGTCAAATAACTGAAATACCACTATGAAATAAAGTCTGTGTTTGTGCTGTCTAGACCAGGGCCAGTTTTCCTGTAATCTAGCAGTACATCAGTACAGCAGGAGGAAGAGCAATCTCTCAAGCTGCAGGCTGCTTGTTTAGAGTGTGGTGTTTCACATGGATTCACTCCAGGATACAGTAAATATTTTGTGCTTTGCCAGCTTTTACATGACCTTTAGATATGTTTTCTGTATGGTTGCTAACTACAATATCCAACTATCATTCAGTGTTTACGATCATCATAATTCACACAATTTTGTGTAATTTTTCAGACTTTTACAGGAGGATAAAAATAACCTGGAGGCACTACGGATGCTAGCTCTGTATTCTTTATGCAGTGAAGGAAATATCACGGAGGTAAAGCTAACAGTTTTAGAGAGCAAAAATTTAAAAGTAAACGGGAGGTGTTTGGAATGGCAAACTCGTTTTACAGAAACTGTTTTTTTTTTTTCTCTGAAAGTCCTTAAAGCATCTTTCAGATCTGTTTAGCAGTTTGGAGATCCTTGAACCACAGAACCCTGAGCTTTTTTACAAGATGTCTCTGGCCTTTACCCGTGTTGTAAGACATTTTTCAATTTCCCTTCTGAATTTGTAATTCTATGATTTTTTGAATGATGATTTTTTATGAGGAAGAGTTATTTGACCTATATTCTTTTTTCCCCTAGTGCGGCCGAAATGACAAAGTGATGGAGCAGACAGTGAAGATGGTGGAAAGGGCCTTCTCTTTAGCATCAGAGGACTCTGATTTTGCTGCAGAGTTGGGCTACCAGATGTTGCTCCTCGGCAGAACCAAAGAGGCAGCAAAGTGGTACAGCACTGCCATGACTTTGGATGAAACCAGTTTTGCTTTGACTGGTATTGATTATTTTAATATCATCAACCTATGGTGTTTTGCTTCTATGCATATGCATATCAATTTGTAAAATTCTATATGTTTTAAATGGTCTTATCAGGTATTATCCACTGTCAACTGATCGATGGTCAGCTTGAAGATGCAGAGCAGCAACTGGAGTTTTTCACAGAGATTCAACAATCTATTGGAAAATTAGCGGTAAGAGATTTTTGTATTTGTTGATCGGTACATGACTTTTTCCTATCATTTACTCCGTTGCTTTTTCCTCAATCTTGTTAGGAGCTACAGTACCTACGGGCTGTTCTCGCAGTGAAAAAGTGCCGACCGCAGGAAGAGGTGACCAAACTGTTGAATGATGCCATAGATACACACTTATCTAAGGCACAGGGCCTGCCTCTGGGAGTGGAGTACTTTGAGAAGCTGAACCCCGAGTTCCTGCTGGATGTTGTCAAAGTGTATCTTGCTGTGTGTCCATCAACGGTACGTTAAGGAAACTCATCAAAGGCACTGGCCCTTAAAATGCAAATAGCGCTTCATATATTTTAGGAAATACAAGTCTATTTCTGACAGTTTTGTTTTTAATTTGACTTTGAAAAACATTTCTTGAGTTAAAAAATGCTATTGCATCTGCTTAAGTCATATTAATTAATAACATATTAATAACATATTTCCTCACTTTTACTATTCTTATATCAGCCTCCAGCCCAAGGCCAGACTCCAGCTCCTCAGCTCCAGCATTGTGCCTCATTGTTAGAAACTGTGGACAAGATTGTTCCAGGCCTACCTCAAGCAGTCTTCCTGCTCGCCAAAGTCAAATATCTGTCTAGTAAGCATCATCATCATCAAAAGGTTTCATTTTTAGCAAGTGCTGCCAAAAATGTGCTTTACTTCTTTGTCAATTCAGGTGATACTGATGCTGCCCAGTGTACCCTTCAGCGCTGTCTGGAGCAGTGCCCTTCGTATGCTGATGCTCATTTGCTGATGGCACAGATTTACTTGCTGCAGGGTAACTTCACCATGTGTTCTCAGTCTCTGGAGGTCTGTCTCAGCTGTAACTTTGAGGTAAGCCCACCATCAAGGAGGAATCATCATAGACCAGTAGTTAGCAACCAATGCCTTCATCTGGAGCATTTTTAACCTGATAGTTTGTCCTCAGTTACTATGCTGAAGCAGGTGAGCATGTTTTTATGACCAGTCATTTCTTGTCCATCCCAGGTCCGAGACCATCCACTGTACCACCTAATCAAGGCTCAGGCGAAAAAGAAGATGGGTGAATTGACAGAAGCCATTCAGACTCTGCAGATGGCCATGAGTCTCCCAGGTGTCCGCAGAAGTCAATCCTCGTCCAAATCTAAGAGCAGGAAGATGGAGCTGAGTCCTGCTGATTGTGTCTCGGTCTTCTTGGAGTTAGCTGATGCCTTGTGGCTCAACGGTGAACAAGTAAGTTTGGTCCATAAGACTTGTGTACAATTTTCAGTTTCATGTCAGATTTTAAACGTTTCACATATGCCTTTACTGAACTCTGGGATGCGTTTTGCAAATATGGTCTTTCCCTGATGTTAATTCATGTACATTGTTTTATTTTTGCAGCATGAAGCAGCAAAGGTGATTCAAGATGCCATCAACGAGTACTCAGGAACCACCGAGGAGCTCCGTGTTACTGTTGCCAATGCTGACCTGGCTCTGCTGCGCGGTGACACCGAGTTAGCGCTGAGTATGCTCAGAAATATTACACCTGATCAGCCCTACTACGTCCAGGCCAAGGAGAAAATGGGACAGATATATCTGAAGAATAGAAAGGATAAATCTCTCTACATAAGCTGTTACAGGTATTGATATGAATCCCAATGAGAAGCTCACCAGCGGAATGAATACTTTAACTGGGCATGATCCCAAACATAATACTTGAAACTTTTGGTGGTGTTTCATGTGAAATGTGAATAAATGCTTTATTTATTCAGCTTATATCAGCATTAGGGCCCTAAGGTCACCATATGTTTAGCTGAATTCTCTGCAAATGAATTCTTTTGCTAGATTTTTCTGCTGCTCTAATGCTGTAAAATTTATACATACCAAGTGTCTTCCTGATGAAGTCCACCATATGTGATGTGATATCTCTATTTTCACCAGGGAAATGGTGGACAAGCTGCCCAGCCCGCACACGTACCTGTTACTAGGCGATGCTTACATTAGCATTCAAGAGGTAAGGCATAGATGGAACGTCTCATGCTGTTCCTTTTCAAGCGTCAGAAAGGAACAGAGTAGAATTACAGGATGAAACTGGATGTTTTTGACTGTTATACCGGGTTCCATTTTTGTACTCAGCCAGAGAAAGCCTTCGAGGTGTACGAGCTCGGCATGAAGAAAAATCCCAAAAGTGCTGCCTTGGCCAGTAAGACTGGAAAAGCTCTAATCAAGTCTCACCACTACTTCAAGGTTTGTGTTGTTTGCTTCTTTAAGATAAGCAACGCTGATTCAGAGAGCGAAACCTAGACTGACCAACGTTTGATGCTACATAGGCAATAAATTACTATGAAGCAGCCCTGAGAACTGAGCAGCTTCACTTCCTGCGTTACGATCTGGCTGAGCTGCTGATGAAGATGAAGCAGTTTGAGCGCTGTGAGAAAGTCCTGCATGAAGCTCTGGACCATGGAGCAGGTACTAAAGATCACGGTGACTAACAGGCAGTGACCTCAAGTCACTATCAGGGCATGATGTACAATAAATAACAAAATATTCGAATCATTGTATTTGTTATATAATTTATATGACAGTATCAAACCTAAAACATCTCTCAGTCGTGTCTTCGGCGACGCACACACTGTATGTGCTGTTTGTGTTTCTTCCGTCTCCAGTGAATGAACTGCAGGTGCTCTCAGACGACTGCCGTTACCTTGTTCTGTTAGCGAAGATCCAAAGTAAGGTGGACAAGAAAGAAGACGCTTTACTTTCCCTGGAAAGAGTGAGTGCCTCCGTGTGTCATCTGATACAAATGGTCTCAAGCAACACACAGAATCATTTCCACAGTTAGTTTATTATCGTGTGCAAATCAAATGAAGTTTGAGGAGCATCACGCACCGTGGCATGAAATTTAAGCAGCAGCAGGGCCGTGGACACAGATCCAGGCGGCTGACTGTGGACTGCTGTTCACCATTGGGCTGTCCTGTCTGGACGTTTGTAACACTCGGTTTCTTTTTGGGAACACGTGACAGTTTGAAGAATCTATGTTAAATCCCGAAGTGTCCAACAGGTAAAATTGTTGGCACAATACGGTGTGGTTGCTGCTGGCCATTGTGGTTGTTGCTCGTAATTTCAAATTCAAAAAGCGATGTTCTCATTAGGCTCGAGATGTGCAGGCCAAGGTGCTGAAGCGCGTCCAGTTGGAGCAGCCCGACGTCGTCCCCATGCAGAAGCAGCGCGCCGCCGAGATCTGTGCAGAGATCGCTAAACACTACACGAGTCAGAGGGGCTATGAGAGAGCAGTGAAATTCTACAAAGAAGCTCTTGTGTATTGTGAGACTGATTGCAAGGTCAGTGGGGCTTCATCAAAACCGTCCTGTGTACTCGCTGCAGCTGCGGGTAACAAGCACTGGCACCCTTGAGACCCTGAATCTAGGAACTTGACATTTTATTTGTCCTGATTCCGCGTGTAACTAAACGACTGTGCTGTATTTGTTTAGGTGATGCTGGAGTTGGCACAGTTGTACCTTAATCTGGACGAAGTGGATGCCTGTCAGCAGCAGTGCAGCGCCATCTTAAAGAGAGACAAGTTCAACGAAGAGGCCACTCTGGTTTGTTTTGACTGTCTTTTTCCTCTTTCGGCGTCTCTTTACAAATCCCGCTTGGGACCTTTTTAACGTGAATGTTGTCCTTAGATGATGGCTGATATCATGTACAGGAAGCAGGATTACGAGCAGGTCGTCCTCCATTTTGAACAACTCCTGGAGCACAAACCAGGTGCTTTAGAGCTCCGTTTGTTATTTTCACATTCACCTCCAGTCATTCTGAACACATGTTAACATTTTCGCTTGTTGTTTACAGACAACTACCCAACGCTGTCACGTCTAATCGACTTGCTCAGGCGTGCTGGCAAACTGGAAGAAATTCCAAGATTTCTCGATATGGCGGAAAAATATTCGTCCAGAGCGAAATTTGACCCGGGTTTCAACTACTGCAAGGGACTTTATCTTTGGTGAGCGTGCCCCCGCGGGGTGCCGATGTCCGATCGACCGTGAGTGATGAGATGCGCGATTGCTCCACAGGTTCACCGGACGACCCAACGAAGCCCTGCAGCACTTCAACAAAGCGCGAAAAGACAACGACTGGGGTCAAAACGCTGTTTACAACATGATCGAAATCTACCTGAACCCTGACAACGACACCATGGGGGGAGAGGTGTTTGAGAATTTGGGCGATATCGGGTGAGCGGCGGTCTGAGCCTCCCGCCACCGCGCAGTCTTCTGTCCGTCTCTCTCCTTCCTGATCGTTCCCTCACCAGGAACTCCACGGAGAAGCAGGAGTCGGAGCAGCTGGCGGTGAGGACGGCCGAGAAGCTGCTGAAGGAGATAAAGCCCCAGACGCCAGGCGGGCACGTGCAGCTGCGCATTCTGGAGAACTACTGCCTCGTCGCCACGAAGCAGAAGGCCAAAGTCGAGAAAGCGGTCGGCACTTTGACGGACATCGTAAACAGAGAGGCGAGTGAACCTCGGCTTTGTGCGCGACGAGTTTAGACGCTTCAGCTCTGTTCCGTCTAACCGGAATTCCCCGGCCCCTTCAGACAGACCACGTACCGGCAATGCTGGCCTTGGCCACGGCCTACATGATGTTAAAGCAAACGCCCCGGGCAAGGAACCTCCTGAAACGGATCTCTAAAATGAACTGGAATATTATCGATGCAGATGAGTTTGAGAAGAGCTGGCTGCTCCTGGCAGACGTCTACGTCCACTCAGGAAAGTACGACATGGCCACAGAGCTCTTAAAGAGGTGCCTCAGCCACAACAAGGTGGGTGTAGCTTTTTTTTTTTTTTTTTTTAAGTTTGAATTGCGTGTAGCCTTTTAATAAAGCGGCTGTCTTTTATGTAAATGTATTTGTGTTAATCGTTTTTTCCACAGTCTTGCTGTAAAGCTTATGAATATCTGGGCTTCATAATGGAAAAAGAGCTATCATTCCATGATGCAGCACTCAATTATGAACAGGCTTGGAAATATGGAAATCAGAATAATGCCACTATTGGTCTGTCACCTACAATCACACGTCAACCTTTTTTCTCAAAGCACTGCACTTCTAAGATTTTCTCTCTTTTTTTATTATTATTATTTCAGGATACAAACTTGCGTTCAACTATTTAAAAGCAAAGAAGTATATTGATGCCATTGACGTGTGCCATAAGGTGAGCGTTTGTAGCTCATACCGTGACGCCTCGCTCTTTTCTCGGTCGTGTAACTCGTCTTCCCTTCTCTTCACAGGTTCTGGCGGCTCATCCGAATTACCCCAAAATGAGGAAGGACATTCTGGACAAGGCCCGCGCTTCTCTGAGGTCTTAGTGTTGCAATCAAAGCCAGCCCAGCTGCCGAAGTATATCACAAATGAAATTATTGTACAGCTGTGAACTATATACGCAGTAGAATGTGTCGTCAGATAAAATAAAATTTCACTCTTCATTTTTTCCAGATGATTTTGTGTTGTGTTTCTGTGCGCGGCTCCACAACAGCAGTTCTATAGGAAGGTTTCTGCTCTGAGCTGTTTGAACCCACTGCCGGGTTTTCAGTCACCGCTGTTTCACCCCTGAAACAGATTCCCTTTTTTTTTTTTTTTTGTATTTTGGAACAGTTTGCAGAGGCATTCAGAGATGATCCACAGTAGTTCTTTTTTTTTTTTTCACAAATAAATCCTTAATGGCGCTAAATAAAGGCATTTAACAAAGTTGATTTATTTCGGTAAGGGTTTGGGTTTTGGTGCGTCATCGTCCACTTAAGGTTTGAATACTTTCCTGATTAGATGATTTCAGTGGTCTCCTGAGGGAGACACGTTTAAAAGCGTGACTTTTGGGGGGGGGCAGGCACGCAGTGAACTTTTAACGAAGACAATAAAGTGGATGCCTGCCGTGGGTAGGAAGTGCCGGGGAGCGCAGTCCCTACAGATGGAGTCAGTGTGCGCAAAGGCTCCGGAGCAGAGGAGCCCCCGCGGCTGGAGCCAGCCTCTCCGCTCCTGCGTGTGAAGAGTCTGGAGGGAAGAAAGGCTTAAACATCTCCACATCGGTGAGTTCTGCCAAATACCAACCAAAAAAAAAAAAACCCCGAAGTGATCGATGAGAGCCGCGTCTGCAGAAATTGAGGAGAAGAAATTTCCCCCCCAGACAAAATGTTGGGGAGCATGTGTGAAAGGATTAGTGGATGCGGCGGATGCGGTGTGAGCTTTAGCGCGTTCCTCTGTCATTTGTAACCCGGCAACTGTTCCGGTGAATGACCGGTTGAGCAAATCCTGTTAATGACAGCGTTTCTGAATCGGAGGGACTGGCGGACACGCACGCACAGAGAAGCGCGGACAAGTCCGAGAGCGGCTTTTTTTCGCCCCCCCCCCTCTCGCTGGAAACGTGCCACAGCTTCCCGGGGTCTCGTTTGCTCCTCACCTGGCCGCTTCTGTTCCGCTCCAGGTATGGGTTTGGAGCCACGGCGCGCTCCCGTGCGCATGCGTAACGTGACGTCGTCGCCTCGTACCTGAGCGGAGCGCACCTGGATCCAACGAGACGGAAGTTTGGTGACGGCAGCGAAGAAAATCTTTTCTTCTT
The DNA here is from genome assembly GCA_911728415.1 of Lagocephalus sceleratus. Taxonomy (NCBI): domain Eukaryota; kingdom Metazoa; phylum Chordata; class Actinopteri; order Tetraodontiformes; family Tetraodontidae; genus Lagocephalus; species Lagocephalus sceleratus. Next base: position 2,107,529 of record CAJVRN010000216.1, on the reverse strand, counting down.
TTTTTTTCTTTTCTTTTTTTTTTTCCCCCTCTCTCTCTCTCTCCTCTCTCGTCGTGCGTCATGACAAAAAAGTTTCTTTGTCGTCCAGGAACGCGGATCGAGGATCTCCGGCAGCAGCAGGATGCGGTTCTGTGGCGTCTACACTTTAACGGGCTCTGCAAAAGTTGATCTGTAACTGAGCCGCGGATGGTACGTGCTCTCCCGAAATCCGGGGAACCTGTAGATTTCTTTGAACTGGTCCCGACTCCATGGCTTTTGGCTCGTGGTGTTACCGCAGGTAGCAGAAAAGCGAGGAAAAGCAGCGCTTTGACGCTCCGGGTAGAGGTGATGATAGAATGTCGCTCGCCTGTCACTAAAATGAGAAATTATGCGGTTGTTTCAGCTGCCAGCCTTCGTTCCTGTAGAATGACACCTCTGCGCAGAGTGCTCCGAAGGCAGCTGCACCCACTCAGCCTGGTGGCCGTGGCCCTGCTCTTTGTCACCTTTGTGTTCTTCATACAATGGGAGGTGGGCAGCCAGGGCCAGGAGGAGGACCCCTGGCGGAAGGGGGTGACGGCCAAGCGGGACACCGTGCTGGACATGGTGATGGGCGCCGTCCACAACTTCAGGGATTCCGTGCCAAAGATGCAGATCAGGGCCCCCGCGGCCCAGAGGGAGAGCTCGGGCGCCTCGTCGTGTCTGCCGGGCCGCTACACCGCCGCCGAGCTCAGGCCCGTCCTGGACCGGCCTCGCCAAGACCCCATGGCCCCCGGGGGCCGCGGGAAGCCTTTCCACACCAACTCCCTGAGCCCCGAAGAGCAGAAGGAGAAGGAGAGGGGCGAAGAGAAGCACTGCTTCAACTTGTACGCCAGCGACCGCATTTCCCTGAGCAGAGACCTGGGAGCAGACACCAGACCCCCAGAGTATGTGTGTGTGTCTGTGTGTGTGTGTGTGTGTGTGTAGTAGTCCTCACAGGGGGCCTTTTCTCGTGGAGGCGAACCTGCGCCGCCGTACGTACAAAGAGCGCGCGCGTTAAAGCCGCGCTGACCCCTCGCCGACCCCGAGAGCACCCCCCGTCCGCGCCGGTCCGACCCTCGTGACGCGTGCGCGCGTGCGCGCAGCTGATCTCTGCTGAGAGCCGCCGACATGTCGGACCCGAGCGGGAGACTCGGGAGTTACGCGTCCAGCGCTCCCGCTGCGGCCAGCTGAGAGAGGGGAGGACGTGTTGTGTTTGACACGTCGGCGCGCGCTCGAGCACCCGCCGGGGGGTACGGGACGCAGACGTAAAGCTGGACCGCGCTCCCGCCCCCCCCCACCGCCCCCCCCGCCCACTTATCGAGACGAATGAGCGCTCGGCCTCCCCGATACGGCCTCGCTCGCAGGCGCTGCGGCGGCTGAAAGCAACACCCCACCGGGGAGAGCGTGTGGATGTAATAACCAGGCTGGTGTGCCACTCAGGAGCTGGAACAGACAGTCAGATCTTTGTGCCCCCCCCTCTTCTCTCTCTCTCTCTCTCTCTCTCTCTCTTTGCCACAGATGTATTGAGCAAACCTTCAAGCGCTGCCCCCCCCTGCCCACCACCAGCGTGATCATCGTGTTTCACAACGAGGCCTGGAGCACGCTGCTGAGGACCGTCTACAGCGTCCTGCACACCTCCCCGGCCATCCTCCTGAGGGAGATCATCCTGGTGGACGACGCCAGCGAGGACGGTGAGGAGGGAGGGAGGGAGGAGGGGGGTGGTTGGGTGGTGGTGGTTGCGGTGGTGAGTGTGTGAGGGGGGGCGGGCGGGCGGCACTTCGGCGCGTTTCCGAAAACACGCGCGAAGTGGGTCAGGACGGGCGGGAAGCGGGGTAGTTAGTGAATACTTTCCGAGGAGGAGTCGGCGCGGTCCACCTGACCACAGGCGGTCTGCTGCCCGACGGTCGGGCCGCGTTGACGACGAGGGGGAAGTCGGATTATAAACCCTCGGGATTATTGATTGTGTTTGAGAAACGGAGGTCTCATGACGCGCACACCCGTCAGCCTGAAATCCTGTAGCTGTTTATGACACGCCACAATCACAGCGCCTTTGGTGGAGCTGATGTCAAACGTGAAGTTACTTATATACAGTTTATAAAGCAATATAGTTCATTGATTGATGTAAACTGGAAAAAAACTTCAGATGTAGGTAGAAAAGTGTTTGGAAGAACGATTGAACTCGCCATACGATCTGACATATTGCGTAACATGACATTAGAAGTATGTTTAGGGCGTCCAGGATGCATCTTCGCATGGCACACACGGTTTCAACCTACACGTGATGTATTGTTCTATTATCCTCTTCTTCTCCTCCTCGTCGTTTCAGAGGCGTTGAAGGACGACTTGGACGAGTATTTGAAGCGCCTCGGCATCGTCCGAGTCGTCCGCCAGCGAGAGAGGAAGGGGCTCATCACCGCCCGGCTCCTGGGGGCCTCGGTCGCCACCGGCGACACGCTCACCTTCCTCGACGCCCACTGTAGGTCCACCCCACCCCACCACCCCCCCTTTTGCTCCGCTCGCCTCACTCTCTGACGCGGCTCCGCCCCCCCCGCGCCCTGTGTCCCGCGCAGGCGAGTGCTTCGGCGGGTGGCTGGAGCCCCTGCTGGCCCGGATCGCCGAGAACCGCACGGCCGTGGTCAGCCCCGACATCACCGCCATCGACCTCAACACCTTCGAGTTCATGAAGCCGTCCCCGTACGGCCAGAACCACAACAGGGGCAACTTTGACTGGAGCCTGGCGTTCGGCTGGGAGAGCCTCCCCGATCACGAGAAGAAGCGGAGGAAAGACGAAACCTACCCCATCAAGTAACGCGCCGAGCCCGCGTGTCCGCCTGTTTTTCTTTTGGGGGGGGGGCGGAGCTGCTGTCAAACGAGCTCTCTCTCTCTCTCTCTCTCTCTCTCTTGGCAGGACGCCCACGTTTGCTGGCGGACTCTTCTCCATCTCTAAGGACTACTTCTACCAGATCGGCAGCTACGACGAACACATGGAGATTTGGGGCGGCGAGAACATCGAGATGTCCTTTCGGGTAGGTCGTCGGAGGGCGTTTCCAGAACCGCAGTTGTTGCGCGCGCGCACACCCACACAACGCACACACCCACACACCCACAGCACCCCTGGGCGTATCCCAATACTGCGGCTTAATTAGTTTACCGTCTTCCTTGATCCTCAAACAAAATGCCCGCGTGTGTGCACGTCACCGCACGCCTCTCCCCCCTCCCCGCAGGTGTGGCAGTGCGGCGGGCAGCTGGAGATCGTCCCTTGCTCAATCGTGGGCCACGTCTTCCGCACCAAGAGCCCGCACAGCTTTCCCAAAGGAACGCAGGTGATTTCCCGCAACCAGGTGCGCCTGGCGGAGGTCTGGATGGACGACTACAAGGAGATCTTCTACCGGCGCAACCAGCAGGCAGCGCAGCTGGCCAGAGACGTGCGTACGCCCGCCGCCGCCGCCGTATCGCCCCGGTCTGCGTCTCCTTCGTCCCCCCACGCTTCTCAAGACCATTCCTTGTCCTCCCCTCCCCTCCCGACAAGTTTGAGCAAATCCGCCGCATGCGAACCCACATTAAGTCTAATCACGCCTTGCTGGCTGAGAGAGGCACGGCAGCCGACTGTTGTACTTCTAATTGCTCGAGCTCTCCCAAAACCCCCCCGAGCTCTCCCTGTGAGATGAGGAGAGTAAGTGTGGCTGGAGAATATTAGACAATAAATGTGCCTGGAGGAAGTCAGCTCTTTTTTTAACCAACAGACACGCTGCCGTTCCCAACACGTGGGCCCAGAGGAACCCTGAACGGTCCCCTCGGGGCTTGTACCTCACAGAGCAAGGGGGGGGCTGCCCTTCCCCGCTGCCTTCAAACACACACGCTATCATCAACGGCTTCAAGGAATCCTCCAATAACTATCGGTGCACTGGCGTCACACTCGTCATTACGCGAGCGCCCTCGTTATTCCGGAGGGAGCGCGAGGGTGCCTGCAGAGCCTGTTAAATGTGGTGTTCCGGTTTTAAAGGAGGAGTAATTGAGCGCTGGCCGGTGGTGACTTTTTTTTTTTTTTTTTTTTACACACACAAAAGCAGTCAGGCTGGACCCAGTCGGCGGTTGTGACCAGCTGACAGGAGCTCGAGGTTGTTCCATTCCATTTGGAGACTTTTGGATAAAATTTGGAAGAAAGACGTCAACCACATGAAACCAATTCCCCAGAATAATGCGGGTGAAGATCCCCCCCCCCCAAATGTGCTTTAAACCATTTTTTATGCCGTCTGTATTCTTTCCTGACACCTCTCACCCACCTACTGTCACTCATGTGACATTTGGTAATAAATAAGAAATTAAGTTGTTTTATTTACTGATTATTCCGGGTTTGTCATCTCCAAAAAGAGCAGCTGCAGTTCGGTGAAAAGGGAAATCGCTAACCGATGGGCACCGTTTGACTTGTTTCCCTGCTCCTTGATCAACAGAGGGCATTTGGAGACCTCTCCTCGCGCATGGACCTCCGCGTGCGGCTGAGGTGCAAGAGCTTTTCGTGGTATTTGAAGAACATTTACCCAGAAGCCTTCATTCCCGATCTCAACCCTCTCAGCTTTGGTTCAGTAAGATCGCACACCCTCGCCGACAACTGTCTCCCTTCCAGACCTCAGCGCTCCGTCTAGCCACAGTGGGTTTCCACTTCGGATCTCCAGAGGCTATTGTACAGTTCCAATCTGACACCGCTGAAAGCACTCCGGAGACTGACGTTGTTTGAACAGCTTGCACCGCGTGTTAGTTTTTCATTTTGTTTCCTTTCACTGCCCCCCCCGATCCTCCTCTGTAGGTAAAAAATGTCGGTAAAGACTCCTGCCTGGATGCTGGAGAGAACAACGAGGGCGGGAAAAAGCTGATCATGTACCCGTGTCACGGACTGGGAGGAAACCAAGTCAGTGAGAATCCCTCGTATCTGTGACACAAAAAAAAAAAAAAAAAGGGCTGATTTCTTGGCTGACTTGTGTCTCCCCCGCCGCAGTATTTCGAGTACTCCACACATCACGAGATTAGGCACAACATTCAGAAGGAGCTGTGTTTGCACGGGGCAGCGGGGGCTGTGAAGCTGGAGGAATGCCAGTATAAAGGGAGGAACACGTTAGTCGGAGCAGAGCAGAAATGGCAGCTGAAGGAAGTAAGTTTGCTCTCTCTCTGCCCTCTGAAAGGCTAAATCCTTTAAACACTCGACGCCTTTTTCTTGACACAGAACCGGTTAATTTACACCCCGGCCTTGAACAAGTGCCTGAGCGCCCGCCAGGAGCATCCCTTTCTGGCTGCGTGCAACCCCATGGACAGATACCAGCTCTGGGTCTTCAGCTGAAGTCACCGGCCCTCATCACGACGAGCAGCTAATACACACTTTTGGTTATTTTGGGGTTTTTTATTTTTATTAGATGAATGAATTTTAATTTATTTTATTTTTATATACAAAGTGGCTGAACTGCTGATGTGCCTTCACGGGTCCGTGCAGGTTTCTGCAGCGAGACCGACACACGTCTTATCAGCGTGACCCAAGTTTCAAAAAAAGAAAAGAGTTTTTGTTTTGTTTTGTTTTTCCCCCAGCGGATGTTCAGACTGGTCTCATGAGGGACTACAGACCTGAAGCATCTCCCCCTTCACGCTTGTTTCAAAATCGTGAGTGACGGGACTTTTCTGTCCCTTGGATGTATTTTTGTCCGTGCGTGAGGAGAGGGGAGCGGACGGCTGATGGCGCAGCGACGTCCCAGTTTTACGTACTGGTTTTACAGTGGAGTTTCCAATCGTGGTTGCAGATTAAACCCATTTACTTCAGTAATTTAATGAGTATTTTAATGTCAAACTGAAGAGTATTTATTTCCTAGCGCTGGTTTGATGGTTAATCTGGGGGCTCCGTTCGTGGCCGTTACTGAAAAAGTTGCTAATTTCATAGATCTTTTCTTCATTTTTAAATATGGAGCTGATTTCACAGCTGTCATTCATATCAATGAAGAGATTCTTGGCAATAGAAATGTTAATTTTACAACAGCTTAATAAACTATCTGAGGATGTGGCGGAGAAAGGTTGGTTTCATGTAACTGTTTTGATATCTTATTGTGCCATTTTGACCAAAGTGAAATTTTCTGTGTACTTTTGATGATCTCCAACTAGTGTGCACTTGTATGTTGTTTTGTTTTGATTATTCTAAATTTTGCAGCCTAGTTTACATGCAACATTCTGCTTTGGTGTTAATCATGTTTAGTTTGTCAGATATTTTTTAGAATGTATGTGTGTATATACACGTATACATATATATGTCATTTTATTTTAGGACAATAAATTCATTTGAATCAGAGCAAGTTGTAATTTCTGCCAATGGCCAGAAGGCGGCGTCTGGTGGCAATAAATAAATAAATAGGCAGTCTCAGTGACTGAAGGCACCTAAGGCTATTTTACTGAAATTTATTTCAAAAGCATGTTAAAAATGAAACAACTGACATTAAAGTTTTATGTACAGTTTAAATTTCCATCGCACAGAAAGAAAGAAAAATGTGCAAATCATATGCATTTCACAGAATAAACAGTAACATAAATCAGGCACATGAAGCTTTACAAATCACAACCAACATGAAACAAAAGTCCATTTGAAGATGATTTACTCAATACAGACTTTTAGCAAACCACGATAAATACACATTTTAATATATCATAATACTGGAAAATTAAACACGAGTTCACGGGATGCAGTCATATCAAGCCTTCTCTAACAACGCTTTGGCACAATTTCTAGGAACTATCGGTCGTGTTGATGCCACTGATTGCCTGACAACAATCTGAGAGGTCGCAGCTACACAGATGTCTCCGGTGCCGACCATTCCGAAAATATGGGTAGTTACCTGCAAACTTGGGAAGGAGGATGGGGGGTGGGGGGGGGGGCAACATTTGTATTCATGCAGGAGCAAAGAGCTCAAGGTGAAGGATTTCATGAAGGACTTCCAGCTGCACAGCTCACTAAATGACTGCAACTGCAGGACGGTCAATTTCTCATTAAAGATGAGTGAAAAGGACATTTACATTTGTCATTTCTTCTTTTTTTAAACCAGCTCAGAGGATATGAAAAGTGTAGCTGTTAATGTAGCGACTAATAATCAAATCTGATTGTCAAACATGAATATTAGTTCCCATTCTATATCATCGACTCTCAGAGTGAATTCAGTCCATTTTATCGTCTATCATTTTCCCAAGGTTAGAGCGCTGAAAGACCCTCAATCTATTGCACAAAGTTGTTCAATAGGACCAACCAACATCGTCCTCAGATGCAGGTAAACGAAGAGCTTTTATTCACCGAAACGCTGCTTTAACGACATTCACGAGCAGGATCCAGTCACCGGTCAGTTTGATCACATCGCATCACTGGTGAGTGACGGGCTCAAAAGAAGGCCTGACAATGACTCCATCTTCTGAGATGTCTGGAATCTTTTCATAAAAGTGCTCCTTTATTTAAGTCCCTGTATTAGTCAAACGCCTGTCTTCAGGACCCCCTCCAGTAATCAAATTGAATAAATAAACCTAGAAAAGTTAAATAAACAAACAAACAAACAAACAAACAAACAAACAAATAAATAGTGAGGGTCTGTATTTCTTCCACTGTTCAAGTATTTTCCAGTTAAATCTGACTGCATGCTACTGGACACCCCCCCCATAAGTGCAAACAGCTGATCTCATGGATTTGTACCCCTATTAATATCTCTGAAAATCTAATTCAGGCTTTTCCCCATGCCATTCAGAAATTTTAAGTAAAAAAAGAGTGTAAAAATAACAAAAGGAAATGTCAGTTTTGTACATAACATCTTTAAATATATAAAATGTTGGCATTTTTTCCTTTCTTTTGTCACTGAGATTTGCGGAAAAAAAAAAGGGAAACAAAAAAAGGGCATGCGGATTATCAAAACGTGTACAATATTCGTACGGACGCGTTTCAGAAACAAGAAATAAAACAGTAAACCTTTTTGCACATTTGACACCATAGACATAGAAAAGTTCCATCTACAGTACAGCATCTGCTTCAAACTAGAACTCCTGGAACATCTGGAATTACAGGTACATTAAATACAATACATAACTAATATTTAAAGCGGTTTTCGCCCCTCACCTTCTGTGGTGGACAAACCCTGGAATCAGTCCTCAAATACTTTTGATCAGTCTGAGGCTTCTTCGTGATGGACGGGGCTTTAATTACTTTCATTTAAGGTCAAATGATGTGAGGGGGGAAAAAAAATGGCCTTGATGATGCTCTTTTAAGACCTCACATGTGGAGGTTCTGCTCGAGAAGGAAAGGACCTGAAAGGAGGAGGAGGAGGAGGCCCGTTAGACGGCCGTGACCTCGGGACAATGGTCGGCTAAAGGCAGGTTCACGTTTGTTAGTAGGCTCAGGTCCGAATGTCTGGCGGCAGCGGGCTCCTGCGGGGTCTCCCCCGCCGCCCCGCAGGGGCCGCGGCCCCCGTACGGGCCCGCCGTGTTATTGATCAGGTAGTTCCCAAACTGCGTCTGGGTTTGGCTGTCCAGCTGAGGCTCCGCCCCCAGCTTCGCCTGGTCCGATCCGTAGCAGGTGAGCGGGTTGGCGGGGGCGCCGCCGCCACCGCCGCCCGCGGGGAAGCGGTGACCGGCCGGGTAGCGGTCCTCGGCCTGGGCGGGGTAGTTTGTGTACCGCTCGGCGGGCAGGCCGAACGGTCCGGGGGTCACGCCGCCGGGGTCGGGGAACGCCAAGCCCTCCCCGAAGGCCTTCCCGGGCTGCGGGCCTCCGGAGACGGCCGCCGCGTTCCCGAGCTGATAGTAGTCGGGGGGAGGGGCGTTCATCAGGAAGGCGTGTCCGTTCACGTGGCCGTCGCGGGCGTCGCTGTAACACAGCACAGACGACAGAGAAACCACCTCGGCGCGTGGACGCCGACGGGGCGGCGGCGTCGCCCGGGAGGCCCCCGCGCTTCTCCTCGTCCTCGTCGTCCTCCTCGTCCTCCGAGTCGCTGTTCGCCAAGCTCTGCGTGCTGGAGTCCGAGAGGCCGCTGCAAACGCTGCTGCTGTCCTCGTCTTCCTCGTCGTCTTCGTTCTCCTCCTCCTCCTCGTCCTCCTCGTCCTCTTCCTCCTCCTCCTCCTCGTCCTCCTCGTCCTCTTCCTCCTCCTCCTCCTCCTCCTCCTCCAGCGGCTCCTCCATGGCGTCCTGCTGCAGGCGCGCGCCGGGCGCCTGCTGCGCGGCGTCCGACAGGGAGTAATCCAACCTGTGCTGGGCCTGAACCAGAGCGCCCCCGCCTTCCAGGTCGTTAGTCTCACTATGGTAACTGTTGGCGGGGGACGCCTGCTGCTGCTGCTGCTGCTGCTGCTGCTGCTGCTGCTGCTGCTGCTGCTGCTGCTGCTCGCGGCTCTTCTCCAGCTCCAGCTTCATGATGGTGTGCAAGAAATGGGTCCGGACGCGGATGGGATTAAACTCCACCCTTCCGGTGGAGTTGCTGCAGCCCTCTTTGGTGCAGCCGCACGGAAACGACATCCGGTCCACCTGCAGACATTTGCAGGTTATTGATTTCAAATCCCCGGGGAGGGGGGGAGGGGAGGGCTCCCTCCCCTCTCTCTCACTCTCTCTCTCTGTCTCTCTCTCTCTCTCTTCTTACCTGGCACTTGATCCCGGCGATGCTGCAGGCGCACGTCTCCGGGTCGCAGAACATCCGGCAGTCGCAGCCGCAGTCCTCCCTGGACATGCGGATGGCCCGCAGCTCGTGCTTCTCCTCGACGTCGATCTTCTTCACCCCGGAGGAGCGCAGGAGCGCCCGCCGCTTCTTGGTGGTCAGGGGCTGCAGGAAGAAGTACTCGTCCACCTCGGTGTTGTCCAGGTCGATGTCGTCGTCGGAGATGTCCTCGGCCGTCAGCGTCTCGGCCTCCTCGGACTCCACCGTGCCGTTCTTCGTCAGCTGGGAAGGCAACGTTTCGAGAGTCGTTAAAGAAAGAAAGAAATACGCCGGCAACAAAAACGAGAGGTCAATTAAAGACCGCTGGAACATTAACAAGGTTTTTTTTTTTTTCCCTCTCCAAGTGATGGGCTAATGAAACCAGACTCATTTTAAATTCATCCCATCTTTGATCCTCCTGTAACGTATTAACATCTATAAAATCATTTGCACTGAAAGAGGAAAAATCCAGAGTGTTTGCCTTGAGCTTGATGGAGTTGAGTTTCTCCTCCTTCAGGTGATCTCGGAGCATGTCCCTGTGGATCCTCTCCTGCTCCAGAGCAAATTCACCCAGGGAGTACTGCCTGATCCAGCTGTGCCTGTTGGACATTCCCAGCGTGCTGCCTCCCTGGCTGGGAACGCTGGTGAAGCCCTGCCGCCGGCTGAAGTAGTACACCGTCACGTTCTCGAAGTGCACCCTCCGCGTCCTCAGGCGCTTCTCCCGCTTCAGGATGGAGTCGGCTGCCAACAGACATTGTGAAGGCGTCGCAAATTGATTTTTTCTTCCCCCCCATCACTCATTGTTTCAGCCGCTTATCACGTAAAACTGTTCGCATCACATCACATCAAGAGTTCACATCACTAATAAGAAGAGAAGCAATCTGATGAGAAATGAAATTCTGACCCCAGTATTAAAGGATTTCATGCTCTTGTTGTGTGCCATTTCACTCATATTGATCACTAAAAATGACCTTTTTAAGAAAAACATACCTTTCGCATTCTGATAAACTCAACCCAGAAAAAACCATGTAAAAATTAACTGAATTTAAATAAACTGTGATGTCAGTTCTTAAGATTTTTTTCCCCCAATTTCTTACCCCTATGAAAAAAAATGTATTTTATTATAAGCAATATTTAAAACAATCAATGAAGTCCACCAAATTATTGATGTTATAAATGAGCAATCTATATACATAAGGAGGTATTCGCCTCCAAGTGCAGAATAATAAAAGTGTAAAGATTCTTAATGTGTGTGTGTGTGTGTGGGGGGGGGGTACAGACTTGCAGAGTTTTCGTCTTCAAGTCATCTGAAACCGGAGCTGCGGTTCTTTCCTTCACCTCAGCAGCTTTTCGCAGAAGAACATCTTCAGAGGAACATCTTAAATCCACGTCTGAGCCCTCGGCGTGTCTTTTTAAAGCAGAGCGCCGTGAGACGGAGGAGCAACGGTGGAGCATCAATAACCCCCCACCACCACCACCACCCCGCCTCGGAGGCGCGGACCTCCCCGCTGCTCGCCCAGTAGCAGACAGACAAATAGAAACCGTATGGTTGGAACAGCTCCGCGCCCAGCGTGAGGGGGACGGCGGACGCGACTGCAGATGCGGGGCTGTCAGAGCTGAGCTGCGCAGCCCGCCTCCGTTAATGCGAACAGCAATCATCTTGTTTTAGGCGTCGAACGGCAGCTGCTATAATCCACATAATCGCTCCCCATTAAAGCGCATCCATTCAAAAGCGCGCACAGGTTTCAAGTCTGCGGGCTGCTGTCGGGGCTGCGCTTTCCCGCTCTGGATGGATGGAAGCTCTGGACTTAAGTTTTTGTTTTTCTCCCGTGTCTCACTTTGCTCACACCAGGAGACACTCCTGTATAACGCACGACCCCCCCCATACACACACACACTCACACACTCCTTTGCCTTTGGCGACCAGCAGCTGCGGCTGACACGGGGGCCAAGCTCGGCCCCTGGGGACGCAGCACCCTATTTATGTCCCGCTGCGGCGAGGGGGCTCCTGTCACCTACCCACACGTCACTCACCGTGGTTAAAAAAAAAAATAACCCTTCGACGTCCAACCAAACCAAAGTCCCCAAACCGTTCCCACACGACGCAAGTCAAAGTCAAAGCCGCCGTGATATTATTTTAGAACCGATTCATTTACACGGCACCGCAGAGAGGAGGGGGCATGCAGATTATTTTAGCTGCCCCCCCCTCGCACACACACACACACACACACACACACACACACACCCCAATTTGGGTTTAGTTGCTGTTTATCTTTCGTCTTTACAGGTTGTTTCCGGTTATTAGAGCCATTTCTGTACCTAATATTTGTATTTCTGTTTTACATCCTCCGGATTGACAGTAAACATCTTCAGCCGAGATTCAAAGATGAATTATACGCCGTTTCTAGAGAGTGGTGCGCGCACGGGCGCACGCACACGCACGCACGCACGCACAGTGCGTGGAGCTCGCTCATCTGGCTCGGGCTGTATGCCGATGCTATAATGAGGCAGCTGCCGGTGCATACCTCCTCTTTATTACAGTCTCCTTGTTTCTTCTCTGCTCGGCGCGGCCATGACGGGAGACGCAGCCCCTTTCAACACACACCAAAGGCCCGGGTTTTCAAAAAGCCCTTCCCCGCTCGGATTACGAGCGAAAACATCAGCTGATCCTTTATTTTTCTCCCCTTCGTTAAAGAATATCTGCTTCGCTGATTTCTATTTGTTTCCCTGAAGTGAAACCGCTGACAGGAGCCTTCCTGATGAACACCGTGGCGGAATGGGGAGAGAGGTGGGTGGTGTGTGTGTGTGTGTGTGTGTGCGTGCGTGCGTGTGTGTGTGTGGAGGGGGGGGCAGACACTCACGGATGAACGGGCCCGAGGCAGAGGGGTTGACACTATCGCTGCTGTCCCCGCTCTCGCTGCAGGAGACCTCGTCGTCAGACTCCCGCAAGGAGGAGCCCGGGGAGGAGGAGGCTTCCACCTCCTCAAATTTCCTCTTCAGTATTCCGCTCATGGCCCGCCGCATCCCCACCTGGAACCCGGAGACACAGGAAGGGTCACACATTATTCAATATCTGCTTTACCCCCCCCCACCGTAATCCTCAGTGCACTCAATTAGCACAGAGACTCTCTGCACCCCCCCTCCTTCCTTTTCGTGGCCCACGCACACGCACGCACGCACAGCCTCCTCTGCTATCCCTGCTCCCAGCCGCTCCCTGGGCGATTGATCACCTTGGCACAAAGGAGCCGGGATGGAAGGAGAAAGCCGCTAATTACACACTACATCTGCCTTACAGGAAGTTCATTTCACTGTCTTTGATTGAGAGGCTGAACTGAGGGAGAGGGAAAAAAAAGGGGGGAAAAAAACACACCGGAGTCACTCGCCTTCCGCTGCTGCTGTTTTAATGTGATTTAAAAAAAAAATTGCTGCAGGAAAAAAAAAAAAAAAAAAAAGGAAGGGGAGGAAACAGTTCCCTCAGGTGAGCGGAGCAACCTCGTCCACAGGAGGATGGAGGATGGTCCTCAGCCCGGGGGAGGTCGAGGTGCTCCCGTTGAAGTGTTAGGGACCACTTCAGCGTCGATGGAGAGCGCCCATTCGCTCCGACTGAGCGACGACGCGATTCGACGAGCGAACCAGGGCGAGGTCGTCACCCAGCCGCAGGAAAACCCATCGGCGTCGTTATGTCACCTTTTAACACCTCGCCTTTCTTGGATCCGTAGAGACGGCGTGTGTCTTGGCCCGCTCCAGCTCTGTCTGTCAGCCAGAGCAGCTTGTGTGAGTGTGTGTGTGTGTGTGTGGGGGGGGGGGGTTCCATTCACAGGCAGCCACGGCGTTTTCATCTGGCCTTCGCTACCGGCTCATTGCGCATGCAGAGGAGAGGTGCGGGCCCGGAGAGCGGCGCCGTCGCCAGGCGGAGGGTTCATTGTTTCCAGGAGGCCGTGCGATTGTTGTGGAGCACGGTGACGGGGGCGGGGGGGGGGGGGGGGTGAGGAATGTGAGCCATCCTCCAGAGAGAGAGAGGAGAGGGAGCTCTGTCTGGACACATCCAGAGAGAAGTGATGGTGCAAGAGTAAAGGGGGGGTAATCTCCAGTGAACGCCCAACAGCGCCACGTTTTCTTTCCTGTTTTTATGCGTCGAAAGAGGGTAAAACCGTCGCAGGGCTGACCATTTCCGAGCCGGGCTCCTCGTTACACACCGTTGTCAGAAACCCATTTGCGCGCGTAGCCTTCGGGTGGATGACGCACCAGCCTTTGATGCCCACCCCCCCTAAAAAAAGGAAAACGGTTTCCATGGAGACTCTAACGCGCTCCTCCAACTAGTGCGGTGGTCGAGGCGAGCATCTCGACGCACGGCCACGCCGCTGCTTGGGGAAAGTTGAAACGGTGGCATCATGAACGAGGGCGCGGAATAAAGAGTGTGTGAGCCCCGGGTCGCCCCCCCCAGGAGGACCCGATCTGGACTATAACACGTGGAGGAAAAAAGACAAGAAATCCCAGAGAAAATAATGCAGCAAACGCCAGCCCGGAGAGCCCCTCCCTGCGCTCCCGCTTGCTGCGCGCACACACACACACACACACACACACACACGCACGCAACACGCACGGAGCTGTGGAGCCCAGCATCTGGAGCCAGTGCCGACACATCAGTCCCACCTTGACGCCCCCCCCATGCACTTTATTTGACCGACCTGTATGCCACAGCGGGACCGTGACCCCCCCCCCACTCCAGGCAGCAGCGGAGCCTCCCGGCCATCATCAACAGAGGTGGAGCATGAGTGAAAAGGTCCCCTATCCAGTTTCAGCCCACTGACTCGCAGCAGTCCCCGATACCCACAAGGATCTGAGTGTGTGTGTGTGTGTGTGTGAGTGAAAAGGGGGGGGTAGAAAGAGAGCAGGAGTGTGACCGAGACTGGTAATTTTCCACTTTACCGCTGCACTGTGGCCACCGTGGGCTTTATTGTTGCACGCCGACGGCCTTTCTAAGTTTAACTTCCTGACTGTCGCCAGGTTGCCCACCCCCCCGTCCCCCCATCACCCTTCCTCCCGTTCCCTCGCTCTTTTATTTCTCTCACACAAAGACTCGTTAGCTGCAGCCGGCTGAAAGGCAGGAGAAAGACTGAGGCAGAGGCAGCCTGTTGAGATCACATGGGTGAGATGTCTGAGACAGAGAGAGAGAGAGATGGGGGCAGAGAGAGGGGGGGGGGCAGAGAGACAGAGAGGGAGAGACTGGGGGGAGAGGGAGAGACTGGGGGAGAGGGAGAGCAAGACAGAAAGAGAGAGAGACAGAGAGAGAGAGATGGGGGAGGAGGGGGGCAGAGAGAGACAGAGAGGGAGAGACTGGGGGCAAGAGAGAAAGAGAGAGAGGGAGCGAGATATAGAGAGAGGGGGAGAAAGTGAAAGAGAGAATCAGCCTTCTGCTGTCTGCAGATATATTTACCAACGTGAGCTGGGGGGGGGGGCAGTGATATCGGAGCGTGTGCAGAAAAGAGAAAGAGAGACAGTGAGAACAAGAGAGAAAGGGACAGAGAGAGAGAAAGAAAGAGAGAGACAGAGAGGTGGAATGTTTGAGAAATGGAATATAGAGGGGGCATCTGGGCGACGCGAGGCAGTGGGATGACGAGAGCGGGGGGCACAGAGATTCAGAGGAGGAAGGGGGTGAGGAAGAGGTTGGGAAAGGTTGAAAGGGAAGGCAGAGGGGCAGAGGAAGTGAGAAACACGCGACAGACGGTTATTTACAGCAGATGTTTGAATCTGCAAAATTCAAAGTGGCTGTAATAAAACAGGGGACATGATAATAGATATAACAATGGACCATAAATAACTTTTAACTGGAGTAGAGACAGAAAGGTAAAGAAGCAAGATTACCCTTGAGTTAGAATAGATTGAATTTTACTATTATTTGTTTATTTCTACTGCAAGCAGCTTGATGAGCTTTAAAGGTTAATTTAATTGTAGGTTATTTTTAAACTGGCTGTTTTTTCTCATTATGATTACTCTGCAGCCTTTAATAAAATTAGGTGAACTGATCTGCATTCTTTAATGATTCGTCCATGAGCTTTACAACCTCATTACATAAACATACAAAACACACACGGTGTGCTATTTGTTACATTTGGCATACATTGCGACCTACATTCATTCTATTTTAATACAGGAAGAGAGCTAAACTAAACAAAGAAGGTTCAGATTTGCATACTCGTACTGTGATTGAGGTCACATGCAAAGACCTGCCCGAGTCCCACTGAAACCCATGAAACAACTGTGTTATGACACCTGCAAACATGGGCCTATTTTGTGGATACATTTCTGCTCCTTAAGCTTTTTTAAGAGAAAAGAGATGTCCTCCCGAGCAGATTGGAATCATCTTTAAAGTGAGGTAAACGCGTGATGGAGGGCGAGTGGTTGGCGGCGTTTCCCCGTTAGCTCAGACCTGCCAGTGAATGAAACGGTGGTGATATTGTGTCACACGTTGCCTACATGTGACATAATCTACGCTGATGATGTAACCTTGTTTGTGTGTGATGCTCTCTGAGATCTCACCTGCTCCAAAAAAAAAAAAAAAAAAACCCTTCCTGCCAAATAGTTAAGGAAAAGATTCAACCCCATTTTCTCTCATGTGTAGCAGCATTATGCAAGGTTAAATCATTGAACCCTGCCTCACTTATCGCCCTTGTGTAACACCTTAACCATCTCTGCATGGATACATTTGCCTCACAGCAGCGCACAGAACACGCCAATCTTCACCCCCTGTATTCATACACTTAAAGACCAGACCGTCTTCTATTTTGCGGAGAACATAAAAAGCGGCGATCATTATTTACTGACTTCAATCGGCAGGCGGACATTGTGCTCCACATCCTACACGTTTACCAGCTGTCCCTTTTCCGAGTTTGGCCGTCCAACTACAGCAGAGGTGTTCCCAGGAACCAGGAACGTCACCGCTGAAGTGGACACGGTAACGGGACGCCGAGAAAAAGGGCCGGCGTGTGGACAGCATCGGCGACACGGCAGCCTGGAATATCTATGCTGTTTATTAAGGGGGCCCCACTTCAGGATAAAAACAGGTCACATAAAACAAAGGAGAGGTTTTACGACGGAGAACACACGTCCCTGTTTATGCAGCGACTGTGAAATATGTGGACGTGCAGCACAGACCAAATATAAATCTGTGCCTCACAAGTGCTGCTTTAAAGCTAATGCTCACACACAGCACACCCCCTGTGCAGTTTTGTGCAGCCACATCCGTAATTAATGATAAAAAAATATCAGAATCAGACTTCTCTTTAGATGATGAGTATCTTTCCGAGGCTTCATTAAGCTCTTTGAACCGCCGCCAGGCGTGTATACGTGTGAGTTCTGAAGGTATGGACTGAAACAGGCTGCAAATTTGCATCCTCGTCCCAGACGTCTGCCAAATGCCTCTGCTGTATTCAATATGGCCGGTACCAGTGTATCCACGGGGATGGAGCACACATTTAGACAGCCCAGATGGCCCGGCAGATCGTTTGATTAAATCTCTCTTTTTTTTTCTTCTTTTTTTTTAAATCGTGGAAAACACTTTTGTTTCATTGCAGTCAGACCTCGGGCCATGACGGTGCAACCAAAAGACAAAGCAGGAGAGATCCGCCACCGGTGTCACGCTCCAGCGCAGCAACCTTGAGCGGGGGGGGGGGGGGTAAACAGATAGAGAGAGGCTTGGCCTCAGCTGGACCCCCCCCCTCTCTCCCCCAGGAGAGACAGTGGCCTGGATGATTCTACAGATATAGATGATGTCAGTGGAGGATCCCTGCCTGTACACAGACACACAGAGGCAACAGACAAACCTCCGCACCCCACTCCCACAGGAGACACGGTGGAACCGACCTTCAGGAGAAACACGCAGAAGCAACAACCGCGCCGTGGATGCTGCACGCTAGAACAAAAAAAAACAAAACAACAAAAACCCCAAACAACGGGCCTCGTTCGGCGGTTAAAGATGACAAATCACATGAGTAGATAATATGAACATGAACATATTCAGAGTCTGCGCGCACACACACACACGCAAAAACCCGCCCCACAGTCAAGCACAAAGGAATCCAGTTAAGAAAATGTAGCAACATCTACAGATTTATGCAAATGAGGCTTCACATGCGCTCTGTACATTTGTTAACTTGCACTTGCCTGAGGCTGCAGACAGATCTGCTCCACACACACATGAAAGGAGGGGAGGGGTGGTGGGTGGGTTGGGGTGGGGGGGGTGCAGCCCACTGCTCAGCACTCAGCACACGGAGGAGCCTGGCGATGCCTGCTGCAGCCTCCCTCCTACAGCTACAGTAGCAGAGTGCTGGAAATCAATGATCTGCTCCCCCTCCGAACAGAACAATGGAGGACACGCGGTTCCTTATTAACCACTAGGAGGGACCCCCCCCCCCACACACACACACACACACACATCCCACCTGTGACACAAAAAACAACAATGACAACAACAGAAAAACCCCAAAAAAACAGCAACAAAAAAAACCCCAAAAACGAGTGGGCCCAGACGTGGACCTGAACTTCTGCCCTCCTTCCATCCAAAGCATCGGCGTGACATCCACACCGACGGCCCGTTTAAAAAAAAAACAAAAAACGCCCCCCCTCGCCAGCCCTGTTTGGATTCGCCGTAATTCCAGCCGCACAATAATCAGGTGCTCCCGCTCTCATGTCAATCACGGCGCCACCGCTAAATTATTCACGGCCGCGTGTTTTATTTATGACTGCATTTTTCCCATGCCGCCGGAAAGTTCACACAAGCCGGGTTTGCTGGCAGGAACCGAGCTGCCAGAGCGTTTCACAAAGACAGGACGGCTTTCATCTCCCGCACAGGCCGGGAAGGCTGTGGGATGCGGGCTTCACATTCGGCAGACAAGCCTTATCATTTATATATAGCCGGTATCGTGTTGAGAGCTGCACATTTTTATTTTTTTCCCCCCCCAATATGCAAAGCATTTGCCCTGTTATCGCGGGAAATTCAGGCCAGATCTCCGTGTGATTAAACTGGAGTGAATTAGTTGTGTGAAAGGTTTTCTTGGAAGGAATATTACATTTAGATTACAGCCCAGCCCTGTGATTGGCTGGCGACCAGTCCGGGGTGGACCCCGCCTCCGCCCATTGCCCTGGGATAGGCTCTGGTCCCCCCCGCGACCCTCAGTGGAGGAACAAGCGGTAGAAGATGGATGGATGGATGGATGGATGGATGGATGGATGGACTTTGACCACACTTTGAAACAATAAGCAGGGTTCCGCTTTGACTGTCAAACGGTCACGTTTGAGACACGTCAAGCTGCGGAAGCAGATAACGACGCATTTTGAAGGCTCTGAGGGTTCTGATTAAAACTGCAGCCCGGTTCTGGTCAGGTGACAGCGGAGAGACCCGCCGCGCGTCGTGACCCCTCCCGACCCCGACGGTCACGCCTCCTCACGCCGGTCTGCAAGACTCGCCCGACAAAGCGCATCCGCGTCTCTGTGGTCACGTCGACAGGCAGACGAGAGCAGGACGGGTACGTTTGGGGACCGTCATCAAGAACCTCCAAGGACAGAAGGCGAAAGGTTCAAAACTCCCCAGCGAGTGGCAACCCCCACTCCCCCCACCCCACCCACTCGATTTTCCAACCGCAGCGAGGACGACAAGCCGCTTGATGGTGGTTTTGGCGGGGATGTGAGGGCCTGATCTGCACAGGCCGCAGCTGAGATGCCTGTTTTCAACATGATCAACTTGATAGCAAAAAAAGAGATCACGAATTTCATATTTCAAAAGCGTGACCAACTAACTTCTCAAAATTATGAAACAAAGCATGAAAAAAAACACTCAATCAGCGGAGATCGATGCGTTATTTCTTTGCTTTAAGTCAGCGCTTCACCTGAATAAGAGCTCGCCCGTCAGCACGGATGCATCCGTATTTCCATTTTGTTTTGTTAATGAACCAAACAAGCACGTAGCCACATCTATTGAGCCCCACGGAGTGTCTGACGTGTACACGCCGACTCCGAAATAAAATAAAACTAACCAGGGCGGAAAAAAATGTAACACTTAATTAACCGGCAACAGACAAAAAGGTTCCAGGAATGGTGGCATGGCAACATGTCAAGAGCAGACGATCCTAGACCGTGAAAGCCCCGGACGCAGCCAGGAAGGAGCCAGCGACACAAAAAGAGACACATCAAAAGCCTTCGGCATTGGAACCACGAACCCCGCTGGGAAGCAGAAAGGCGCGCCGTAATCTGACGGCTCCATCTCAGTCCGGGCTGCAAACCCGGAACGCGTCGCTAATATCTGGGATTCCTCATCGGCGCGGGTTAATCAGGGACAAACGGAAGCGGCGCGCGTGCCCGGACTCTCCCCGGGTTCGGAACGCCGCCCGGGGAAGAGGCCTTCATCCGCGGCTCTTCCGCGCCGTGCTCCCCGTGGTCACCTGGAGCTCCTGCTCCGCGCGCGCCCACAGACGGAGTGACAGTAACGAGCGGCGCCAAATCCCTCCTCCGCGGAGCGATCGGAGTTGTGCTGCTGCGAACTCCCCCGGCTCCGTCATTGTGCCTCCTCAGAGAGGGGCGGCCTTTCACACAAATGGAGCAGAGATTAGATTACGCTGTACTACGTTACAGTGGGCCTGTCTGTTAGGATCCCTCCACCACTTACCCAACGCAGCGAAGCTGGAACGCCTTAGCCGTCCTCCAGCCGCCGACGCGCCTCGACCTCCACGAGGAACCCGCACGTGTCAAACCTCTTGTTTTTCTGCCTCTCGTGAACCCCCCCCCACCCGCCAATTTCTCCTCTAATTCCACTCTAAAGCCAGTCGAACCAGACCCGGGCGTGCATGTAGACAGCTCAACGGAGACTTCGCTGCCAATCGCCGACGGTCCACATCCGCCGTGCCTCAGCCTCCGGCCATCTGTGCCGCGCGTCGCCACGCAGGGCTCCTTCGCTTGTTCGGGAAGGAGACGCCGCGCTTTTCGGCGGCGAGCGCGTCTCCTTAATGTTCCGTTGTCCTTTAACTCTGTGCAACATGTACTAATTAAATCCTGCTCCTCTGAGGGCCCGGGTACCGATGGTTTGAGGAGACAGATGGGTTGTGGTGGAAAAACACACAGTCACAAGGAGCGAGCGACCCCCCACCATTCCCCAAAGACACAAACGCTCACACACACACACACACGCACGCGCGCGCACACACACACACACACAGGCACCCAGTGCATGCGCATGTGTGCGTATGTGTGTGTGTGTGTGTGTGTGTGAGAGAGAGATGAGGCCTCACCTCCTCCTTCCTCACCTCCCAGATCTCAGTGAAATGATGAAAATGGTGGTGCGGCCCCCGAGTGCACGCGTTTAACGACGGACTGTTGGCTGGTTTCTCGCCGCGGCCGGACAAAGGAGCCCGACGGAGGAGGCATAAAGAAGGCACGGCGGGGACAGTGGCGCCGCGGCGTTTCGCGCATGATGTATTTTAAAAAATAAATAAATTAAAAAAAAACCCCAGAGTTCGCGCAAGGACGCGGCTGCATCTTTTATTCGCGGGGACGTCGAGAGCTGCGCGAGATGCGCGAGGACCTGCGCGCTTCCAGCGGATTTCAAATTTTCAAATATCGAATGGTGGAGGGCGGCGGGGACTGGAAACAATCGGCTTTAATGGCGCAAACAGCGCCGTCGGCACCAGCTTCGCATTTGGGCCGTTGGTGGGAGCAAAGGGACCGCTTTGGAGGATTTGGAACGCGGGGGTGGAAGGAGACGTGGTCTTACCTGTAGAGAAATTAGACCGCAGCGACCCACCTCTGCTCTGTGAAGAGAAGAGAAAGTTGTGCCAGTTAATTCTGTTCCCCCACCCCGTCACCATGACGATGACGGTGGTCGTGAGCGCAAAGGCTTCCGATCTGCTGCCCTCGCATCAGTAGTTTGGGGAAACTTTGCACTTCCTGCATGGATTTTTGGAGGACTGACGAGGCTGTATCTATATCTCTTTGTGAGGCGCTTGTTTCTTTTACAGCAGGGAGGGGTTGAATGAGGAGGTGAGGTTTGAGTGTGTGTGTGTGTGTGTGTGTGTCTGTGCGTGTGTATGTGTGTGTGTGTGTGTGTGTAAGGGGGGTGATCCCCCAGGGAGGCAGGAGGCTTGAACAGACTCTCTTCCTCCTCCTCCTCCTCCTCCTCCTCCTCCTCCTCCTCTGCCTGGTCTGCAGGAGGCTCTGTGGGGAACTGCACTCCCCTCTCTGTGGTCTGTGAGGGGCTCTTAGCTGGTCGGCTCCATGCATGACACACATGTGTGACCTCAAAAATAACACACATGAGCACATGACATCCTGTCAGCAACCTTATTTATTTAACATCAACCACCCTGGATCCCTGGGGGGCTTTTGGGAGGGTGGGGGGGGGTGCACTTCAGACCTACAGATGGATCTTGGCTGCACATGGTTTTGAACAATAAATAACAAAGGAAATATGAGCTCAAAGTCGCAGGAAAATTCATCACGTTAAACTGCAAAGTTGCAGCAGACGCCCTGTTAGCACAGTTGAGAGATGGGTCTGCACAACAGGAACATATCAGCTATAAATGACGCGAAACAGCAGAGTTCCCGTGTTTTTACTTCGAATTGTTTATGTTAAAATACGGGTATATCGTTGTCATACTCACCATTCATTTCGATATTATCATCCAGACAATCAATGACGCCCTTTTCTGTGGGCTTCTCTCAGTTTCCACCTCAGATCATGTCGCAGACTCTTTCCTCCTGAAATCGTCCCTGGTCACTGTGAGAACAAGAAAGATCGCCGGCGGATTCTGCAAAAGCGCTAAAATAGCCGGCACAATTCTGCCGCATCAAACAGTTTGCTCTGCCTGCCTCTCCTTCCGGCTGCTGGGGGAACAATGGTGCAGCATCAGACTGACAGCTCCGCGGACAACGTGACTCCCTCCGTCCAATCGTGGCTCCATAACGAAGCAGGAGCGGAGCGCAGAGCGCAGCCGCCTGGACGCGCCGTGCGGTCATGTGCGCCCACTGCTGCCAAACAAGGTGGGCTTCACAGCCACTTCAGAGCATATTTATGGGGATTTAGGATGGGTGGATGGGTGGGTGGGTGGGGGGGTCTGAGTCTGGTGTGGGAGATTAAAACAAGATGACTCTGAGCATTTTTTTCGTAAAAAAAAAAAGAAGATCCAACCTTGACGGGGCCATATATGTATGAAATTGTCAACTTCTGGCGCCATATGACATCAATGTTTGCCTTGGAATAATGATATAATATCTGCAGTGGTCTACAAGTAGTCTTTGCTCTTCCAAATGCAATGTTTCTCTGCTTAAATAAAATGCAAGGGAGATTTGGTTTATTTTTATGCATTCAGTATTTTCAGCTGAACTTCCGAGTAGGCGGTAAAATAAATATACATTATGTATGAGCCACTGGGGTGTCGCAGACTGACATCTAGTGGTCACAACTATGAACTACACGTGTTCTGTGGAGGCCAGTTTCATTTGGATTTGAAATGGCATTTCAAAGGTTCAGTGAAACCTTTACTCGCCATATAATATCATTTTAGATAAGAACAACATTGTTTTATCCATGAGAAGACTGGCTTTAGCTGTAGACAATATTGACACAAGTCTGGATGGAAGTACTTTTACTGCTTCTGACACTGAATCACTGTAATATCTTTGAGTTACAGAGCAGACATCCTCTCAGGGGGAAACCCCTAACCTGCCTCCCTCATCAGCGGATTAGGAACAGACAGCGGTTAACAGAAGATGGATGGAGGGGTGGGTGGATGGATGGAGGGATGGATGGATGGATGGGTGGGTGGGTGGCAGGATGGATGAATGGATGGATGGTTAGAACAATGGGTGGATGGATGGATGGAGTGTTGGGTGAGTGGATGGATGGAGGGATGAGTGGATGGATGGACAGATGAATGATGGATGGAGTGATGGGTGAGTGGATGGATGGATGGATGGAGGGGTGAATGGATGGATGAGGGATGGACCAAGGGATGGAGGGATGGGTGGACGATATCTCACCCCCAGCCGTGTAACTCGATGTCAGTGAGAGAGCCACCAGTATGTGATACTGCCGCTGCTTCCTCTCTGAATTATACATTCCTCTCAGGTTAATGGTGGATATCCAGTATCCCTCATCCCAACATCTTACTCCGTACATCCAGCACACCTTCTTCGCCAGACCCTCGAGCAAACCTTTTACTAGGATATCGCACGTGTTTCCGTTCAGGAGAACTGATGTTAAACTGACTTTATTGCTATGAAAGTTCAAGCCCGTGCGTGCTCCCCGTGCTGTATTCCCAGATCCGGCCTATGCGTCTGGGCGGAGAGCTTGCCGGGCTTTGAGTGGACAACCTGTCGATTCCTGTGCCTCTTCAGAGTGCTGCTGCTGATGGATGTCTCACCGAATGCCAAGAAAGTGGAGCCTTGTTGAGTGCGCTGACCTGTGTCCCCTCCCTCTCGCAGCCAGAGTCCCCGCTGATACGGTTGCACCACAGTGGAAATTCAATCAACAGTGAGACGCGTCTCTGCTGGCCCCCCACCACCACCTGGGCCCATTATCGACAAATTAATACCAAGAAGTGCATTATCCACATCTGGATTAGAGTCGCCCCGGAGTCTGAGGTACTGCCGGCTTCGTTTTGACAGGTTAGTCTGATTATTGTCCTGTTTCTGCTGCCTGGGTCCAGTGATGCTGGTGAGGGTGTCAGGTCATGGGGGGGGGTCATCTAATAACCACATGCATTAAAGGCTTATACGCAACTAAGCCAACAGCTATTCAACATCCCCTGAGTCCAGGTTACGATAGTTTTACATCCGTGGGGGATGATAATAACAATAACAACTGATATCCCACCTGCAGTGAACCCGTGTGTGACTGCACGGTCGACCAAATTAGCAGTCAGATGAGGTGCTCATGTAAACCCTGGTGTTCCGATGCACCTCGCAGCGTGTGAGACGTGATGAGATGGAGTGTTTGAGCAGCTCTAACAGGCACAGCAGCCTCCGTCTCACCTGCAGTGGAATTCACACGTCGCTGGGCAGGAGCTTGGGAGGACCCGCTGCGTCATTTAGATGTGGCACACACCTGAGATGCAGTGTGTGTGTGGTGTTTGTGTCTCTGCTTTCCTTCGGTATTAAGGCTACCCGAATGTGAGAAAACGGTGTGCGTTATCTGTGAAGAACTGCGGTCGGGCCTGGGTTGATTTATTTCAGCAATAACGGGATCAATAATTAGTCAGGTTGCAGATCGTCCTTTTTTAGTTTCCTAACGTTTAAGTTACTCACCCACATGACACCTCAATGGAGCAGAGACAGGGACAGTGTGTCATGAGTAACTCAATCACGTGGTCAAAGGAAAGAGAGCTGCGTCGTGCAGGTTCTGTGGTTCCCTCGGATCAGGGAGGGGTCCTGGCCCAGTAGCCCTGACCGAGTCATCTGGGCCCCACTGAGCTCCTGCAGCTCCTTATCGCACCGTCTGTGGTGAAGGCCGTAAAAAGCCGGCGGACATCGTGCTAAATGATAATGAAAGCGTGTTCAGTCCGCACCAACTGCGAGGATTTCAACGCCATCAATCTAGCGCGGGTGGATGTAATGGGTGAGGCGATGGCCCGACTCCGTCCAACACGTGTAAGGCCCGAATGCAGGCTTGAACCACGTCTTATTCCAGCTGTGTCAGCCACTGTGAATCTGAAAGGGAGGGTAGCCGGACAACTATAACAAATGTGCACACTGTGTGTGCACAATCATAAATCCTCACTGACTTTGAAAGGGTCCAGCGTGTGTGTGTGTGTGTGTGTGTGTGTGTGTGTGTGTGTGTGTGTGTGTGTGTGTGTGTGTGTGTGTGTGTGTGTCACACGGGGGGTACGCATTAAAACAGCTACCTGATACGCTTCAGATCTCTCATTCTTCTTTGTCAGTGAGAGAGTATTCCTGATACATAAATAATGAAACCATCGTGCTTGAAGTCCTGTGTGAGCATTAGGAGTGGGGAATTTTTAAGTGAGAGTTCAGCGCTGTTGGTTTTGTTTAGCTATGGATTCATTATTGTTAACTAATCTGTGCTTCTGTTGAGGCTTTAATTCGACTAAAAATGCCTCTTTTCATAAAAATAAAAAACTACTCTGACCAATCTTTTACCATGCAGATGCAACTTTGCTCTCATTTTGTAGGGAAATAAGAGATAGTTATTGATAAAGCGATATTGTAGTAACTATTTTTTTCCACTAGGTGGCAGTTTTGTAGTTATATGACGGTGACAGTTTGCTGAGGAATTATTTTATTATTATACTGATAATCCTGCTTGATTGCACATTGTAAAATGCTGCCCGATCCAAACAGTGATATTAAATTTGCTTGTATGAATATATAAAAACAGAGAGAAATATGTGTCAAACACTGGTGAATTTATGCAAACTATCACCTTTATTCACATGTTCCAGAGCTACAGAGTAGCGGCTCTGTTTTAGTTCAGGCTGGTGTAGCTCAGGGTTTAATATGCTTATACAGCAAGGGACTGTCACTGCAGCAAAGATTAATTAAGCATGATACGTTTTGCATAATGGATGCTTGCGTTTAGTTTCAGTTAACATAAATCACACGCACACACACACAGGCGGTCTGGTTATTGATGAAGAGAGGAGCATTTATCTTCAGGCTGTCTGGGACTTTGACCAAATCACCACAGAGCAGCTTTTCTTGATAGAAAAACTCCTCACACCTCAAATGTCAATCTTTGGGTAAAGCAAAGCCTCCACTAAACATTTATACTCTAAAATTACCTGGAATAATGAATCTCAGTTAATAAAAGTATAATAATTTTATTTGCCCTATTTTAACTACTGTCCCTCTATTTTGTAACTTCGAGACAAAGTTTTGTTGTAATATTTGATGGAAGAAGACGCTTGAGGAGTGAAAAAATGCAGCGCGGACGTAAAGATATTATTGATCTTCAGCGCATTTGCTGTCACACCCAAAGTCTTCCTTAAGCCAACTTTGGCTTGGAGATGCAAAGTAAGCAGAAGTAAATCCGTGCTGTTGTTTCCCCTTGACAACAGCCTCCAGCTGACACTCAGGCCAAGATAAATATGACCAGACACAGGCAGAGGTGGAGCACAGGCCCGGGAACAGGCGAGAACCAGGCAGAAAACTGTAAATAGATGGGTGACGGACTGGTGAGACAGGCCTGGCAGGGGGCGAAAAGAGAGAGCAGATTGAGATTTCACCTTTGAAGACGCGAGGAAAGGCGGTGATGTCGCACAAACACAAACACAAACACAAACACAAACACAGAGGCTGGCATTTGTTTTGAAATGTGCCCAGGTAAACTCCGCCAGCGCGTGACAATGGAAAAATAAATTAACTTGGCTTTGTTTACATCTAAAGATCTTCTTTTACAATCTCGCACCATCTTTGAAAGCCACGAATGCTCGTGGTCCTTCACCGGTCAATCTTCGTCTGCCCGACTATTAGACTATTTCCAAATATACTCAGAGCCTCTTCTTTCATGGGCGTACGGCCATATTTGTCATCAGGATGCTTTGACTTCAGAGTATTTTATTGACAGTAATGTAGGTCACCCTTCCTTGAGTCATCCTTGCTCAGTCTTTTGTCACTTGAGACAGATATTTTTAGATTTTTTGAATTTCTATCATGTCTTTTGGTGCCAAGATTGGGTGTCAGGCATGTCAGAGGACAAGCGATGGCTATATATACACACCCTGTTGCTACGAACGTTGTCCCTTTCTTTCTCCAAAACCGACCCATTCCACACGCGCCCGTCTCGATGAAAGCCATCTGCAAACGCTGAGCCGACCGGCGTCTCTCATCAGGGCCTACCTGCTTAGCGGGGGCTGCGTGCCTCCTTAAATCTGTGAATGACTCCTTCTCCGGGAGGCCGGTAGTGTCTGGGGCTAAAGGAGTGGTTACCTTACAGAAACCTGATACACTAATTGACGGACAGCGGTGGGCCGAGGCAGACGGGAGCCATGTGCAGTTTTAGTCCCCTCACGTTCACAGGGAGATATCTGCGTTCCACTTCGGTGACGCTCCACCTCAGCTGGAATGACCCAGTTTTCAGGGAACGTAATAATAAGGTTTTTCTTCAGAGACCCCCCCCCCCCCCCATCCATTCCTCCCCAAAGGTGTCAGCTGATGCTATTCCTTTTTTTAAAATGCGAATTTGTGAATAAAACAAGCTTTTTATAAAGTGTAAAATCATTCCAGTCACATTAACCTTGGAGAAGGACAAACTGGGGGAGGGCCAACGTTTCATCATGTAGGATGATGTATGGGTGTGTGTGTGTGTTCTTGTACATGGTACATAGTGAGAACAACAATAGTCAAGAACAATATAACAAAATAACCAGGCCAGTGAAATGAAAAGAATGTAGGAGACTGTTAATATATGATATATTATCATTATCATTGTTAATAAATGAAATAGAAGAGGGAAGCTCAGATACACGAGAGCTGCTCGCTGCCTGTCAGGATTTTCCTGGGAGGTTTTCCTTCTCTTCCCACAGCTGGGACTGGGAGATTGGAGCTTTCGCCCGCCTTCAGGCTCCCACGAGGTGCAAACGCGCAGCTCAGTCTGCCTCCGTAATGCACAGTAAGCAATAAGAGCGGCAGGCCTGCAGGGACAAATCTGCGAAGGTTTGCGGCATTTTTCTGTCACGGACCCTGAGTGAGTCTGTTGCCATTTGTCTGTCTGGACACGCGGAGTCCTACTTTCTCTCCTGTTCATATTTACAGTTTATTTCGGACCTAACTAGACTCACGTGGCAGATTAAATGCCCACAGTATTTTTGGTGGGAGAAGATTTAGGTCCTTTGTCAGCATCTCACAAATTCCAGATTGTTTTTTTTTTTTTTTCCTCAAAGAAGCCGCAGGAGATGGAGGTGTTTATGAGCGTCACAGCATTGTGGAGCAGCCAAGCCCCTCTTCCCCTGAGAACACTTATCGGCATGTTTCATGCATATTATTCTGTCTCATTACGAAGTGTGTGACACGGGATGCTCTTGGTGCCCGAGACTCTTCCAGGAAAAGTCGCACCTCGGCCCACTGAACAAGGCTTTCCCAGCTTCTACTAATCAAACTAACGCTGGGATTGCATTTGACTCGCCTCTTTGATGGTATTAAACTAAGTGTTAATATTGGGCGATGATCCCCGGAGCATCCTCTAGCGCCGTCGTGGATGTTAGAGGTCGTGCGCACAAACTCTGTGCCTCTAGGTTCTGACACCTTTTGAGTAGATGCAGCTTGGTTCCTCGAATTTGCAACGCTGAATTGAAAATGTTTGCAAGGGAATTCATTAAATGTTGAAAAGATTAAGGTAAACTGTAAAGGAAGAAAGAAGGAGTTTATCCAGGAACTGCGGAGCCAGACTATTGAGCTGGGATCTGGTGTCCACATGACGGTGACATGGGCCTTGTCTTGAACAGTCGGTCAATAAAATCTGACTTAAAAAAACCCCAAAAAAACACAGTTATTAATTGTAAATAGCAGTTTCAACATGGCTGCAGCCTCATTGTCGTCTCATTTAGTTCCAGGTTATGAAGACAGATACTGGAACCAACTTGAGGTCTGACGGTGTCTTTGTGGTTGTTCAGCGTTCCTGGATGGCTGTAACGTTTCCACGGGAGAGCCAGCCTGCCAAAGTAAATGCCCTTCCTGATAATGAACAAAAAGCTTCCCCTCATAGAGGGCTCCCTTCTGCTGCCGTAATACAGTTAGTGCCCATCAGCGTCCAGCCCCATTACATTATTTTCCCCTTTCTGTGCTCTCAGATTGCGCTCCTTCATTCAGGTTGTTCATCACTGGCTGTTGCCGAGGTCATTTTAATTTAATTGCTATCATAAATGCAGGCAAACATTTCTTTTTTTTTCCCCCGAGCGGAGGCTCAGACCACGCGCAGCCCTCACTGGTGTCCCCTGGTGACCGGCGGTCGAAAAGCAAGCACCAGATGCACGATCAACTTTATACCAGATCGTTTGTTGGACGTCACGGTAGATTTACAGCACACTCCTCCTCCTCTTCTTCTTCTTCTTCCTCCGTATGCTCGGCAACGCTGCTCACGCCATCTCCACTTGGCAAGAGCCAGGGAAGTTTATGAAGCTGCAGAGTTTACGTAGCATTGAAGAGGATTGAAAAATTCATGGTGTTAATCCACGATGATGTCCGGCCTCGCTTCCAACAGCATCTGGCAGAGACACGGCTCATTGTCATTCAGCCGGCTGGTGCATTCCGCCTGTGGTCCTCGTCTGTGAGCCGCACCAAAGCTCCGCAACTCGATAAACATTAGAGCTGAAGGAAAACCAGTCAGGAGCGCTGTGAATCAGGCCATGGAGTCAGGGAGGAGAGGTGTGATATTTCAGGTGCCCTTCAAAACAAGAAATAATGAAAATAAAGGGCACTTGGGCACTTTGATCATATAAGAATGAATCCTTTAATGAGCGGGGAGAAACACCGTCTTTCCACTCACATGGCCTTCACCGGGGTATTAGTGATTAGAGTACAGGTGTGTTCATTAAAACTATTCAGCAGTCATGTGACAAGGCAACAGGATGATCACATGATACCATTGCACCGCCCGTTAGATTTAATGAAACCACACGGGTACTCAGCATCCTGAGAGAACAGTTTCAAATAAAAAGGCAGTGTTTTGTCTCCTCACCCCTCCAGATAACCTTGAGCACAAGGGGCAGATGTGCACAAATAGTGTGCAAGTTTCTAGATGCGTGACAACAGCCTGAAGTCTCGTCGATAGAAGTAAATTATGAAAGTGGGGAGCAGTCGTTATCCTCATCAAACCCTGGGAATGAAGTCGCTCTGAGCGTGTTGATCCAAGAAGTCTCTCGTTTAAGCAGTGGTTTCAGTCGCATCACCCCGATGAAGGCGATGTGAGTCGAAGGTTGCTGGGTCTCTCTGCTCATTAAAGGTTTTTTTTATTCTTACACCCTCAGACTGCCTCAATTAGGCTGTTTTGGGGTTTTCACACTTACAGCCAGCTCCTTTGTTTTCACTCAATAAACATTGTCAGCTTGGTCAGGATGCCTCCAAGCTGTAGCAGTGGGGAGGAGATAATAAAAAAAAGATTGTGAGTCATGATTTATTGTTATTGCCGCTGCATTATTTCCTCCATAAATTAGTGATAGAATGCCAGAGTTCTTAATTAGCATTCCATAAATTAGCATATCCAAAAAGTCCTGTGCATTTGCCAATGTTGTGGAGGTCTGACATCTACAGCATTAAATAAACATAACTTATTCCATTTAAATCAAAAGAAAGACTCAGGTGGAGAAGGTTTTACGACCACAATTAGACATAAAATTGCAATAGAAAAGGTTTCGTTTCCTCAAACATCAAATGCACATGTATTTTTTATTGAATACGGGCACATTATTATTATTAATTATTAATTATTATTATTATTATCATTATTATTATTATCAGCAGCTTGTGTGAAAATGACATTCAACTTCCTCCTAAAATCTAATAACACCGTTGCAGCATGAATATCTCAGACTTCTCCTGGGTTTTAAATCCTATTTAATTAGGCATTATAACAAAGAGCTCACAGATATTTACAACATTCTGGATGAGTGGTTGCAGTGGGCGCTGAGGTTTACGAATTCACACTCCGTAGCTCTGCAATAAACACTCACAATGAGCACTTTCTCAGGCAGGAGCAGCCAGGGGTTTAGTGCCTTGCTTAAGGGCACAGCAAGGAAAGTTCATGAAAAAAACAAAGGGGAACGTGCCCAGAAGACATTTCTTTGTTTATTGTTTGGTATTCATTGAAATATGTTCCCAGATTCCAGGACAACACCCTTAAGCTTTGCACAAATCTACAGTCGTTTTCAGAACAATGCTGGCTGCTGCTGACTCTAACTCCAGGCCAGATTCAACCATTTTGTAGGATTTCAGCACCAGACACTGTCACTCTGTTTCCTGCTGCATACAGTAGTTCAAAAGCATGCATTTCAAAAGAATAGAATATTCCCCACTTTTTTCCCCAGCTGCATGAATGCTAACAAATATACATTGACAGTAGGAGAATGCATGTAGCTGAAGGTGATGAATGTACCTTTATATTAAACTGAATTGACATTTATGGACAGTGTCAGCCTGTTAATATATGAAATGCTAATGTTAATAAAGGCTGCTGATGGAAATCGTTTGTCATCTTCCAGGCTGGCAGTGCTCCTCTTCGTCCTGGTTTTGACAGAAAAAGAGGGAATTTAAAATCCCCCTTTACCATTGCTGCCTGATTTAACTGCTTAACTGGATTACAGAGGGCTGATTGCACGCTGAATAAAATGGGCTTGTCATGTAAAGAACACGAGGCCTTGAAGAACGCTGACGTCAGTGCCGCCACTTCTGTCACAATCATCTCGAAGGCTCACAACCATTTTCCCATTCAAAACATTGGTGTGATCTAAATCTAATTCAGAATCTATATTCAGATTCTACGTCAGATTCTTGTGCATTCTGACGATGTTTAATTGGAACAGGTCATCGTCTCTCAGTTATGTCTGGTCTCCGAACACCATCACTGCATCCCTGAGATGCCAGGGTTCAGGCTGGCGCCACCAAACAAAATGATCCGGTCGACTCGTCTGCACTTCCAGACAACGTATAGTATTAACACCCCCAGCAACTGCCATTACATCACCGCCCCCGATTCAGGCCAAACACCCCTGACCTGCTCCATAACCTGAACCCACATGGTTTTTCAACATTTAATGTGGCATTTTTTGCAACACTTAAAGCATGAATGGAAACTCTCGGTTCATACGTGCAGTGAGAGATGACAGGTGGTGACAGCTGGTGGAGTAAACAGTGCGCCCTAATGGAGGCCACGATGATGAAACAAGATGGTCCTGATTTATGAGTACCCGAGAGGTGTGACAGGAAGTACTTCCAAACAGATTTTTTTTCAGGGGGCTCAGTGCTGGGGGCCCACAGGCCAGGGCTGCAATTTGGCATGTGGGCGGAGGGTCTAAAATAAAATCAGCAGTCACTGTCTGCTCACTGGACAGAAGTGAAATACAAAGCACTGGAGCTGGTCTCCAACGCAGGCTGGGATTTGCTTTGGCTTGGAGAGAACCTGCAGGTCAGGGGTGCAGAGGTCTCGGTGTGGGATTCCCATCTGCGGGGCTCATTTTTGTAACTCATGAGCCTTTAACTGGTAGGTGACAAGCCTTTTGTTAACATTATTATTGGAAATTTGGATAGAAACCTGAATTATTGTGGCTTTTTATGGTATTGTTTTGAAAAAGAACACTAATTCTGGGCATAATTGATGATAAAATTGCTTAATACTGTCTATACCAAAGGTTTATTGCAGCCAGTGTACCCAAGGATGACAGAAAAACATGAAAGTGTGAATAAATTAACTCTGGATATTCATCTTGAGGAGAAGTTAGGACAGCATTCTTCCTCATTCTAAATATATGGAACTCTAAGATGCAAAGTTAAGGCCTCTGGGTGTTATTTTGCTCCACTTTTTCCTTCACTAAGCTCTAAATTTTCAAATACTGAAGAGGAATAACAAATTAAACCGCAAGACAGTTGATGCAGGTTACTTCTGTGTTCTGCTGTGAAACACGACCCTCCCTGGTTACGTTTAAAATAGGCCTGATTTATTTTTACAGGTACTTGGCGCCTACATTACTTCACTTTCTTGTCATTTGAGCTCTCTGTCTGGTCGCATATGCTATGAGATACAGCCATCAACTCTTTTAGTCACTCATATATGAATTAAAGAATTCTGCAACTAAAAGAAACATATCCCAGACAAAAGCAGGTTTTGATCTACATTAATAACAGAGAAATGTCCATGTTGCTTATGTGAATTTTCTGTTTTAATGTTGTGATTCATAGAAATACCCCCCCACATACACACACCATTCTGGCTAAGCTAAAATAAGTCACAGAAGACATGTAAAGTACAGATAAAAGCAACTCTGTGTGGCAACCACAGCTGCTTCCACCTTTAAAAGTTAGATAACAGCATTTCAATTTCAAATTCATATGGAACTCACTTTTAAAAAGAGCATGTTACCTTTTAGCGATCTCAGTGGGCTCATTTTTAATGAGGTGAAGAACTGAAGCAATTTTGACCTGGACTACATTAAACCATTAATTCTATTTAAGATCACTTTAACACCTACGGGACACTTGTGTTGTTTCTTTGCTTTTCAATGGATGAGACTTATAGATCTTAACCAAAATCCTCAAATCCAATTTACTGTGTTGTCTCCAAAACCACTGAGGAAATATTGAGTGGTATGATAAGTTGTAACTAAAGTACAAATTTTAATGCATTAAATAATGAATGTGATCTAAGACAGGGCTCCAAGAAGCCACCAGGGTCTGTTGTTAATCCAAGAAAACCACTGAAATACGAGGTTATGGTGAAAAGACAAAATAAGGTCATGATTAATCCTCTGCCTCAGCGGACGGATGGAAGGTAGTGCAGAATATCCAATCTTAAATATCCAGAGAGCGAATATCGAGGGAAAGGTTTTAATATTGTCACTGCATATCGAATGACGAACGGTATACAATTTATCACCTGAGGACATCTGAGCAGCGTTATTGCATTTGTAAAACGTGCATATGCGTGTTCTGATCTGAATATTTAAGAGTGTAAGCACACAAATGCCAAACTCCTTTAAAAGAAGAAGTTCTGATGGAACCTTTCAATAAACACTGAGTTATTGACATGAGGAAGGTCACCTCAAACCATAGAGTAGAATAAAAGATTAAAAATGAAGAAAAATAAGCTACATCTTCATATTTATAAATTTAAACCACATGGCTGGAATCTCCTCTCAGACAGACAGTATTGATGAACAGGAACATTGTTTGTGACCATTGTTTCTCACCTGCACTTTTTATTTTGGCATAATTGGTGATAGACTGGTGACCAGTATATGATTTATACCCACTGATTGGTGGGCCAGCAGCAGGAAGGAGCAACCCATTGATCCTGCGTAAAAATGAAATGTTCTCTTAAACAGAATACAAAAGCAAAAACAACAAAGCAGCCACAGAAACGTTTGTCTAACTGGAACGCTGTTACAGTAAAAATAAACACCTTCGTGTTTTTTTTTTTTTTCTGTGCCATAGCTGCTGGCAGCGCAGGTTTTGACCCAGGACAGGTCTTCCTGAGAAACACTTGAACCAGAGTTAACAGGACTCACTCTGTGGACTCAGACGGGAATCCCGCTGACCATCTGCGAGGCCATGTACCAGGCAGCTGTCTCCAAGCATGCAGAGAACACCGTCCCCAGTGGGGTACTTAACGTTTTGCATGGACTTGTTGGTGCCTTTTTGTGTAGCCATTACCAGAGACGATGACTGCGAAACACACGTCAGTGGGATTTCTCGAGGGCTGTCCCAAGCAGATACAAGTGTTGATTTGCAACAAATTGTTATTGCCACCATGCCCCCGCTGTTGTCATGAAGGGTTAATTGGGCTTGACTATTGCTGAGAGGGTCAGATGTAGATTCTATAGTACCAGAGGTGAAACACAACTTTATAAATTACACAAGAAGCTCATGGGAAACACAGAATGCTGCTGTCTTTGTTTTTGTGATGCTCTCCTAATTACAAACCACACATGGCATCATCTGGAACCGCAACGTGCGTAACAGCGGCTTGCGCTGCATGCGTATCAGGAAGAATGGCTGCGTTAAGAATCATTGTCGTTTCAGGTCATGCAGAAGTGGAAGCAGCTAATGATATTTCGTGCTTCATTAGGTCACGGAAGAGTCTGCGCTCTGTTCCCTGCCAGGGGGATTTGCCAGTGTGAGGAAGCTGTTTGAGACCCAGCAAACTGCGAACTCACACAGCGTTACACAGTTTGAGTTCCACCAGAGAACTGTGCAGGTACACATGTAGAACTGGAGGTTAAGGCCACGGTAGAGACGCCGGCGGCAAAAGGGAAAAAAAGAACGCACGTTTTGTTTTCCTTTTTATTCCATGCAGAAGGCTCTGAAAGTATTAGATTTTCGTTTTTGGGAGTGTTCTTACAGCTCTTTCATTCCCATGCACTTCAGACCTCAAGGTTGCTTTTAGAGAAACATTAATTGGTTAAGAACAAAGCCAAAAAAAGAATGACCTTTTATTTTTTTTTTCTTTTGGCATGAGCAAGTGAACAGCTTGACGTATTCTTTGGCGCCATCTGTGATGAGTCATTTTAAACTGCAGAGAGCAATCTGCTCTTGCAGTCTCTTTGCAGACTATTGTGTTGTGTTCCATTGAGCTTTGACTGGTGGAATAAATCACAGAGGGGTATGTTCTTATCTGCGGCATGTGTACACGCGTCTGCTTGTGACACATGTACGTATATTTTCGTGTTTACATACTGCTGTGTTCTCCTTCACAGAAAATGGCTGACTCAGAAGTGGTTGTATTGAGCAGCAGCAGCGGGCAGGTACTCCCTGGGAGCGAGCCGCTTGATTACAACGAACAAACAATGGTACTTCTACCCATATTCTTTTGCGAGACAGTAAGATGAGGCTTTTTTAATGAGAACATTTTAATTAACTCCTTAAAATTGATAACGATCAATGTGGCTGGTGTCACTGCCTGTCTGACGGCGCTGAGATAACAGATTTTTCTCCCACTCAACACAGGTGTCACACAGCAGCAATAACCTGGAATCAAGTTATGAGAACCATCAAAATGAAGCAGGTAAGATGTTTATTTGTTTACCGCCCATTCTCTGTATTACATTGCTGTCTGTCTCTCTAACTTGGGTTGGTGCTGACTTTTAGAGGAAGAGCTTCCCCGGTACACTACAAAAGAACTGAGGGCTCACTTTGAAAGGACAATAGAGGAGGCAGCTCCACAAAAAACAATTAAGGTGAGTTTTCTGATTCATTGCTCTTTCTTATTCTAGATAAGAAATGCAATATATAAAGTAAGGTTTCTTGAGTTCCATATTAGCCAAAGGAAAGCAGCTGAAATCTTGGTGTTGAATATTGTTTGAATGCGCATCTATGAAATGTCAAAAATCAGCCAAAGTCTCATAATAATGAGCTTATCAAAGTTGAAGCTCTGAAACAGATGCAT
The DNA here is from genome assembly GCA_911728415.1 of Lagocephalus sceleratus. Taxonomy (NCBI): domain Eukaryota; kingdom Metazoa; phylum Chordata; class Actinopteri; order Tetraodontiformes; family Tetraodontidae; genus Lagocephalus; species Lagocephalus sceleratus. The sequence goes on along the minus strand of CAJVRN010000216.1, from coordinate 2,070,761 downwards.
GAAAAAGTTATTTAGTTTATGTGTAGCAGCATGATAAATCTTCACATTTTGAAATCTTAAATTGTAATCAAGGTAATCCCAACTGTTCTATTGGAGAATATGATACAACAAGAGAGTGACTGATCAATTTTTTTTGAACCATTTTTGTTCTTTCAAAAGATTGAACGTGATATCAACCGATCAAAGTGGTCCTCAAATATGAAAGAGAGCAAAACTGTGACAAGTGAAGCTTGTGAAACAACCACAGTCGAGTCCACAAAGGCCACAGAGGTTACAGTGGCTGATAATGAGGAATTCCCGCCCCCACCACCGGCTGAAGATTCTGACTATCTCCCTCCGCCACCTCCAGACTTACTGCAAATGCCAGATTCTGAAGATGTTCCAGCACTTCAGGATTTCCCAGAACCTCCTGAACCATCAAATCCATTCAAAGATCCACTCAACAGAGAGGCTTTCTGCAAGCACAGGAGAATGAATGAGTTTAAACGGCTCTATAAGCATATTCACCCTGACATTTATAATACTGAGGGGTGCCACACTGATTATGATGAAGCTGAGGGCAATAAATTACACAGCCAAGACTACGTCTATGAAGATGATATCTATGATGATATCAATGACGATCAAGGCAACGAGTGGGAAGAGATTCTCCCTGGGGATGTTCAGTCCATGCGTTGGATTTTTGAAAATAAGCCCTTAGACACAATTAAGGACGAAAGTCCAAGTGAGGATGACGACAATAAGATAACTCAGCAGGAAATGATTCTTGGAAAAGATGTAAAGCGTACAGCTTGGATGTTTGAGACCAAACCAATGGAGGAGCTGAGTACACACAATATCAGTTTGATGGAGTATAAAAACAAGTTCAATAAAATCGATAAAGGAGATGTCCGAGCAGCAGCGTGGTTGTTCGAAACCCAGAAGATGGACACTCTGAATAAGATGCATAAGGAGGAAGATTTTACCAAAGAGATTGTGTTCACGGAGGATGATGAGAATTCCACCATCTGCATGATTGACAACAAGTGCATGGAAAATCTGGGCCACACCGAGACCATTGATGAGAGCCACCTGCTGACTCTGAGATCGGTCCTGGAGGAAATTAATGGTGAAGTTAAAACGGTCACCACCACTTTTGACACCCAGTTCAAATGTGTCATTATGGGACAGTCAAGTCAACTTTTAGAGATTAAATCTGTGCGCAAAACTGAAACTGAATTAGAGAACTCCATTGCTTCACGCTGGCTTTTTGACACCCAGCCATGTGCTGTGACGGACGTGGGACCTACACCCTTGAGACTACTGTGTAGTCTTTCTATGGAGGACAGTAATAAAGGTGACTGGGGAAGGTGGTTGTTTGAGATAAAAACATTAAATTCTCTCAATGACCTGGAAAAATCAAAAGTGGAAAATCAAGAAATCATTGGAGCTGATGTCCGAAAGCACTGTTTGGTGTTTGAAACCCAACCAATGGAATCTCTGAAGGATGATTCTAATGCAAGGCCTCAGACCATCGAAGACATTATAGGAGGCAATGTTAGATCTGCCAGACACTTTTTTGAATGTAGCCCTCAGGCAGAGAGGAGGACTGGCCCTGAGGTCGGAAAACTTCAAAAGGCTACAATGGACGAAGAGGCTAAAGGTGACGTGAGACACCAGAAATGGCGCTTTGAGAGTCAACCTCTAGAAGACATCAGAGAGCAGAAGAAAGAAGTTACTCGCACAGTGAATGTTGAGGAAGACCTGACACAAGAGGATGGCACAAGCTTCAGGGCAGATGTACGTAAGAACTGCTGGGTGTTTGAGACGCAGCCGATGGATACTCTAAAGGACGACTCAAATAATCGACCAGTGACAAAAGAAGAGGTCATTGCAGGAAATGTACGGTCTGCAAGGCATTATTTCGAGACAACTCCAGCTGAGGAGTTAAAAGAGCTTGCAGAGGTGGGAAAACTGAAAAAAACAGTGGCTCTTGAAGAGGAGAGAGGCGATGTCAGACATCAGAAATGGCGATTTGAAAGCCAGCCTCTTGAGGAAATTAGAGAGGAAAAGAAGGACATTCTCAGAACAATTGACCTAGAGGAAATTGATAAAGTGGACATCCAAAACTTCAAGCACATCTTTGAGAGCACCGATTCAAGCAGCGAGAATGAATTTCACAAGATTCATATAGAAGGTGTCACATCGGGCTCAGTGAAGTCTAATAAAAAGCTTTTTGAGTCCAATACTCTCTATGCCATGCAAGACCACTCAGGTCACTTCCACGAGGTGAAAACAGTGCGCCGTGAAGAGGTGGTGAAAGGTGATGTAACAACGTGTAAGTGGATGTTTGAAACGCGACCAATTGACCAGTTTCATGAATCTATAGATAAGTATCAAGTTATCAAAGGCATATCCAAGCAACAAATTGAGTCTGGGGATGTTAAAACTGCAAAATGGCTGTTTGAAACGCAGCCTCTGGATTCTATTAAATATTTCAGCAATATAGAAGATGAGGAGGTTGTGGGGACAAACAACAGTATTGACATCATGAAGGGAGATGTAAAAACTTGCAAGTGGCTCTTTGAAACGAAACCAATGGACATCTTGTACGAAAAAGTTGAGCTAGAGGGTGAAGGATCTAAAGAAATACAGAAAGGAGATGTCAAAACCTGCACATGGCTGTTTGAGACACAAGCGCTTGATACTCTTCATGATGAGACGGAGACAGTTCTGAAAACATGCACTGTCAATCAAGAGGACATAAGAGGAAAAGATGTAAAAATGGCCTGTTTTCTCTTTGAGACAGAGAATGTCAACCAAGAGGAGACCGAATCTTTCAAATGTGTCACCGAAATAGACATCGCATCTGGAGATGTGTCACGGATGAAATACATTTTTGAAAACCAAACAGAAGATATTGTGACTTCAACATCTGAAGAAGTATTGCAGAAGCTGAAGAAAGTATGGACTGAGGATGCACACAAAGGGGATGTGGGGAATTGCAAATGGCTGTTTGAAAACCAGCATGTCGATGGCCCCGAGGAATCAACATGCAATCGCACAGTGAGTGATGTTCAAGGAGGAGATGTAGATAAGGGGCGTTTTATTTTTGAGACCTACTCCTTAGATGAAATTAAGTCATCCTCTGAGACAGACACAGAGCTGATTAAAATGCAGAAGATTATCTGTGAGGATGAGGAGAAGGGCGATGTGAGAAATTACACTATGATGTTTGAGAACCAGCCCCTTTATGCCATTCAAGACAAAGCAGGTCTGTACCATGAAGTCACCACAGTCACAAGTGAAGAAGTGATACGAGGAGATGTGGTGGGAACACGGTGGTTATTTGAAACCAAGCCCCTTGACACTATCAAGGACACAGATGAGATCCATATAATCAAATCTGTCACACAAGAGGATTTGCAGAAAGGAGATGTCACCTCTGCCAAGTGGAAATTTGAGACGCAACCTCTCGACAGGATCGCAGAAGAAAAGAAGACTCTAATAAGAACTGTAGATGACATCCAAGGAGGCAATGTCAGGAAAAACAAAGATCGTTTTGAGTCTGATGCTCTGTCACAGGAGTCTGTTAGAACAGTCAATGTAAGTGAAATACAAAAAGGCAATGTGAGGACTGCAAAATGGAGATTTGAAACCCAATCTATTGACAAGATTAGAAGCATGAGCTCTGAAAACCTGATTGAAACGGTTAAAACTGAAGAGGTTGCAAAGGGAGATGTCAAACATTCAGTCTGGCTTTTTGAGAAGAATCCTCTTGACCACATTAAAGAGGTCGATGAGGATGAAGACCATCGGACCGTCGCTCAAGAGGAGATTTCTAAAGCAGATGTGAAGACGACAATGTGGCTCTTTGAGACAACGCCATTTGACAGTTTTAATGAGACAAAGATCGATAGGACCGAAATCCTGGGGAAAAGTGTCAAGGGGACTCTTGAGGAACTTTATAATCAGAAAATGGTGAGGTCGAAGGGAATACTCATTGAAAGTGATGAAATAGGTGATGTTAGGATGGCAAAATACCAGCTAATGAATAAGAAGGCTCCAGAGATTCAGAGGGAAGAAGTCATTAAATGTGATCTACAGACTATTATGATGAACCTGCTGAGCACACAGGAGAAAAACCAACAGCATATAATCATAGACTCAGAAGAAAAAGGGAATATCAGTTCTACAGTGCAACAACTATTTAACCAAGAGAGATGTGCAAGTATGGAAAAGGAAGAAATACTACGAGGTGACATTCAGGAATCTGTAAAGAATCTCTTTGATGAAAACGATTCAGCAAAACATGGAATTCTTATTCAGGAGGATGAGATGGGAGATGTAAGGATGACAATTTATTCCCTTCTGAACAAAGAGGAGAATGTTAATGTTGAGAAACAGGATATTGTAAGAGGAGATATCAAGAGTGCTCTTCAGAAACTGTCTGGCTCAGACAAGTCAGATCAAGCAATGAAAATAACTGTGGATGCCTCAGAAAGGGGAAATGTCAACTTTTATTCCACGTGCATTGAATCTGGGTCTCTTGACTATCTCAGACAGCTTCATTTGGAACCTGATGAGTCTCAGCAGTGCACAGCAGAAAAAGAGAAAATTATTGGAGGTGACATCAAGAGCACAAAACTCCTCCTTGGTTGTAATCAAACACCAATTGAGCGAACCGTGGAGGATGTTATACCCGGTGATGTTCATAACACAGTGAAAGTTTTTATGTCGGAGCCAACTTTAGAAAGACCTCAGAAGGAAGAAATAATCAAAGGTGATCTACGAGCTGCTTTGAATTCATTGTCTGAATCAGCAAATCATACCATGATTGTAACGAAAGAGGAGGTGGTGAAGGGTGATATACCAAAAGCCCTGCAGTGCCTCGAGAGGGCTCATAAACAGTACAAAGAGGTTGAAAAGCCAGAAATTGTTCCAGGAAATATCAAAGGAGCAATGAAATCTTTGGAAGAGTCATCAACCTGCAAAGCTGAAACTGTTGTTGAAGATTTAGTCCCAGGAGATGTGAAAGCCACATTAAAATCTCTGGAACTGGCAAAACAAGGGATCAGAGAAGTTGAAAGAGAAGAAATTGTGAAAGGTGACGTTCGCATCGCAATGCAAAGTCTACAGGATGCCTCTAGCGAGAAGAAAATGTGTCAACAGACAGCAGATGTTCAGGGAGATGTCAGAGGAACAATTCAACTCTTAATGGAGCCTCCATCCTCACCCAAATTACAAAGGAGTCCCAGCCTGGAAGGTGATGTGAGGGGTGATGTCAAGATGTCAATTAAGTCACTCTATGAGGCACAAGAACACGCACAGCTTGAGAAAGAGGAAGTCATAAAAGGTGATGTCAAAGGGACAATTAAATCCTTATTGGAAACGGCACAACGTGAAACACCTAAACTCAGAGCGTACAGAAGAGTTCGAGTGAAAGAGAGCCCTCCAGTGAAAAACCTTCCTGCAGATGCGCAGAGGCACGTACAAAAGATCAAAACAGCCAAAACAGTTGAAACTACACAAGAAAATCAATCCACTGGTGGTGAAACGACAAAGGTGACAAAGTTAAGCTCTCAGGAAAAGTCTATTCAGCAATCAAAAACAGTGGTGGAGCATAAGACAATAACTCAGAATCACGGCATCAAAACTTTAAAGACAGAGTTCCGAAATCTAAAGTCGAGTCCGAAGACTATGATAAAAGTCAATAACAAAACCAAAGTGCACACAAATATTTACAAACCTCAGGTGCAAGAACCTGATCTGCCTCTCCCACCTCCTCCTCCTCCAGTGGAAGACACAGATCTTCCTCCTCCTCCTCCTCCTCCTCCTCCCTCTGTTGATTCCGACATTGAGCAGCTTCCTCCGCCGCCACCACCACCTCCTCTCGCCAGTGAGCAGGACTTCCTCCCACCTCCTCCATCTCAGCAGGAACTTGAGAGCATGCCAAAACAGGCAGCACCGCCTTCGCCAGTAATAGCGAAAAAGATGATGGTAAAAAAAGTGAAAGGCCCTGCTCTACACCCAGTCCCAAAACTGGAGCGTAAAGAAGTTAGTAAGACTCAATGTGTGGAACATGTGGAAGTTAAATCAGAAAAAGTTGTAGAATCCACCCAAAGCCAGTCAAAAGCAACTGGCACAACAAAAACTATTTCAGTTGAATTCCCTGCACAGCCTGAGTCACCAAAACCAATTACCAAGGTCCACGTGTCTCCTGTGAGATTCACTCCACCCCCCTCTAGTCCACCTCCTATGAGAGTGCCAGTGAAATTCACTCCACCCCACTCTCCTCCACCTCCTATGAGAGTGCCAGTGAGATTCACTCCACCCCACTCTCCTCCACCCCCTATGAGAGTGCCAGTGAGATTCACTCCACCCCACTCTCCTCCACCCCCTATGAGAGTGCCAGTGAGATTCACTCCACCCCACTCTCCTCCACCCCCTATGAGAGTGCCAGTGAGATTCACTCCACCCCCCTCTCCTCCACCCCCTATGAGAGGGCCAATAAGTAAATTTAGCACACCCTTAATAAAAGCCGAAGAAAAATACCGAAAGCTAAAAGAAGCCAGCACACCTCCGACCACTCCAGTGCCCACTATCCTTCATGAGTCAGTTAGTGCTGCCCTTGAAATGCTTTCCACTAAAGAGCAGTCAGGTATCAACTCGTTAGAAAAGATGGGAACTGAAACAGAATCCTTGAACGTTTTTTCAGACTCCCAATCAAGTGATTCAGCCAAGCGTGTTGCTGTGGTGAATACTACAGGCAACACCATCTCAAGCAGTGAGAAAATTGTCACAGATTTGGCTGTAACATCGTCGGTGAAAAAGATCACCTCTAATGAAACATCTAAGAGTGTGTCCATTAAAAAGACCTCGACAAAGTCTCAGCTTCAGATCCTCACATCAGAGGAGCCGCTTTCCTCCGTCCATCTATCAGCTAAGTCTATCACAGCAGACAAAGACCAGAACTTCGGCTGTGAAGCGTCAAAAGCAAAAGACACGCCCAAAAATCAGAAGGCGAAGGCCTCAGGCAAATCTAAAGATAAAAAACAAGATAAAATCCATGCTAATGAAATCTCTGTTGAAAAAGAAAAATCTGAACCTGATGTCTCTTCTGAAGGAACTGTAAAATCAACCGACTCTGAATCTCAAGGTATAACAGCTCCAGAATTATTCAAAAACCTCCACACAGCTCAGCACAGTGACGAGAGGAGAGCAGATCTTTCTCCTGCAGACAGTCAAGAGAAGGCCTCTGATCAACCAGTGCAGGTGGAAAAGACCACTCCCAACACAAATGGAAAAACAGGCAAACAAAATCATAAAGGCAAAAAGACCAGTAGGCAGGAAAAGCAAGCAGAGATAAAAACCTCCAGTGAGCGCACAAAACTGATTTCACAAGATGCCAAGACAGGAGCGATGGAAGCCACCGAGGTGAACGTGATCAGTAAATCTAAAGACGTAAAGACAGAGTCAATGCATGAGATCAAGGCTGTCGATGTCTCCATCACTGCTGTCTGTGAAAGTGCTGCAGTAAAAGAGGCCCAACAGGAAATGTCAAGTCCATCAAAGAAGAAAAAGAGGTCCAAAAAGTCTAAAGGAGGTGCGCAGCCTGGTCAGGGGAAAGATTCGACAGATTCAAAGACAGATACAGGGGCACAAATTCATAAAAGTGTGAAAGAAGGGCATACAGAAATCAAGAAAGAAGTCATTATCTCAGAGACCAAAGATGAGCAGAACGTCCAGAAAGAGAAAACAGCCCAGAAGGATGTGAATGCTTCTCAGAAGAAAAAAGGAACTGAAGTTATTCAGCACGATGAAGAAAAACAACACAGAGAAAGCTTGGTTACCCCGATTTCTAGAGTGGAATCAGGGCAAAGTGGTCTAACAGGGTTTACAACAGAGAGAAGAGAAGAATCGCATGAGCAATGCGTCCAAGTATTGATATCTAACATCACAGAAATAACTCAAGGTTCAGTAAATACTGATTCAAAGTCTGAGAGTGCTGCGCTTAGTATGAATCCACACTGGGCCATAAACATAGAGAGCAACTGGGAAGCGGAGAATTCTTTGGTGAATAATGAGCCTCAGAAGTGTTCAGAAATCCTTCATCCAGGATCCAAATTGGTGCAATTAGACAGTAATGATGCAAGAGAAAAGCATGACTGTGAGAAATCTGTTTCTGGCACAACACCGAGAATATCAAAGATCAGCATCGGCTCTTCCAAGATTGAAACACAAACAAAGAAAATCTTCCAGGAAAGGAAGAGAGAAGAAGCAAGTCGTTGCAGGTCTGTTGACCTTCGGGCTCCGTCGCCTTCATTGCGCATGCGCTCTCCTTCGCCAACTTTTATCACCATCGAATCGACACGGCGAACTGACTCGCCCCAGAGAGTCACCCCCTCACCTACTTTGCTGTACAGGCCATCCACGCCACCCACTCCGCCCCCACGTAGGTGCGACACCCCGACGGCGCGCCTCACCAGAATTATACCCTCGCCGACTTTCGACAGAGCTGAAAATCTCCCACGACTCAAAGACGCGACGGCCAAACTCTCACGCGGCGTCACTCCGCCGCCCCCGCTCGTACCTCAGCAGATCTCGGAGAAGAAATCAGGGATTGTGGAATTGCCTGCCACATTCCATCGGCAGGTCAAACTCGATTCTCAACTTTTGGAGGCCGCGACGACGTCAGTTGAAACAGAAAAGTCCATAAAGACTTCTTCTGGGAAGGCTCAGGCTGAGGTAAATTCTCAACATATGGATAAAGATCAAGTTGACATTTCAGAGGTTCTGATTGCAAATAAAATCCAAAGCAGGTCTGAGACTCCTACATGTGTGTCTGAAAAAGATACCGGAGATGCAGATGCACCAGAGCCGTCATGCGCAAGTGTCAAAGAAAAGAGGCAGTTTTTTGAAGAAGTTCAAAAAGCCGAAATCAATAAAACCATCACGCGAAAGGAGCCCATTGCAATTCCTAAAAGACGAGGCCCAGATTCAGAAGCATGTGGGGAAGAAAATAAGAACAAAGAAAAAGATGAGCTTCCCAAGGTGGACTTGTCGACATTTGCAAACACGTTTGAATCATCAGAGGACAAATTAGATCTGATGAAAGACCTTCTGTCACTCACAGACTGGCTTGAAAATGATGCTGGACTCATAGAGTCCACTAAAGACAAAACAGACATCCTGGAGCAGGAGATCCAAAAGTTTGACATTCAGGCCGTTAAAAATGTTTTTGAGCTGGGTGAGCAAAGTTCCTCTCGGAGGGGGGAGAAAAAAGGTGAAGGGGAGCCTTCATCAGATCTGACAGGGTTAACGGAAGGCGCCTCAAAGCAGCGTAGTTCTCGAGAGAGCACCAGACCCTCGGAGAAGAGCGCCTCTGAACGTGTGGTGGAAACCGTGCAAGCAGAGAACACGCCAGCGTTCACTGAAACCAAATCAGTCACAGAGCATTTCTCAAATGTGGATGAGTTCGGTAACAAGGTCACCGGGACAAGGACATCTGTCACTGCTCATTCTGAGAGCATGTCAACCCAACCGTTCTCCTACGCTGACGCCGTCAAGAAAAAAGCGACAAGGCGAGGGGAAACCTGCGACGCCGACGCAACGGAGAACTTGCTCAGAGATTTTCACCAGACGTGGGCAGAGAGCGAGACAGTTTTCAAGAGCCTGGGCTACACTGTTTCTGAGGAAACCACGTCCCAAGTGGTATCACATCAGAGGACGACGGTTCTGTCCGGTAATGAGGGAATGCAGCGCAAATCCACATCAGTCTGACTTGCTCGATGCATGTGGAATTTCTAATTAACGCGATGGTTGATGACAGCACCATCTAATGTAGCCGCTACTGCCAAGCTGCACAAAGTGAAAAGAGCACAAAGCAAAGACATTGATGTTTATTGAGTCTTGTGTGTACCCTGTGAGGGGCTGGTGACCAGCCCAGGAGGTGTTCCCGCCTCTCCCCCATTGACTTTATGGTTATAATCCTGCACCCCTGCAACCTTATGGTTGTCAGTAAAAACCAAATGGAGAGACTAATGGTTAGTCACGTTAAACACTGATCTAAATGCTATTTGTATCATGTCTTCCAACAAATGCAAACACACTCCATCCACCCCCCCCTACACACAAACACACATCATGGGACGGCTTTAATGACAGCGGTTGATGGTGTGAACAGGATAAAAGCTTCTTTGCAGTTTTCATACACATGTCCAGAGTGTTTTTTTTGGCTGCATGAATAGATCTGTGCCTGTATGTATGCCGGTTAGCACTGACTTGACTGACAGAACTGAATGAAATCTAAGTTATGTGCTTCTTTTTTACTTTTTTTTTTCCCCAAAGAAACTAATGAGCCTGTATGAGCCATGTTTGCATACAAATGTTGCCTGCCAAAACGACTGTAGACAGCAAGGCTGTTGCCGCTGTGTTTCAGCCTGCAGGAAATGCTCTTCATCAACTGCATGCATTTCATCTTTCTCAAAAAGGTTCGAGTACCAAGGTCGGAGCTGTGCACAGTATGTCGGAGGAGAGCCTATCCGATGGATGCTTTAATAGTGGACAAAAAAAAGTACCATAAATCCTGTTTCTGCTGTGAACACTGCAGAAATAAATTGAGGTAAATGAAAATCTATAGGTGACTACTAATCCTTCATCTGTCAGGGATCTAAAAGGATTTTGTTTAATTCTTGCAGTCTGGGAAATTATGTCTCTCTTCATGGACATTTCTACTGTCTTCCTCACTACAAACAACTCCTCCAATCCAAAGGGAGCTTTGATAATGGACTGAACCCCTCTGCAGGAAATGCTGCGCCTGTCCCCACAGACGAGAACCCCGAGTATAGATATTCCATGAGTGGCCTAAATTCTTTAGAGAAAGCACATGTTAGGGCAGCAACAGAATGTGACGAGAGCAGACCGCGGTCAAAGAAAATCTCAGTAGTTTGGCCTCCACAAGGTGACTCTCCAAAGAAAGCCTTTCAACTAGAGGAGGACATCCAGCTAACTAAACCACAGTGGCCCCCTCCAGAGAACGCCCCCTCGTCCCCCAAGCACCAACACAGAAAGGCTGTTCCTAGGAGCATCCTTTGAAATCACTCTGCTCAGGAACACAGGTCATTCAAGTAAAATCAAAGAAGGGTGTGAGAATGGAAGGTGAGGTGCGAGAGACGAAGGCAGAAAAGTGTGGAAACAGAGGGTCATGCAGGTGAATGGGGAAAAAAAGGAAAGTAGGAATACAGAAGGAAATCTGTTGTGTATATACTTAAAAATGAGAAGCACGTAGAGAAGGATGTAACTGTAAGAGAAAGAGGTTAGACAGGCCTGTCCCAGGGATAATAAATTTTCATTCTCTTCATTTTTAGATTTTGGTTTCTGTTTGTCTTTGAGGGTTTTTCACCCCCAAACTATTATATTATATTTAAAAAATAGACAGTGACTAAAGAAAGCAAAATTTGGGATTTGTATTGGACAACTAGATTAGAGACACATTGTTCAAAAAGTGTGAGTGTGTATGAACTAAGCCTGATGTTTCCCTCTATGGCTGACAACATTTTCAAACTACTTGCTTTTTTTAAAAAAGAAAAACTTCCTGCTGAGCTTTTCCAGGTAAGTCCATTGAAGTAAAGCTGTTGTATTATTTTTTCAGGGCTTTTATTTTTCAAAATTTTTTCAGCACTTGCATTCGAGCACCTGGTGTGCAGAAAATAACACACACACACACACACACACACACTTCTGGAATGATTTTATTTATAAAACGGGAAGAATATAATATAAATGGAAGACGAGTGACAATGATGTTTGTATCCTACATATTTTTCTGAGAGTTTTATGAAATTTCTCCTTTCTTTGTAACCACCGATTGTTTCATATTGTGAGGTTGACTGACTTTATTGCTGATCTGAGAGAAATAAAATATTCTCTTCCTCTGTCTCTCTTTGAAAGTCGAATGTGAAGTTCTTATGACGCTGATAGAGTGACGTGGCCGTGTGTCTGGTGAGACCGGGCAGGTCAGCAGACCACTAGTACCACTAGGCTGTTTTAGGGAAGTCGAGCAACGTGCGTGGAACGACGGCAGTTCCGGTGACACCCTGGAAATGATTTTTAGAACAGATCTAAAATAAGCTTCTGACCAAAAGTGGTTGCTCGCCCTCTTATTGCTCCTTAATTTGGATATCTGCAAGCTTGCTGTCCTATTTCCTCCACACTCCACATTAAAGTGACTAGGCTAATATCTAAATGATTGAAAGAAGTAAATGTCTTCATTTCAAACACCTCAAACATTTATAACTTCTACATCCAAGAGTGTCCTTCTGTTTTTATGTAGGCGTATTGAATAATTGTACAATAGACAGATTTTCCCCTCCTATTTTACTACCATAATCAGGACATGGCTTAAAAGGATAGGTGAAACTCACAATTGACATTACATTTATACATAATTTATGAGGGACAATATTGGAGGGTACTGGTGGAGGACAGTTTTTCAGCCAATCACAACTCCTCAATGCGACTTTCTACCGTAGAAATGTTTTTCAAATCTACAAAGCACTCATATTACGACCTAAGAAAAATAACAAGTGACAAAGGTTAAGTGAGTAGAATATGGAAATATAAATGATCAACAAATTGTGTTTATGTCGAGGACCTGTGCAAACAATAAAAACAAGACCCAATAAACTTTGTGATTAAATGCACTCATTTATGGTGATATAACACTGCAAATTAAACAAAGTAATGTGAAACAAAAGTCGGCTGAAGGAATTGTGTGCAAACAATTTTGCAGCAGCTGACTGGAAATTCTCTCACAGAGTCAACCTACCTTGACGCCCAGCAGTGCGCTCCCCGGCTTAGGCGATTGGCTAGAAGTCCTCCAGCCTGTGCTCTCAGTGGCTGGCCGTGGCCCGGTGGGTGGGACGACAGCCTGCCCGCAAAACCATTATTCTGCCCCCCCCTCCACGCACCCCCCCAGATGAAATAACAGGGCTGGAGGATGCTGGAGCCGCGCAGTAGCGCATCATCAGGACCGCGAGTCAGAGCGGGATGCAGACCCATTGAGGTAGGACGGCTCTCCCCCCCCCTCGCCTGATTCGAACTTCTTAATCCCACTGCAGCGTTAAGATTAGACTTTTTATTTTTATTTTCCCCCCATTTGTGTCGGGATGGTGTCGCCGATTTCCACGTGAAAGCACCTCTCGGACTAATGTCAGAGCTCCCTCCCTGGTTGGAGGTGGAGGGGGCGTCCCTGCTGTGGTCTCAGCCCGCCGCAGCTTCCACGGTGCTGGACGCACGCTGACACTAGTCCCGCTTCCACGACCCGCAACCCGGGAATGCGTCAGGCTCGGACGAGGATGGGAGGTGCACATGGAAGTCGCACATCAAACTTTAAACATGCATTAAATATACGCACGCCTTACTAGATGTAGAGGAACGCCAACATCCATAGTCCAGTGCTGCATCTATCCATGTGTTTGTTTATTTGGTGATGGTTTATTTGGGTTTCTTGTGGCTTCCTTGCAAATTGTTTGCAGTTAATTGCAGATAAATTTTAAAATATATATATATATATATATGCTTAGAGACTAAGAATGTTTGATTTTGGAACAATTAGCCCATAAAAGTTTAATTTCATTTTAGAGATGCATACTTTAGAAAAATGTGTTGAGTTAAGTAATTACAGCTTTGGGAATGTACGGTATTTCTTTAATATTTATGATTTACAACATTTCATGAGCCTCACAAGATAGTACCTCTGCGTTTCAAGCCCTGCCTTTTTATTTGTCCTCCTTTGAGTTGTAAATTAATTGCTGTTTATTTAAAAGTCAGATTGCCTTTCGTGTCGGCAGCTCGATAAAATAATGAGAATAAAGGCTCAAAGTGATGTGTGAGCTCTCTGAAGGAGCTGTGGCTCTTCTTCCTGCCATTACTGGGGCACGTTAGATCATTATCTGGATTAAATGCTAATGCTCGCTCGCTTTCAACCCCATGATGGCTTCCTTTCCATGACCATCTGCATGTAACCTCATGTGGCAGACTGCCTCTGAGTCTAGAACTGCCTTTTTGTTTATTTTTTAGCGCTTGTCCTCAGATTTTAAATCTACGTCTGTCTTTCTGTGTCGTGCTACATGCAGCTGCTTTCACTAATCCCATTTTTGCAAGGAGGAATTAGTGTGGCGAGTTTCAAGCCTTAATCCCTGGTTTACCTGTGTTGCACCTTTGGATCTTCTGTGTCACTGATCCAGACCTGGCTTGTTCTCAGCGTGTATGCCATCTAGCCGCAGCAAGTCTATGTGACTCTACTGTCTCTTATCAGTTTACTGCACATTGAGAACAGAGGTTTGTGTCTATATAACTGTTGTGTTCAACACATGACGTTGCCTAGAGCTAGTGTACAAACTAAAGACCGCATGTTCAGGGACAAACTAATGTTTTCAAAAGGAAATAACGCACCAAAACTATCGATGAAAGCTGTAGTTTTTGGAGGTTTTACTCACTCAGAGACCTTTTACTCACTGGCACACCTGCAAATATATTAGAGACTTCAGCCCCTCCTCACCTTGTCTGGGAGGTCCTGTACATAATTATATTAGTATAGAAGGTCACACAGTATAGAAGGTCACACACTGCTCACATTCAGAGCATTGCACTGTAGCCCATGCAACATATGCTGGTACACACATTTTTAGTGGTGTGCTGGTGTGTTTGGACCAGTTAGTGTTAACATTTCTACTTGTCTTTGCAGTGCTTTGATAAAGAGATTCGCAGCCGTTTCTTATTGTTTCTTCCAAATGGTCCCTCAAGTACTGGAAAATGGAAACCGATTTCAAGACACCCAAACTAATCACAGCAGCAGCACAAGGCATATTTACATGTAATGTAGAGGGCTTTGCAGGATCGGCGACAACACTGTAGGGCAAAGGCTCAAATCCAATGCTATGAGGCAAAACCTTGCCTTTTAGAGTTTAAGAAGAGGTGATGCTGTTCTCTTAGCATATGATGCTAATGGGCCACATTGAATTACCACAGAAACAAACATTTATTTCCACTGTGATAGAAGGTGGTTTAATCACTATACAATTATCCTGAACAAGCATACAGTGAAAGCTTGATGATAGGGTTGTCTGGGACCTGATTGAGTCAAAGAGCAACATTAATTGCAAGAACTTTGGTTACGCTGTAGCCTATGATGAATAGAAGCAATAACAGTCAACTGACTTTGGTTGAAATTAAAGCAGCCACTGGTTAAAAAAAAGTCCTTAATGAATGATTATTACTGGTGTTATTATTCTTCTTATTATTATTATTATTAATAATAATTATTATTAATAATAATAATAATAATAATAATAAATGAGGGTGTCTAAGCCACCTGGCATCAAAAAAAGTCCTTCTAACATCTGATAATGATCACGTTTACTCCCCATTGTTTCAGAGGCATGCTTCCTCCTCCACACATGCTAGCCGCTGCCCTTTCTCTAAATGCACCTCTGGATATTTTGTAATGATATTGCTAACTTTTCATAACCCACTTTCCTTTATTGCAGTTTAATACACTGAACTTGAAACATTTATTTCCCTACAATAGTCTGTTTCATTTAACGACATGATGAAAGCTCTTTGTTCCGTCACCTTTAAAATTGTTTGAATTAAATTAAAAATCTACTTGTGGCAAAAAAAAAGAAACACCACAACATAAAGTATTTAGAGATAGCTCAAAACTGCAGCATTATAATTTGAATGGTAAGCGAAAACAGCTCATAACTGGAATACCACAGGATTAACGGGACAATGAGGAAGGATAATAAAAGAAGAAAGAATTAAAGCAAATCCCATTAAAGAACAACATGAATTTAGCTTTCCCATTTTTGTTTACAGAAACAGTCTGCCTTCCTCATTCTCCGCCCCCATACATCTTCAGAAATACACTGTTAAGTCGCGAAATTATTTTTATAATTGACCAACTGTCAATTGTCTCCTTTTGAGCAAAGTATTTTAAAGGCTCACAGGTTATGGCTTCTTAAATATGAGGATTTGACACTTTTATTTAACACAGGTGGTGTTGGCAGAGGTAATGTTCTGAAAGTAGAAGGGCTGCTTTGATCCCCCTCTCCTGTGCTCCACATCAAAGCACCTGAAGCCTTTGTGAGCGGGTGGTCACCTGCAATGTGTGAACAGGCTAATACACATTAATCACTCTCTCTGAGGGGTAAAAGGAACGTGTTTTGGGAATATTTTTGTGGGGAAAAGCAATTTGGAGTGGAACTGCACGTGTTCAAGTCATTAATGAGCACATTTGTCAGTCTTACATTATGTTTTATTTATTCAATGTTTTAAAAAAAAACCCACCCCAACCCTCAGATTGTCTCTGTGAAAAGAAAAGAACAGTTTGCTAATTAAAACATGCAAAAAGCAGCGAGGTGCACCCCAACTGTGTCTTTATGGTTCGTCCTGTCACAAATGCAATTAAATTTTGAATCATTTATTATGTGTGTGTGCACACACACCACCCTTAATCACTCTGATCCTCCCACACACACACTGTAATTACTTTCTGTACTCATATTTTAAAAGGGTGCCGAAGCAGCCTCGTGCACTTTATTATTACCTTTTGATTAACAAGATTCTTCACCCTCAACAGCGAGAACATTGTAACGTATTAAATAAAAATGAGGGATAAATATGCCACACTCCACCTGCTGCTCAGTTTTGGTGCTGCTGGAAGTAAGTGAATCATAGATCTGCTAGTGTGTTCACAAAAACGATCTGATTTTTATTATGCAGAAAGCATGCTGCAATTCTTTTTTTTCCTCAAAAGTTCTTGAGAGATGGAAAAATTATTGCCCTCAGTGGTGGGCAGCGATTAGTTCGGCTCAAGCTGGGAGACTGAGGATTGCATTTTACCAGCGGCTTTTAGGCAATAATTGACTGTTTTTTAACTACAGCGCCCTGTTAGAGAAATGTGCCTGAAAGTCACAGCATCAGAGGGTGATGATTTCTCCAGTGAAGAGCGGACCAAGCATTTTTTTTAAAAGTCATTAATAGCAATAGAATAGAATAGTAATAACTGATGTTGGCTGAAGCTGACTGTCACATGTGCTTAATGCTCTTATCTTTGTATGAAACAGCGTCTTAAAAAAGGACATTATATATAGTACACTTCCTTGTGCAGAAGAAATCCAAATTAAATGTCTGTGGGTTGATTAATATTTACCGTTGGTTGCATAGAATGCTGTAGAGACCCTTGAAGGTTGCTTTAAAATCCATATGCTGAGTGATGGAAAGTTTATTCAAGGTTTTGGCAGCTGTAAACAGTTTAATGAAAGTTTCAGACTTCATCAAGTGACATGTTGAATTAAAAACAACTAAGATTGAACAATTAAATATTAAAACCCTTGCGAGCTTCCAGGAAGTTTATACCAGTACCAGTGTTGATGATAGTTTCCAGTTCTACCTCTAATTCTCCATGGCTACCCGAGCTCAATGGCGTTCGTTCTTTTCAATGCTGCCGTTGCCCTAAGTGCTTTAGGAGTGTCCCAGAAGTGGCTCTGCCTCACAGAGAATACACAGTGACTTTATTTTTGGTTGGAGGGTGCATCAGCCAGAATATCGTAGATCAGACCAGGCCAGAACATCCTGTGCCAACCAAACACGGACTGTCAATTACACAAATCTAATTCTATTCAGCCAATATGGAAGGCAAACTAAACAAATGTTCGTGTCTTCAGAGGTGACCTGCTGGGCTCAAGAGAGATGCTCGGGGTCTGTATTAGGAAGAGCTTCTGGAATATTTTCCCATCATCTGCTTTTAGAAAACCTTCATCCTTGCACTAAGCGGTCGCACAAAGGGAGTTATTGATGTGACAAAGGGTGGAATTTCCACGGGCACAGAAAGAGTTTTCAGCAGATGAAAAATCCACCAGCAGCGGAGCGGCACAGGGCGGTGGAGCAGACTGCTGTTCAATATTAGACGCTGACAATAAACTCATTACAGAGAAGTCAGTCAGGTAATCCAGCTTAGGCCTGCTCAGAGGTAGCTGCTCAACACAGGAGGCACAATGGGCAAGAGTCACAGCCTGCACTGACGCTCCACTGGTGTTAGGTTTTACAATTAAATTGAAATCATGAGGATATATTATTTATAAAGCCATACCAGATATTAACTGATTTCGTTTGAGAGCGTTGAATAAAGTCAGGATTGATCCTTTCACTCTTGTTGCCATGGAAAACCATTGAAAGAAGAGAATAAAAACAAACTTTGGTATTGAATGTCATCCGAGGTTTTCAGAAATGTCTTAAAGCAACATTTGCTTTTTTTTTTTTCTAGCAAAGTTTATGTTCTTGCTGCATGAGGGGATCATTAAAGTAACTGCACGCAGGCATCTACAGATCTGCTGGTGTTATGTGGATTTAGCACCAAATGTTTTCTTGGGCTTCCTTCGTAGCTCTCAGAGCTGCTGTATTAATCTGATGCACTGTGTGATTTGTGAAGTCATGGAGTAAATTAGCCGTCAGCCTGCCTGTGGTACGGAGTCTCCCCGGAACTGTGTCTCCTCATTTAAACTCGCACTGAAGTCCCGGCGATGCTTACATTCTCAGGGCTCTTATGAGTATGAATATGCAATGTGGAGCTCAAATCATTCTCCCAAACGTTTTCAATGGTTGCGTCTTCCCTTTATCGCCTGAGCTTTGTAGGACCCCGTTGAAATTTGGTTCAGTCTTGGTCATTTTGCACAGTAGTTTAAAAAAGAAAGAATCTATAGTAGGATTAATATTTCACTGGAATATCATTTATAATACCCCAAACTGTGAGAATCATTTTAAAGAAAGGCATAGTATTGGAAAATGAAATTTTAATGTTTTTTCTTTGATGCAGGAAAAACCAGTGAACCAGTGCTTCACTTAGCCCCAGCTATACAATATTGAATTATATTCTGCCATTTATGCAATAATATATGGCATAGTATAATTCAACACATTTTTTAAATGATAATTTATTTATTTTATTTTATTTTATTTATGCATTTATTTGTTAATGTCATGGCATGTTCTTATGTCATGGTACATTCCAAAACTCAACATCTTGAGTAACAAAGGCTCCCCTAAACCCAGTCGGCAACTGTTTCTATAGAAAATATGCAGAGATTGATGTGGTCACCGTGGAGATCAGATGAGAGGGACGGCCCGTGAAGGTGACACTGTATCAGCACCTCGCACAAAGCAAAGGCAATGCCTGGCTGGAATTGATATTGCTCTTCTTGGAAGTGGAGCCTTGGTGGCGGATGCAGAAAATGCGAGCCCTGGAGAATGACAAGTACACTTCAGTCCCTCAGCACAGGATGTGCTGTGATGGTTTTTTTGTCCGAGCGGGTGAGCATATTCCCAACTGTCTGTGATATAAATCTGCACATCCGTCGCTGCGATGGCTCATGCAGTCGAGCTTTTAGTTAAACATAAGTCAGGGGGGCACAGACAGACAAAGAAATGGAAGTTAACTCAAGCGTTTGATTATCCCCGCTAGTATTTCTCCAGCACATTTTCCTCCTTCTTCTTCCGTGCCAATGGAGAGAGCTCCAGGGAAATGATGTTTTTGTTTCTATAATGATGACGCCCCTGGATTTTCTTTATGAAAGAATTGTTCGGTGATAAGAGAGATGGATTTTTTTTTCCCCGAAAGAGAGAGAAATCTGTCCACTTTATAAGAAAGCAGAATATGAAAAGCAACAGAATTGAACTGTCTCAGGACTAAGAGGGACACCACACGTCCTCTGCTCTGGTCCACCGATGCAAAGAGCGAAAAACAGCAAGGAGTGGAAATCAGTTAGACCGGACAGTCGGAGTTAGAAACAGCGGATCGAAATGGAAGACTGGGCCAATTTGAGCAGTGTTTTTTTTTTCTGGACAAAATTAGGACTTTGTTTTTTCATCAGTTTCAGCACAAGATTGTGATGCAACGCTGAAAGAAGAATTGGGATTATATTTGCCAGGAATGTGTGAATGCAATCAAAACGGAAGCAAGCAGAATGGACACAAGTGTCTTTTTTTTTTTTTTAAAGATCTCCAGTCAGAAGAAATCATCTAGTATGGTAGGATAGTTTTTCAATGTCGGGAACTTCCTGACTAGCAGGGTATAATAAACAAAGAGGTTTGTACAGGCCAGGCTTTTACTGTTGACAGGAGGGAAGAAAAACTGTGACAGACCAGAGACAGGCCCATTAACATGTTCGGCACATTTGGGTAAGTCGAGGCCATTGGGAAAGTGATACTAAAAGCAGTTTGTCGGGATGGGGGAAAAAAATTAAATGCTGTATGTTAAAAGCTATTTGGCAGGATAAACAGGAAGTTGTTTGAAAACTTCTGAGATAAATTGCACACTGTTGAGACAAAGCGGGTTTGAAGAATGAACCCAGTGATTCCTTTAAAAGGACGACAGCCTCGGAACATCGTTCAGAATGAAACGTGTCAGCAATGAGAGGAACTAGTCTCCACAGAAACAACGAGTAAAAATAATTACATTACACATTTTTAATATATGTGCTAATAGATGATTATTGGATAAAATCTTGAGTAAGTCACAAATCTGAAGGGAGATAAGTAACAAGAAATTAAATTACCATCTGTTTTATTTTCACTTGAGCTCTAACAAGATTCCTCTGCAGGGAGAATGTTGTAATGCTGCTCCAAAAATGATTAAACATTACAGGTATGCCATGAGCGACGTTGTTAACAACCGAAACACCAATGATTCTGTGGGAGTGGAGGCAGGAAAAAGTGAGAAATCTGGCAAACCTGGCAGAACTGGAGCATTGTTACACACTCTCATGCTCCGAAGAGTTCCAATATGTTTGAAAGCACTGTGGCCAAAACACATCAAGTGACTCAAACACGTCATGATAACAATAATGTAGAGGATCTTTCAGCTCGTATCTGTTTGATCAGACATTACCAGCGTTCCGAGGGGGATTTTCCAGAATAACTGTTTATGATGAGTTCATGTTTGTGGGTTTCCTCTTTGACTCTCAGTTGGGCAGTTTGCATTTTTTACCTAGTACAGGTTACAAGTCGATGTAGCTCTATTTTAGGGAGCAAACAAACTTGGGTGTGCAAATTACATGTTTAAAGTAATGGCAACGTAACTGAACTGTTCCATGATGCCTCTAGACCCTCTAGACTGGATGAAGATACACATTATTTGACTGTCATCACACTAACACAAGCTAAAAAACCAACAGATATAGCGTTTGTATAACGTAGTGGCTTAGAGCCGATGCACTGAACACAATTTATAGCTTGCTTCATGCCCCCTCCAGAGATTAATAGCACTAATATTCTTTACTGGACTAGTATTCTCTGGAGTCAGGTAAGGTATTGATGAGGTGTTATCCTAAAGTAAGAGGCCAAAAGATACACGAAGGTTTGTTTTAAAAATGTGTTGTTTTCCACATCCTTACTTCTGTGTGTTTTTGATCAACATCGCACATTTCCCTGTGTGTCTCTAAGTCAAAAAATCGGTGGAATTTATTGGAACTAAGCTTTGGAGTGGTTTGACTCTACATGTCGAAGCGCTTGGCATGATGACATAATGAGTTCATCTGTGTGGATTTTATGAAAACTAAAAACATAGAAAGCGTCTACCAGTGTCTGATGTAGTGTCAGAGATCATTTCAGAGTCTCATACATCCACCAACACATACATCTGACCCAAGACGCGTGCATATTTTTGATGCTCAATGGATTTTTCTCACTCCGTGACCTGCCTTTTTCATGTGTGTTTTTAAGGCCAAGGAGAATGGGGGGGCTTGCTCGGTTTGATTGAAAATTGATTTTTGGCAGAAGGGTAATGTCATGCACTGTATGGTTTCCATTTAGATGATGTTGTGTACATGGAGGCTGATCTGAGAGTATCATGTTAATGGTCTGTTTTTGTGTGTGGAAAATGAGATCTGCAGGAGATTCTACATTTAATAGCACCCATTTCATCAATGACGGAAATCCTTCAGTTCATGGGTCCACATCCCTGTAGGTCATGAAGTTATCTCCTTGATATCACCCACATGCAGGAACTACAGGAAGGCAAATGAGCCTTCGGTAAACACTGCATTTTATCTTTAGGCGGGGGCAGATTGTAGTCTGGCTTGTGACAGAGAGAATAAATCAAAAGGGAAAGACAATAATACCAAGTAAAACACAGTATGTAGCTCGGGGTGTGCTTTATAAACCTGTTTACACTGAATCTGTAGAAGGAGACAAGGTGTGAATGTGTCATTGTTTGATAGACGGTCTCTGACTAATGGTGTCTGACGAGGACAGGTTGAATCCTAATGGTTAATCACTCTTGGTCCATGAGCGCTAAGACCCTGATCCATTCTGCCGCTTATTCCTTTGTATTCCAAAATAATAGGCTTTCAGTAATTGCTTTGCAGAGAAAACCCATGTTTGCAATATTGTTTAAAAAAGATCCTTAAGAATGTTTTTTTTTAAATGATGATTTACTCTCTGTAACTGGTATTTGACCATGTCCAGATAAAAAAAGAAATCACTATAACTCAAAACAAACAAACAAATCCTGGTTCAGTGGTTTTAAATTCAGCACATTCTCTCATCTCAGATCGCCAATTATTACCGATTTCACACATGGTTTGCAGCGACTTTTTGCGCTCAGTTTAGATACAGCTGGAGATCTTCCTGGGCACAGGACAGACCCCTGTCTTTGGAAGATGGTGAGGTCAGGGCAGAACACGGGGCTGAGGAAGACCTTGCTCAGATTTGTAAGACATTTGACAGACTAGTTGTTTATTCTAGAGTTTAAAGTATTGCTTGCATGCCCATGCATGGGGGTGGGCTCGTCTTAGCCTCCACCAACATAGTTTAACACTTCTCTTGAGGCTTGTGTCAGATTTTATTTTGTACTGGGCAAGCTGGACTGGAATCTATGCAGTTCTCCCCCCTGTAGTTCTCAACAAACATCATTCAGTTTGTATGATGACACAGCATATCAAGTGTTTCCTCAAGCCTCCCACTGACATGGAAAACAGAGCTGCTATATTTGCTGCTTACACTGAAATTACGTTTTTATGGATGTCTGGGGTACAGCCCTCAGTTTTGTCTTGAAAAGTCAATATAGCGTTGACAATAAACTGCACAGGAGGCAGGAAAATAGGTTCACTTGACAGTCAAACACGTCCTGGACACACACCTACAGCTCTTCAAACTGAAGTCCTATCAATTTCAATTTTAATAAAAGGTAGTATTGCATCATTTCATATAAGGATGGTGTTTACTTTTGAAACCCAGGTGAACTGTTCTGTGTGTCTCTGAAATATCACAGTTTTTGCTGAAGCATTTTTCTGGAGACTGTAAAAATGTACTGAAAACCAGTACAGCTCCACTGCAGGGAACAGGTCCTGGACAAATATACCACACACAGTGGGATTCTGAGGGTAGTGGAGGTGTGTGATAAAATGTTATGACAGGATTTTCATAAATGGAAGCCTGAAAGCTTAAACAGAACTCTGGATTACAGCAGAACTGCTGCAACGTGATTACTGTGATCATTCCATGTCGGCAACGACTAGTTTAATTTCAATCACCTCCAGCTGTTCACTGCGTTTGTCGTTTCATAAATGTAATGTGACAAAAAAGAAGAGGCATACTTCCAAATCATCAGGGAATTCTCCTGGCTCACACCACACCTGTGATAGGTCACAGAAATGTTAATCCATTTCTATGTTTAAACCAGGTTCATTTGTACAAATGGCGCCTTTCAAGAGCTCCAGCTGCCTTTTCATTCTTGTTTTTGGCTTGTTTATTAAAGCTCCTGAGACAAAGCTGCCAATTCTCACAGAGGAGCAGGATGAATAAACATGGAAGAGGCCTCGACCCAACACGTGTGACACTTTCAGCCAACACTATTAGAACCAGCAAAACACATTTGTCGATGTCAGCTGCCACCTGCTGTTTATCCTCTGTATGAGATATCATTCACCAATCCACTCGCCATCCACCCATCCACCCATCTATCCATCCATCCATCCATCAGGTAGAGACAGTTGATAGAAGCCGTTGGCAGGTTATGCTGAGACAGGTGAATTTTCAGATTGTGTTTGATTTTAGGAGGCGCCAGATACATGGCACTGTGTGGAGTCTAGCGTGTGTAGGCAGGCAGTCAGTGATGTGTACAGCCTAAAGAAACACGTCACTGCGGCCTGAGGGGCTGGTTTTGTAATGCTGAGGATTGGTGAGAGTGAAGCTTGTATGATACTTTATTAATAGCCCAGCAAAACTGGTGTTAATTGTCACTAAGAGTCTTTGCTTCCTCTTGTAAAGGCAGGAACGTACACCCTTCCCCTGATAGAAACACAGGAATAGTAGCTGACTCTAAATGCGTGTTTAAGTGTTTTGCTTATTTCATAGCAAGTTGTAAGTGCTACATTTACTTACGTGTTTTGTCCTTATTTCTTCTATATTAATGTCTTTGGATTTATTTTTCAAAATTTGCACATAATTTGCAATGCTTTAATTTTCAGATGAATATTCACAAACGGATGCCATATGCCATGGTTTGATTGCACTGTGTCTCTTGTGGATCTTCACTCTTCAGTTCTCAGGAGGAATGCAGTTTTATCTGTTCCTGTCGGTGGGCACAGATGCACAGTGGAACTGCCAAGTTAGAAAAAAAATGGAAATGTTTATTTTCAAATACAAAGGATGCCTCAGATTCACTAGGCAGCAAAGCAGGAGTCTTCAGAAGCAGACAATGTCCTCTCAGCTCCATTAAAAACCCTGTGCATCCGTGTGAAAATCATCAATGTAACGTCAGTACCTCGCCTTGTTTGTGGTTCCGGTGGTGGATCAGATCAACTCTACAGCTGTTATGATTTCTGATGCTCAGTGTGATGGCCTGATATTTGTTGGTTGACAGGTTGTTGTGCTCTGCTTGCTTTTCCTCTTGGCTCCAGCTCTTTCAGTCTTTTTCACCATGCTGTGAAAGATATAGATTTTTAACTATGACTCATATTTGCCAGTGTCCTTAAAGTGCATGTTGGTGCATCGTGTTCTTCTTTGTGTGTATGGCTGGGTAAAAATATCCATTCATTCATAATGTATATTTGCCATATTAATGATTTTTTGTTGTAATGACACCCCGGTCCTATAGGGGGTATATGCACCATCATACTACATATGTTGATAATGTTTTATTTATATAAAAACGTTATATTTATATATTTCCAAGTCTGCTCATGATACACAGGTGTGAACAATATGAGCATTGTCATAAAAAAATACAAATATCAGAATATATTTTACAGAATTCACTATTTCTCTCATTCACACATTCATTCAATCAGTGTGTAGGTATATTGTTTAATATTGAATTGAATTTATTGGGTTTTGTATGCCATTGTGTGAAAGCCTGCAGTCATGAAACAGCAGCCAGGGGTTGTACCTTCAGCAACTTTTCAAAGAATTTATTGTCAATAATATTGAGGAATACTACTTGGCTCAGTGCACAGTATTTTTTTTATTTTTGCTGTCTCTTTTGGGCCAACACAGCTAAAAAGGCAGCATTATGATAATTTCCCTCATCTGTTTGTGCACCACTTAGCAATCTAAAGCTCCCAGCCAAAATGACTTCGTGGGTACATATATTATGACGGCATGTGCACTTTTGACTCAAAGCATGAGAACAAATGAAAACTGGAAGACCGCACCAGTGCAGGTTCAGATTTATTGACTTAAACCCCAAACAAACCAAACTCGTCTAAATTGTACTCGATTCTCCTGCCTTTTTCATTTTCAGTTCCAGAGTTTGCGCCCAAACACACTTCGGTATTTCAGGTGAAAGAAAATGTAAAGGCACACGTGTACCGGGCGCCATGCTTGACACTTCTCCCTCCATTTTTCTCTCCACTCTTCATCTGACTTTGCCCACTGAAGTGAATACATTGCACATTTCAAATCCACGCCTTTTTCAGATGACATGAGATAAAGGATAAAGGAGTATGATTCCATTGTAGTTTGTATTGCCGTCATTTTTGTGTGCTGCCTTTCACTCATACCACAGTCACATCTGTTGTTTGGCAGTGTATATTTTTCACAATGTCCTTGTGAAATTGTTCAAATATCTTTGCAGCAGTACTACTAATATAATGGTATGATAGCATGTAATAATTCTACCACATTTTAACAAAGAAAACAGGTAAAACAAACCCCCCTCCAAATTGCTTTCTCAGTTGCTGTGGAGATTTCATATCTTCTGTTGATGGACTAACGCACTTACAACGAGCTATTGTGGTTGCCTGCTCCAGCACGATAGCGCACACGTTTCAGCACCTTTTAGCGTTGAAAACATCCAAAATATCTCACTGTTTTTGACACGTCTTCCTCTTCTGACTGCTTCTCCTTTGCTCCTGGGAGGTTGTGTATCTGAAGCATACACACAGGAGTATCAGATTATATGAGTACTTGCAGGGCTGGGTTGGAATTAACATAGCATTAATGGGAAAGCAATATTGATATAACAGTTACTTTATTATTATAGGTTTTGATTGTATGAAGCCATGTAGATGTAAGAAAAATCCTTCTGTGTACGGTAAAGAATAATGAGCTGTTGAATTCTCTTTCAAGCCTTCACAGCACTGACAAACAGAGTGAAGATCCGTTTAAGTCAGTTTGTCTAAAACTATTTACCTAAGATTTCAAATCTTGCCTTGGTAATTGTTCCACTTACATCCCATCTTTGTTCCCTGCTGTCGGAGCATTCCCTGTCATGGTTCTGTAGGCTCTCATCTGCTTCCTGCCCCTCAGAGTAGAGTTACACCTTCACTACATCAGGATGTATGATAGAAAAATCTGCATTTTTGGGTACGAGTATGAGGCAAGATTTTTCACTTTGATTATCTGCAGAGGAAAACTGTTTTAGTTCATAAGTGACACTCTTCCTTTGCTCTGAATTGTACTTACTGATGGTGAATGCATATTTCATGGTGGAGCCACAGAACACACATGAAGGTGATGAATAAGAGACCTGTAGTTTCAGAGGGAGTGTTGTAGTTGTGTCAGCAAAGAAAATAGTGTCTAGTATCTTGTGTTCTTTGTTTTCTTTCATTTCTCAGTGTGTGGGTTCATATCGTGATGAAAAACTTCTTTCTCCACCAGACTGACACCTCACAGGTGTAGCGGTCACAGTGGCATGCTTTGTAAGAAATCCGATGCACAGCCATGTGCCACCTAGCAGGATGGGTAGGGCCGTCCTATCAGGTAATCAGACAGAAAGGTCCAGATTCTGCTGCGGGGTGATTCATCATCAAAGCCGATGTTGCAGCAGATAGCAAAGGTCGCGGTGAACAAGAAGGTCGAGCCTGGCCATTCGCATTAACTCTTCACATGGACCAGCGGGCGATCTTTGAGTGCAATAATGGTGTTTAGGGACGAGCAGCTCTCTGTAATGGATGCATAATTACTTCCTGTCACATGTGCGTGTCCCACAGCTGCTTTTATGCCCTAAAAGGATCAGTGCCTGGTTCATAAAAAGCACATTTGGGCCACTATTGACCTGCTGATGAGAACCTCATTAGGAGCCTGTTTGGGACAACAGGCACTAGCATCTAATAATTACATCTGGTAATCAGTGGTCTGAATGTCCCAGTTAAACAAATGCACCAATAGCCCTGACTTTGATTCTCTTCAGATTGTAGTTTTATTAGTATTTGTATTTCTCTACCATGCTCCAGCACCGTTGGGGTCTGACTCTGTTGTTTTGGTTACAGTTGCTGAATTTTCATTATATTTACAAATGCTCCAACCTGGGATCACTCCTTCGTCAGGGCGCATCTGTCTTATGGGGGTGGGTTGGGATGAATCACTGACAGCTCCAAAATGAATGAGCCGCCGCCGATTCGCCCATACGAGGCGACGGGGCATCCATTTCACAAATAGGACAAAGGTGCAAATTCCATTTTTCCAGCCGATTGGAGCTGATGCAGGTCAGTTCACATTTCAGGGGCCATCTGGACACCAATTGGATGGTTTATGTGTGGCATCTCTGTGCATTTAGCATCACACTTGAAAGTGAAAGGTAAATGCAAAGATTTTGAGGAGGAATCATCAGTAATTTACAGGTGCCAAAAGAGAAATTTGGAGAAAATGTATTTCAACTGAAGTTGTACTTCTTTTTCTTGCTTCACTCATAGTGGAACAAGCTGCACCAGATGGTAGCAGAAATAATATTACCCAGCCTGCTGGGTCTTAATGATATAAAAATGTATATCTCTAGTCGTCCAAACACTAACTCTGATAAGTTACAGTAATAGTAATTGGTCTTTGTGTTATCTATCAAGAATCTTCTCGCGTGTGCTACATGTAGCGTAAATCTTCTGCTTGATTGGTCCGCTGCATCTGTGGCATTCAGGAGTGTTCAAGGTCCAGGAGATGCTGTATTTTCAACTCTGCACCACCAAGGCCTCATTATGGAAAGAAGCCCTGCAATCAGTCCAGCCTGAATGGATATCATGGGCACAGCTAAAGGTCAGAGAGAGTTGTAAATTAAGTTCATGAAAATAAAACTAGAAAATGTATGATGTGTATAAGGCTTTCTCTGATTCAGGTTTGTACAAGAAATATTATGAGATTTCAGTCTATCTGTACATTTCTGAAATTTGACCTTTGCCCTTCCTGTCACGCCATCGTCTGATGAACATTTAAATTCACTTCAGTTTCTGTGGTCAGTGGTCAGCCCGAAGAAAACTGGACTCACCGCTAATGTCTCATCCAGCAGCTGTAGCACTAACTTTGGGACGACAGCTCCCCAGCTTGTGAGGAATAATAGGTTTGGGGCTCAGAGATGATGAC
The DNA here is from genome assembly GCA_911728415.1 of Lagocephalus sceleratus. Lineage (NCBI taxonomy): Eukaryota > Metazoa > Chordata > Actinopteri > Tetraodontiformes > Tetraodontidae > Lagocephalus > Lagocephalus sceleratus. Next base: position 2,041,928 of record CAJVRN010000216.1, on the reverse strand, counting down.
AGTGTAGTCAGGCTCCACATACACCCTCCACTCTCCCGACGCTGATGAGCTTCCATATGAAATACAACGGAGGCGGCAGCCAACACTGGAGCATTTGCCTGTTATTCTCCATTACAGGTGCTGAATCTGCAGGGTTTAGGGAGCACACATTTAAACTGTGAGCCCATAAGAACGGAGGCATTGCCATCCTTGTAAACAGTCATCTCTCGATTACTCCTGAATAAGCCTGAATGTGTCTGAGGGAGAAAATTATAGTGGAAATGATGTAAGTATTTGGATTTATTGCCCCGGTGAGAGCTGTGTGAGAGATCGTTTCATTTTTATCTATAGAGCTATTACAATTCAGGTTTCATCTTGGGTGGCATGAATATTAACTGGTTATCTTGGGAAATGCAGTTGAGTGAATCTCTGAAGCTCTATCATCTTCCTGAACAGGCGCTGAGCTGTACTGTGTAAATCTGTACGTCTGTTAGGGTTAGGGTGTGATTACAGTCGTGCAGCATTACAGTATTTTATATAAACTGTTTGGGTCGTATTTTATTCAGGGCAGCCTTGAAGGAGATTGACTAGAACATTGTACATAGAACTCATATTGCATCTCTCTGCTTTTTAGTAATGAAATACCTTCCTGAAGCACATTGTTCTAACCTGAGTACAGCTTCTTCGACTGGCCCCTGTATCCTCTCTCATTCTGTTGTTTAGCTAAGTTGCTCCTTTGAAACATGGCAGAAGGTGCCCTGTAATAACTTGATCGTTGCAGATGATCCCGGGATATTATTACCATATTCATGAGTTTATGCACCCTTGCAGTATAACGTTTTTATCCACAGTAGAGAGCTTGTTTTAATGACGGTATGAGTGTTTGGCTGGAAGAACCTTTTCCTTAAGACCTGCGGGACACTTTCACTTGCTAGGGATGACATTTGAGAGGCTAACTGAGCCCCTGCTTCAGGGTAGCATGAAAAACAACTGAACTACCAGTCACATAAAACAGTTTATCTCCGCTCATGAGCACGAGGAATAAAAGCAGCGAAAGCAGTGAGGAAAAACTCACATTTGCATAAGCCCTGGTTAAGAGAATTTACTCTTGCATGATTCATGCATGCTGCACGTTTGCCCAATGTACTCTGCGTGTCTGTCTCTGCGTTCATGCGAAGTCCACATTTTTCTCGTGATGTGGGGAGATGTGATGAGGTGAAAGAACTTCAAATGGGTCAGAAACAGAGGGCTCAGCCACGGCGCCATCTGTTCCTCTAATGATTACCTGGTTGCTCTGTGATGTGACACGGTTGGATGGAGAAGCTCTGCTGAAAAACAGCTTTTCATTAACTCTGATGGAACAGCTGCTCGAACATGAGCTCCTTCAAACGCCAAAATCGACTTTTTAAATGGAAGAAGGTGCTTCATGTCAACTTGCGCGCGGCAGAGAATGGTGACCTTTATCGATCATGATCGATAACCTGTTGATACATTTCGAGTGAATTGTCCTTCGTTGGGTTTAGAAGCTTTCAGCCTCGAAGATTACAATATAATGGCCTTATTTATTTTTAACGTGCAAACAAGAATAAACAGTTTAACTTTAAACTCAAGGTCAAGAAAGTTTGCGTGTAAACACTGATATTTTAGTTTTTCTCTCTTTTGTTAGACCCTGATTTGTGTGTCGGCTCCAGACATCAAAAAAACAACCCTGACTTAACCCACAGTCAAATATCACCAATTCCATATCATAATAAGGCTTTAAAATATAAAATATATGATATAATAGCATTTTTAAGGGGTAGACAGTGCCTAGAAAACCCTCTGCAGACTCAAATCTAAATGTGCCATGGTAGCTGATAAATTTAAGAGGATTTTCTCATTTGTTGTACGAGGATTGCTGGTTTCTTGACGCTGGAAACCGGCTTTTATTGACATTTCACGCGATACTTCTTCAGAAATGCGCATAGCTTAGTTGACCTCAGCAGGTGGCCGGTCCGTGACTGTCATTCTCTAACATTTTATGGGCTGGAGTGTTTTGGATGATGAAGATGTGTCAGGGCTCAGCGCTGCACTCGGTGCCAGAGCCAGCACCTGGCAGCCAGGACACAATTCCTCCCCCTGGCAAGTGTTCTGATGAGTACTCTCCAACACTGAACATGCCGTTCAGCATTGCGTCAACATCATGCCTAGGGGGAGCAGACTCACTTCTTTGTCAGCTGGAACGCTGCACATACGAAAATCAGCCTTTTTTTAGTGTCGCCGGTGCCTGTTGGTGGCTGGTGCATGGTTTGATCATGAATATTAACATTAACACCTTCCTAAATAAAGGAAGAGTGCAGCATAAGACACCACCAGAAATTTTCAGATTAACATAGTTTCTCTATTTTTAAATTTAAGGGGAAGATTTAAAAAAAAAAGGCTGAGTTTAAGTTATAGAATGCAAAAGGGTACTGGATTATTCCAATTACCTCATTACTCCCACTTATGGTCTCACAAACAGGCCAAAGGAGGCGTTGAAGCCACGGCGACAACAAAAACTGGATCTCAAACGTTTAGTTGACAGGAAGGTTGTAGTTTTAACTCTGTAATTGATGTGTTTTTAAAGCGATGGAGGACAAATATATATATATATATATAATCGTATGTCAGAGACAGGTTTTGGAAACGCATGGGACACTTGGATTTGATTGATTCTCATGCGCAAGGAAGTTATGGAATAAAGAATATTGCCACTTTATTTTTGCTCCATTAACTATGTAGCATTTAGGCTGCAGACAACAAAGAAGATGAATTGCTGGGACGGCTGTTCAGATTGCCTCAAGGCTTCCCTCTGTAATACAAGAGTTTTCATAAATTTAGATGGAAACTCTTCCTCTTGGTAATAAAGCATACATGTTTATAGATGTATAAAAGGAGTTGTGAAAGGCTGACGTAGCTTTGCTGAAACACACCAGTTTGCGGATGTTTAAATCTGTTAACGTTGACCTATTCAGTTAATTATCTTTAGAAATCAGTTCAGACTCTTTTATGTCTAAAAACAGGTGGTCTATTTTTAACATGGTAAAAATATACTTTGTATTCAGTGTAAAAGCCGACATGTCTGCCGACGTTTGTATTTTGATCTGGACCTGAGTTGGAGAGACCTGGTGGCTGTTCTCTGCAGAGTCCTGCTTAATCTGGTATCCTGGCTGCAGTAATGAGGGTCCGTCACTTTAAATTACCTGAAACAAGACACAGAACCAGACCTGACACAACAGCTCTCAATCCAAAGAACAAAGGTTTAAAAAAAGAAGAAATAAAAGCTTTAGGATTTATTTATCTGTATGCTGAAGTAAAGACAAATGCACCGTGCGTACAGGAGATGTAAACACGGTTAAATCCCCATCAATAGCAGCAAAGATCCATCCGTTCTGTCCGTGAGAGGAACGAGAATAATGACAGCAGAGAGAATGCTGGCATCATCCCAGCAGGACTCCAGCTTCACGTTTGTCTGCAAGCTCGGCGAAACGGAGAAACCTCCAGCTTCCACCCTTTCATCACGGATGACATATGTCCACTGCTTCATCTCTGTTTTTGGTCCTGGAGCACCGACCTGCCAACCTGTCATCCAGTGAAACCTGGAGTTAAACCTCATCGCCTCGGACACGGCTGATGTTTTATTTACAGCCGAGCTGTGTTTAAAATTAGTAACAAATGTTAAAGCACCAACCTGGCGCCATCATCAAGCCAGGTTGTCAATTTGGGAGTTGTGGTTTTCCAAGGACATCTCATTCAAAAGGCAGGACGGCAGGAGGAGAAATACAAATGTGTTGCCTAGAAACTGAAATTTGAGATTACTTACTTACTTGGTTGCAGTGAGATTACATATAGTTTCTGAATAACTTGAGGTTCTAAAGGAAGTTTTGACATTTGCATGACTACAAAACACTGCGGTTGTGCTAAATATTTCAAATTAAGTTTTTTGATATTTAGGTGTTATATTTCTTCATTACTTTGCAACTGGGTTACCATGGCAACTACATACATCTATCTAGTGAGTTAGTTTGCTGTTTTAAACCACGAGTTATTGACTGAAGCTTTTGTTTAAAAACCTGGAACACGTTAGAGAATGTGCACGTATGCTTGCTATGTTGCCAAGGCAACAGATCTTACAAAGCGTGTCAGTCCAGATTGGAGATTTTTTTTTTAAGCAACCCTTTTTGGTTCTCCAAATTGTTATAATCTCACCAGACATTAAAAGAGTGTTTCTTGCCATTGTTGTTTTTTTTTTTTTAAACAATTAATTAGATAGTGCTTTTAGTTCGGGCTTCATACCTGCAAAAATGCTTCAGTGACTGGTGGCCATCAAAATACCCCGAAATGCTGAGTGTTAACGTGATTTATAAACTAACAGGATGCAAAACAGGCCGCTGGGATGGTGTAATTCATAAAAAAAACAAAAAAGAGCATTTAATGGAGGAACTCATTAAATGCAGAACAAATAAAATGATGGGAGAAACCAGAAAGATTGGGGAAAAGTCCACAAAAACCAGGAGAGAAGTAAATGAACAAAAAAGATTTTATCATGCACTCATCTCCAAAGTTGTTTGAATACTGCATCACATCAATAAAAGTTTCATCAGCCATATTTATAAAGCGTTCCGTCAAATGAAAGCCAAGATAATCCATTTAGATTTTGGGCGCGGGCTCTCCTCATAAATCAGTCAATCCAATTGTGCCATTAGCCCTGAGATTTTGTTATTGGGAAAACACTTTATAGGCCTGTCTATAGACGGTCGGAGGGCCATGAATCAAAGCGTCGTTGTCGTGCACGGAGGACAGCATAACGGCCCTTTCAGGCTGGTCCACCACACGGTCCACCCTGGAGCTTGGGGACACAAATGTCATCTTTTGATGAATGGCTGTCTTTGCACTCTACTCTAGACAAGTTTTTCCCCCCGCTACATAATAAATCATGATAAATTGCTCTCTGTTTGGTAGCGCAGGCTAATTATTCCTTCTCTGCTGTGTTCCTTTGCTGTTTCATGACCTGAAGCTCCAGTTAGCAGTGCAAGCGTGCTCATCGCATCAGTCCCTGCGACCTCGCGACTGCGTCCTTTTTATGGAGTCTGAGTGCTATAATAGTTCTGCAGAGATCAGCTGCTCCTGTGGCCTGTAGACAGACGCTGAGATGTGCAGAGATGTGTGTTACTGAGCTGACTACGTGTGGTAGAAGACCTAATGTGACACTCATGTCAACGTCTCATCTGGACAAAATTCTTGTCCTTTGTTGGAGAATTAAAAATGACTTCCTTCACTTCAGAGGGATGGAAATACAGTCAGGAGTACTTGCAAGGACTGGTTTTATTCTACTGATCTTGTGTAATAGTAAGTCCCAGTTGATGAAGCCTTTTTCATTTCCTTTATTTAGGGTTGCTGAATATTTGTCAGTGGCAGCACATCAGATATAACATAGAACATCTATCAATGCATGTGTCATAACCAGTATCAGTCCATCATGGCCGCCTCTGATCTGTGTGTTGAAAGCTTGATGGACGGACTCGTCCTCGGGGGTTTTACTGGCTGATGAACCCTCGCCGATGTTTCCTCGGAGCCCACGGCCGCCCGCGCACCCTTCAACGGCGCCGTGTCAGTCCTGTTCCCGATGTTCTGAACTAATTAATGGCAGACCTTGAGGAGTGGGAGCGGGCAAAAATAAACGCGCTGTCATGTTCGCTCCGAAAACAAGAACGTGTGACGGGGAAACGAGCTTTGCTTTGGGTTTTTTTTTTTTGTTTGTTTTTTCTTTCTCGTTTCTTCTGCATTGTTAAAGGGAACAAGTGTTTGCTCCTCCAACCGCCCCCCCCACCCCCACCCCCACCGAGACCTCTCAGTTATTTCACAAAAGGGAGGAGAGGTTTGATTTGTGGAGGAGAATACCCGCAGTGATGCCGCCGCAACCTTTCCCCAAAGACGCCAGAGTACAAATTAAAAACGAGAATAAGCTGCTCTAAAATGTATTCCCAACCCCCGCGACGGCGTACATGCAGGAATATCAGCGTGAATGTCTTTAACTCAGAGTCTGACACTTATTTCAGGGGGTTCTGGAGATGCTCCGCGCATGTTTAAACATGGATTTCCGGCAATACTGCCGAGCGCCATGACAACAGAGCCTGATTCCTTGCCTCCGAGGGCCTGGTTTCCCGGGCCGGACAGTGAGGTCACCAAGGAGACTGGGTGAACACGCCGCTGCGTCCACGCTGGAACCGCATTGTAACAGCCGTGCCAAATTTCAGTCCTCCCAGTAACGGGCGTGCGGAGGAGAAACACCGAAGAACGCAGCTTGAAATCAGTCCAGACATCTCACTCGGGGACAGGCTTATTGATGCGCGTTGTTCCTGGAGTGCCACCACGTCTCACTGTCACGGAGGACACCGTCAAGCCCACAGCCCGACTGAATGACTAAACAGAGCTTTTAAAGGCATTTTCTCAACATTTAACCTTTTGTCTAAACGTACATTTATCTGCTCTGTAACATTGGCGAGGTTCATGCACGGGATGCTATTAATATACAGTAATAAATGTATCTGTTGTGGAGTAAATGTGCCGTAACGTTCCTTTAATAGATTCAACTTGTGACACGTTGATTACCCGCAAAAGCTTCAGCGTTACGGACTGCGACCGGCCTCTCAGATTCATTCTCTCAGATTTCATTGCATTGATTTTGGCCGCGGCAGGGAGTTGTTCTCGGCCGTAAAGCTCTGAAAATCCAGTGAACACTACCTGCTCAGCGTGAAACAGCCGACACCCAGTTTGACACCGGCAGTGGGATGCAGTGGATCGTTCAAAACTCGGAGACAAATGTTAAACACAGTCTGCCGCCAACATCAATTACACGTTTTGAAAAAGATATATATACATAAAGTCTTTGTAGTTAGACTTCTTTTCACATATTGAGCTCCGTCTGCCGTGTGTGTTTTAGATGGTTTTTAAGGCTGCCTGGTAACAAGAAGATTCCAAGTTCAGTTCCGGAGGCTCCATGTGGGATTTCTCCAGCTTCCCTGGTTTCCTCCAGTATTCTTAAACACACACACACACACACACACACACACACACACACATTAGCTTGATTGGAGAATGTGATTTGATTCCTTTTGCACCCAATCGCCCCTAAATCTTCAAGCCGGCAGAGGCGAGTTCATAAAACGTAATGAGGAGATGAACTGGGTCATAATTCTCTTCTTCTGATATTCTCATCGCAGCATGGTGAAGGGAACGAGGGGGACTGTTGCAGTGTTCAGTTAATGGCCTAATGCATCAGTAAAATAGCAGGTTTTATGAGCGCGCTTGTCTTGTCTGGGATGTTTGATTGTCGTAAACATTAGAATTGTTGTTTTGTCACTGAAAGTGAGGACATGATTACATTAAAATGCTAATCAGCCGGGGGTCTCATTAGCTCAGTGAACATTCCCTCTGCTGCCAGTCTCAGGATGCAACGTGCATCAATTGAATAAGAACTTAAATTACCATCTTTCCAGGTTTTTCCAGGTTCCTTACACATCCTTAGGCATGAAGTTCGTGGTCCCCTCACTGTTGGAGATCAAATAACTTTTTGAAATGTAGTTATTATGACTTTTTTTTTTTTAATTCAATTTATGAGAATCCAAATGATGAGTTTGACTCATTAAGTTTCTCTCCGGCTTCTTTGCAGTAATGAAGGTTATTTATGAAGTAGCATGTGCTCAGGGAGCTCTTCCTCATTCCACTGACATCTTACTTCACTTACTGAATTATTAGTGGTCTGTTGTGACTTTTATTCATGTTTGAGTGGCCATATTTCATGAATTTGGAGAAAGCTAATGTTCAATCTTGTGATTTATTAGAAACTAGTTTCGGGGGAAGTTTGAACAGTGCATTTCAGAAGGTAATGCTTGATTTCTCGCCCTCTCTCTTTCAGATGTGAGTGGAGAAGCGGGACTTGAACACGTGGGACATTATTTGAAGGGCCCTGACATATTTCTTTATTGACAATTAATGTCAGACTGCGTGCACGAGCAGCTTCATGCTGCCTCTCCAGGACCGACGTCGCTAATGGAAGACAAGCCTCAGACGAGCCAGCGTCACAAAGTACATCTAAATGCAGCATAATGCCTTCAAAAGTCTCATGTCTGTACATACTGACAGTGGTCTGCTGGGCGAGCGCTCTCTGGTACTTGAGCATATCCCGCCCGACGTCCTACACGTATGTCGGTCACATGTCCATCCCGATACGTAAGACTGTGAACAAGAACCTCACCTTCACCAACATCCGCACTCGGCCCCTCAACCCGCATTCCTTTGATTACGTCATTAATGAGCCCAAGAAGTGCGAAAGCGTCACGCCCTTCCTGGTCATCCTCATCAGCACCACGCACAAGGAGTTTGACGCGCGCCAGGCCATCCGGGAGACCTGGGGGGACGAGAGCGCCTTCACCGACGTCCACATCCTCACCGTCTTTCTGCTGGGCAGGAACACCGACGACGTCCTCAACCAGATGGTGGAGCAGGAGAGCCAGATCTTCCACGACATCGTGGTGGAGAACTTCGTCGACTCCTACCACAACCTCACCCTCAAAACGCTGATGGGCATGCGCTGGGTGGCCACCTTCTGCCCCAAAGCTCAGTACGTCATGAAGACGGACAGCGACATCTTCGTCAACATGGACAATCTGATCTACAAGCTCCTGAAGCCCGCCACCAAGCCGAGGAGGAGGTACTTCACGGGATACGTTATCAACGGTGGGCCGATACGGGACATGCGCAGTAAGTGGTACATGTCGAGGGACTTGTACCCCGAGAGCAAATACCCGCCTTTCTGCTCAGGCACCGGCTACGTGTTCTCCGCCGACGTGGCCGAGCTCATCTTCAAGACGTCCCTGCACACGAGACTGTTGCACCTGGAGGACGTGTACGTGGGACTGTGTTTGCATAAGCTGGGCATCCATCCGTATCAGAACAGCGGTTTTAATCACTGGAAAATGGCCTACAGTCTGTGCAGGTACCGACGGGTTATCACTGTGCACCAGATCCCCCCGGAGGAGATGCACCGCATCTGGAATGACATGTCCAGCAAGAAGCACCTGAGATGTTAGGAGGCAACACGGAGCCTGCTGCGGAAAACACCTTTGTATTATTAATGGCCTTTTATCTCCTTTGCAAATCACTTTGAGTAATGTAAAGAAGGAGCATACGTGGTTGCTGCAAGTCTTGGGTTTCACGTCAGGCGCCGTCACGGACCTCCACGTATGTGTATTTCTGCTCGCGCATTAGGCCCAAGAAGAGCAAAAACTCATGCATAATTAAAACACAGCGTCGCTGACTGTTCCTGTACTCCAGCTCCAGCAGTTTTTATATCCATCATACTGTGCGGTGAGCAGAGATGCCACCCCCCCCCCCCCCCATTCCGGCACTTTTTCTGCCCCATTTTAAGTGACCTTGAGCGAAGCACCGGATCGCTACCAGCCGCATGATGCTGACTCGGCACAGCCGGCGCTCCTGCAGATGTGCGACCCGGAGGAGGTTTTCTGGTGGAGGCATCAATAAACTATTGAATTACTGTGATGGATCTAGAATATTTGGCATTTGAAAATGCAAATGTTAATCTTGTTTAACAGCAAACCAGTTTGACTGTGCCCTATTTCCTTTCTGACGAACCGCTGAACATACGCTGCGGCGTACGCTTCGTTCTCTAATCAGACCGAGCTTGATATCTTATCTCATTATAAAAATGCATAGTAACTGAATCCACTGTTCGCTTTTCTTTCTGAAACTGGTCTTTTTTTTATTTGTTTTATACGTTGATGCGTTTAGATTCTTTTTGACATTCTTATATAAGAGGTCTCCATCACTCCCACTGCTGCTCTGGTTTTTGGATGCTGCACATCAGTGGTCTCAGACTGGATGTATGGCCACACGTATCTGCTTAAATCACCTTTTCTTCTGCAGACAATATGGTTTTCGTTGCCAAATGTTTCCTTCTTTTTTTCGTGGGGCTTACTGTGAAAGCATCTATCCTGTGAGGGGTTGTTGCCATTCTTTTTTTTTTTTTTTAATTAAAAGTACTTGAATAATTTATAGACCAGCGTTTGCTTCTTTTGAGTTCCAGTTTGTTTGTTTCGTGTCTGTGGGGGCTCTCATTCATCCAGGTCGTGGTTATACAAAGCTTGTTCTCGGTGAGCAACTGTTCACCAACTGTTCTCAGATTGTGTTTTTGTTAATGAAGCTGTATGTGCAGCGGCTTATGCCACAATATTGCCAGAATGACGATGTCATTGCTGAAGCAACAGCTCAGTGGAAATGTGTCCAAAACCGAGTGACAAAACTCGGCAATGCACCAGTCAAAGCATGAATAATCATGAGATGAGGGAAATAAATAAAACATACTAGATAAACATGTGTTTTCAGCTTTCGTGGCTGTGGAAAGAAGTTTTTTTCACTTCTTCTTCCATTTCTTTTCTCATTTATTGGGCAGGTTTCATGTGTAAAAGATTCTGTCCATTTCAAAAGGACAGGTTTTGTGAACATGAGGCAGTTCGACACTTTGCAAATCAGCTATTTTTATTGTCGCAACTCAGAAAATTGACATTGGTTGATTACAGAGAAATAACTGGTAATATACTGAAACAATAAACATACTGTACAAAATAAAAACCCAAACAATTTCATAGTAATTGTAATATTGGTAATATACCACATCAAATTATTAAGTACTATTGGGCCTGTTGGACAAATGGTTGGTTGCCCTTTCAGTAGTTGCCTTTTGGTTTCATCTTCAGATGCATTGTCAGTACATAAAAAAACATGTCTAACAACTAATTCTGTAGTGCAGCAGAACAGAGCGAGAAATGCAACTATTGTGGCTTTGTCTGTTAACCTGCTGTCTGAATGCACACCAGCCGGAGCGGAGCTATCAACCGCCCGACGACAGAAGCGCACGTCATCGTCTCCACAAGCCGAGCGTCTGTCTGAGAGGTGCGCGCACTCCGCCCAAAAGTGCATCGTAGCAGGTTCGTCACACTAGACTGTTGCTGTCACACACGCGCTTCAAATGGTGACCGGCGGCCTCTGCTCTCCGTGCGCTCTCACTCTTCGCCTACTCACTTAGGCACAGGAAAGAAGGAGAAAAAAAAACAAGAACAAGGCACCTCCAACATTCTGAAGCTTTTGCACTGTCGAGAGCAGCAAATTGTACACAGTAGCATCCAGGTCTCATTTTGTTTCCTGCATTCTCGAGTGCCAGTGCGGAATGCAGAAATACAATCCGTTCTCCATTTTACATTCGTTTTGTTAGGAAAAAAATGTGCTTTTTACCAAACCACAACTCAATGTTACATTTGGAGACCTCGGGGATTCGCCTCCGGTGACTGGAATTATGAGACAGCCAATAATTCACGCATGAGAAATAAACAATCAAAGGAAATACATTTCAATAAATAATGAGGACAAGGCTGAATGCAAAGGTAATGTGGTGTGAAATTTAAAAAAAAAAAAAAGGAAAATAAAATAGAATAAATAAAACATTCAAGGCTACATCTTCATCACCTCATGCCACAACCTGAGTACATCTCTAGATTTCTGGGCTGTGTTCTGATCTCCAGTTGTGCGCTGAATGCTGTTTCAAAGGCCAGGGGATAGTGATGGGGTGGTGGGGGTGGTGGTGGGGGCAGGAAGTGAGTCGGAATGGATGGTACTGGGATTTAAAGAATTCGTGCTGTGTTCCTCAGTCTGTGTGCCCTGAACTGTCTCCCCACATCTCACCTGCATCGGGGGAGGGGATCAGCTAACACTGAGCTGGGCAAAGCCGATCAGCTTCACCTCGTCGGGGATCTCTGTGTCATCGCAGCCGGATGCCTGCAAGGAGGAAGAGGAGGAACACATCAGAAAGGGTCAAGGAGGGGGGGTGCACAGCTCCCGTTCTGCAACTCCTGACAACAGAGCTAATCCCGAGACATCTCTGCAGTGGTGAGCGAACGGTGCTGAGTGGATTTGGTGTTGAACAGATACAGAGGGAGGGGGGTTCATTTTTCCCTGCTTTCTTTTGTCAGGCTGTGCAGAATCGGCCCCCTACCTCCCTGCTCCTGTGGCTGAACGGGATGATGATGCTGCAGCTAACTATCAACACTTGCGGGAGTCTATTTATGATGTTAAACAATCGCACTTAAATCAGGGAAGGTCGTATCGTTGGCAGGCCGGGCCAGCTTTAAGATGCATTATCCACAAGATCAATACCGAGAGCAGCATCTCTGAGATTTGAAGATGTTTGTCTTTTTCTTTCATCCAGATCTGTCAGGGGAGAAGTCGGTGTGAATGGTGCAGCCCAGATTCACAGATATTACAGTTTATACATCCACACGAAAAAGACTGTTGTGGAGAGAGCGAGTCTGCGGTGACATCTTTAAGTCATAAAGCCGCTCTACTACCACCCACATCATAAATGTTCATCTTGAAAGCTTTAGAAACAAGTCCCTCAGCAAAGGTAATTATTCCCATTCTCAGGAAGAAAATTTCTTTTTTCACACTGTTTGCAAAGGAGTCAACATATGAAACCTGCCCGTGTTCAGACATATACATGCACAGATGCTGTTTACCCAAAGATGCACAAAATCAGGACGATAATATCACTAAAACAATACTGTCAGTGAAGATGTGATTTATGAACACATGGCTGTGTTGAACTGTTTTACAGAAAATTAAATCAAAGTGGCACAAATTAATATTTATATGAATGATTAACTGTCTTGACCTGCACATTACACTTCAGTCTCCTACCTGCATTATTTCCCCTAGTCTGGCTTTGTACTATTTATAAAAATCAGTTTACAGACCACTTTTGGGCATTGTTGTTTGACCAAAAGGTCATAAATGTTTTGCAAAGAGCATTTAATTTGAAATGCACTGGAGCAAATATAGAGAAGCCGAAACAACAGGAGCATGTGCTCTGTAATGGTGGTTAAAGCCTCTTATAGGCAATTTGGACTCTGGTCGATTTACAGATGTTTGGTTCAGGTGGGTTAAAGGAACGAGGCAATAATTCAGGCCTGAGATAAAAGCCTTCTTTTTTAAACCTAAAAGGATTGCATCTGAGATTCCCCTTTCTTCTAGGTTTTACTTGATCTGTGTAACTAGCTGGCAAATAAATGTCAGTGTCATCAGCATAAAGAGGAAAGTGATACTGTCAAAGCATTGTTTCTGTGTCAGGCTGAAAGTGTTGGCTTTGTCTGGGACTTTAACAACTCCAGCTGTCACATTCGTCACAGGCTGATTCATCACTGAGCTGTTTATGGCAATCTACCCGCGCCAACCCGGAGGGATGCAATAGCCATCAGTCACGCTGAAACTCACCAGCTTAAAGGTCAAAACTTTGTAGGTAGTTGGGTCGTCTACAATCTTCTGAAGGTTAGCAGCAACTGTGAGACAGAGGGCAAATCAGAGGACGGGATGAGGCATGACACAGTGAAATTGCAGTAGCCAATTTTAGAATATGATCCAGCAACTTAGGCTAATTAATGGAGGTAATCAGAGGTGGAACGTTACCAACAACAACGTCGTGCCCGTTAACCAGGCCGGCCGAGAAGAGCTCCTGAGAGACGCCGTCAGCAGTGTCTGTGATGGAAAAATAGCTCAAATATTCGGCCTGCAAAATTCTACTCACGAGGCAATCGCATTAGATACTGAAGCAGATACTGTCAAGAGCTCAAACACCGCCATGAAGCACTGCACACACACACACGCACAGAGTGAGAATGGCTGAATATGTTATCACAAAAGAAAAAGCTAATTTTACATCGGTACAGGCAGAGCTCTTACCTCGACCAGGAGTAAATTCAAACCGTATGTCATTCAGCTCTTTTCTAGAGTTCCTGAAAACAAGAGCACAATTTGAACACATTTACCAGGTTTTGGCTGAACATTAATGAACGTTCAATGTAAGAAATCACAAGCACTGTGATTATTACTTGTGCTGAACCAAAAATCTTCTACATTTTTGGCCACACAGGGGAAGTAGAACCAACCAAAAACACTTTGGGACAAATTAACATTAACCACACAAGCATAGCAGAAACTGCAGAACAGCTAACAAAGTTTCCCATTTTAGTAGGCAGATGCATAATCAAACTAACAAAACTATAAAAATGAGAAGTCATTTGTGTTTTTCTGCATAGTTAACTCTTGATTGCTATCGTCTGCTTCAGCTTCTCCTTAGCCACCTGAGGTAGCTGTCTGTCCTGAAGTAGTCTCATCAGCAGTTTCATCATGTTACTGATCTTGACACTTTGTGAACTAATTGTCGGGTTGAGAAACACTGTCCAACAGCAGGAAAAACAATGAAAAATGAAGCAAAACTGACAGGTGTGAAACATTGGAGAGCGCAGTATGGAAACAAGGGCAACCTTAGAAACAGCTGCTGGTTTTCGTCCTGCATTTACAGGTCTGAATTGTTGACAGGCACAAAGGTACTGACAGTGAAGCCCAGTGGTATTTTACAATCATGTAAAAAATATCACAGAAAATGCTAAGAAACAAGAATCTACTGAGGCTTAATACTCGTAATTTTGATTTAATGTCACAGCAACAGGATGCTTTTAATATGGAGTCACTGTTGGGGAAATAAATAAGTCCCAACAGCATCACACCGCTGAATGCTTGGAAAAGGCCGACCAATTACAGCAGCTAAATAAAACGTGGGTGGATGTTTAACAGAGAATTTTTATATATATATACGTGTGTGTGGGTGTGTGTGTGCGTGTGTGTGTTCCTGTTACCGCAATCAGATTAACTGGAACAATCCAAACTGCTGCTTTTATCAGACTTTTCTTTTTCCTGTCAAAACTATTTATATGTAAACACATGCAGACATCCTTGTCTTTCTATCTTTGTGAGGACTTTCATACACATAAAGTATTACCCAGCCCCATCACAACTAACCACCTAAACCTAAACCCGACTCTACCCTCAACCTTAAAACCTGCTCTTGACCCTCAAACAGTCCTGACATTGTCAGGACCAGACAAAGTGTTTTTACTTTCCAAAACATGTCCTCACTTTCCTAGTAGAATGGTTGGTGCTCAGGATGTAGCAAGTACAAGCACACACACAAACACACACACACACGCACTCATGTTATTGCAGTACTGAAACTAGTGAGATGCTAGAAGGGAAGAAGGGATTTATTTGTCTCAGGTCAACAGAGATGTTTGCTAAAGTTTAATGAGAATTTATGAAGAGATTTGAGAAACTACTCTGACATTTGCCCACTTCTAGTTGCCCTTTACAAAGAAGAAGTGTGACAAAAACCACAGAAATGTCACCTCTGGACCGTCATCAATTTGCATATGTGCCATTTTGGCTGTTTACAGTTTGTCATTGCAGCAGCAGCAGCGATCGCACTGCTTGAACTGCAAACTGCTTACAGAAAAATACAGCAATGAATGAGATCCAAGCAAAAATTCAGTCATGGTCTTGCCGTTCCCGTGTCTGCTCCTGGGGGGATCATATTAACATAAACTCATGTTAATAAGATGAACTCCCCGGTTAGTTGAGAGAAAATAACAATTAGCTATTTATTTTGTTCTCTCAACTGCAATTACGTTCTTGGATTCACAATTTCAACCTCCTTTAATGCTAAATATTTGTCATAATTATTATTATCATGGCGTACATGATTATCATAAGAACAATGAGAAACATACTCTGAATATTTCTGCTAACAGCTCATAACAATCTTCATCGCCCACATTTTCTGCACATTATTGTATTTATTCAGCCATCTTATGCAGTTTCTTATGGATATATATGTCCCTTATTGCACTCACATAAATATAGTATGTGCACAGATGAGGGCATCAAGTGGGCAAAAATATAATATGAATACTGAGCGTGGCAGAAGAATAAGTTGTGACCTGACGGCCTGAAGCTATAGTTGCAAAAATAAATATGAATCTGCACCAATCGGCTTTGAAACTTTCTTTCCCATTGTGGAGTTACCAAGACAACAGCCCATCTACATTTAATCACATATGGGCTCACCGGAGTTGCGGTATTGATCAATACTTTTAATCTGCGTGTGTCTTCTCCTGAAATTAACAGCAAAACACACGTTGAAGGTCAAACCGAGGAACCAAATAAAAAAGAATCAAAAAGTTCTGAGAGCAGTTAGCAGATTCAGAACAAATCCAATCTGCTCCGGACCAACTTGCTGCCGCCCAGTTTTTGCGGGTTATCTCAGAAATGTGAATCCAAAGTTTCTATATGGGGGAGACCGTCTGTTCGAGAGCACTCGAGGGTGCAACCATCTCATCAAGGGAGATACAGGCAGATTTCCAAATGGCTAGAAATACACCAACTCTTAAAATGTCTTCTGTCTTATACCAAGAGTTATTTGCATTTTCCTCATAAACTGATTGGTCATCATGATGTCTGTGTTCAGCTCCCAGATTGAATCAGATGCTTCCAAAACTGTGCCCATTAGCAACAGCACACAAATGGTAAGAGAAAACGAGAGCTCAGTAGTGTAGAGCACAGGCAGAGAGCCAATGGTAACACACCCAGGGAGACAAAGGGAGGTCAAATCTGAATCCACCTCCATAGTAGGAGAAATTCGTTTACAACTCGCCTGCATGTTCAGAAACACGGGCACAGAGAGAGGAAACGTGAAAATCTGTTTCTGCTTTTTGGTTTCTGATTTTTACACAACAGAAGTGTATTCATTTCAGAGTGTATTTTCATTAGCAGCCACTCACCTTAATCGTAGAACCATGTTCACAGCACCTTGGCCGTCGGACGCGTCCTCGAACGGTTCGACCTGCGTGAGAGAGCGTTAACAGATGAACAGAACTGTCCCCTGCATATGGGTCTCACTGCAGAGGAAAGCTTCTGTAATCAGAAAGCATGAACCAGGAGTGAGTGACTTGCACATTAGGCTCAGCGCAGGCAATCTCTTTCTGAAAAATGTCTCTCATTTGTTGCAGCTGCAGGGAAGGTTGAGTAGGAAAAGAAGAGGAACAATATTCACAAACACGGTCTGCGAGGATCTACAGCGGTTACCGTTGCGGTCTTTCAGCCTCTTTATTGGAATGCCTCGGCATTAGGGGGTAGGAAAGGAGCGCTGAGTGGCCGTCAGACTTATTTCCTGACTGGATCATGACAATACACTTCAAACTGCTTTGGCTCGTTTTCAAAATGACAATAGCCTCAGAAAATGGGCCCCAGTGGCGGCGGGTCTTTAGATGAGGACACACTCGGACACGCTGGCACTGTCGAGCTCCGAGTCATTACAGCAAATATTCAGACGATCCTGGAGAGAGGCGCGCGCGCACGCACGCACACACAAACGCACGAGGAGCAGAAGCCACAGCAGACCATGCAGAAGCAGAGCAAGGTC
Source organism: Lagocephalus sceleratus (assembly GCA_911728415.1). Taxonomy (NCBI): domain Eukaryota; kingdom Metazoa; phylum Chordata; class Actinopteri; order Tetraodontiformes; family Tetraodontidae; genus Lagocephalus; species Lagocephalus sceleratus. The sequence goes on along the minus strand of CAJVRN010000216.1, from coordinate 2,024,551 downwards.
ACTGCTTCATGACAAATTAACGCTGCGGATGAATCCCTCACCTGGGGATGCTGAATCGACAACCTTTCAATGGGGACGTTGTTGGCGTTCTCCTCATTCTGAGAGATGAGAGCAGACATTTGCAGCAGAATATCAAATCAAAATCCCTTGCAGACAGAGCAATCAAGAAAGGGCCACATGCTGTTGTTAAAAATAAAATGTGTGGTGAGATAAAAACACCTCTAATTGGGCCCATAATTCGAATGAAATCCCAACAAATCAAACTGTAATTTCACAATCAGACATAAAACATGTCACATAAAAAGAAACAGATGCCCAGATTAGTTTAAGAGCGCTTTAAAACGAGTGTATGAGAGAGGAAGAGCTAACTCACATCTTGTTCCTCGTCTTTAACCCTTCGAGACTGGAGGGGGGGGAAAAAAATAAAACACTTTTATATCTGCAGTTACTCAGAAAAAAGCCTTAATAATGAAAAATATTTTAATACCCTTTTAATATCCTGTTTAATATCCTGTTTTCCTATCACTTGATCTGAACTTCTTTTGAAGTTTATGAAAGAAAACAACTAGTGTCTGTGAAGTAAAATTCTGAATTCAGTGAATGTAGAAATGCAATCTTAATCAAATCAATGTAACCAATTATTAGATTATTAAGTAACTGCTTTTGTAGATCTGCAAAACCTGTTCTCTAATAAATCATCTGCACAATAAAAAAAAGGTATGAGGAGGAAGAAGGAGGGTCAAAGATGTGGGAGAGCTGACATGCAGCAGTAATGAAAGTCTCAGTAACTCTCTTTGTCCAAGGCATAGCTTCACATAAAACATAAAGGTATTTCTCATGAGCCAAGCTGACCATAAACGAGAGATTTTGTCCTGTAGGGTCACCTACCCTCTCCTGATTTACTGCTGCCTGGCCCTCCTCGCTGCCCTTGTCCAGCTCGTCATCACTCCACTCCCAGTCTCCGTCCACGGTCTTGTGCAAGTGACCACTGGAGCCTGGAACTCTCCTCACCTGGACACAGGCGACAAACTGATTAAATGTCTTAATTCACTGATGGTTAACTCATTTGCATTTGAAGGTATTTTATCAATTTGCACAAAATAAATGCAACTACAATGTTAAAGCTACTTTTAAAGCACATTGCCATTCATAACTAACATTTTACTATCCTTATTGTGCACTTTTCCAGATTCATTTTGGGTGTTAAAGCGCCATCTGGTGGTAAATACAGCACCAGGTCAGCGTGAACGAATGCAACTTTTTTTACTTTCAGTTAAAATATCTTCCAAATAAATTAACAAATTACTTTAAAAGCACGTACAAGAATGAACAGATAGAACCTTTCTGCAAAAAGGAGATGTGCTCTACTCTTCACTTCCCATTTTCAAGGATGGTTCTGTCTTTTCACTCTGATGGCTGTCAAATGCTTTTGACATATTTAAAAAAATCCCACATAGGACGCTCAGACAATGCATACATCAATAACACGAGGGTGGACTCTTACATGAGTGGTTTTACCCACATAATGCTTGCCTGTGTTTACCAAGCCTGCAGAAAAACTACAGAAACAAAATGGGTGCAAAAGGACAAACTGCTGCAGTTCCTTGAGGTCATATTGATCAAGTCTCTTTTTTTTCTTTTTTTTTTCCTCATACAGAAAGCTGAACAAGGACATTTGAGAGGGAGGTCGCTCCTGGCCTGATATGAGGTCGCCGTGTTCGCGTCCCTGCAAGCTCTGTGTTTGCTAAATGTACAGACACGATGACAAAGCATAAAATTACAAGAACACGGGTTTGTGATGTTGTCAAGGGAATGAAATGTTGTTTTTAATACAACGGCAAAACGAAATTTAATAAATTAAAGTACCAAATAATGACTGAACTAATCAGCTGTCATTTGGAGCTCATAGCGTCTCAACGTGAACATTTCTGGGCTGATTTGTGCTTTTGCTAAATTGAAGTGAACACCACCACTGAGTCAGAATGAGACCGTTTATTTGGGGGGATAAACTGAATATAATTAATCTAACTGTAATTGAAAACATTTATGGGTTGGGGTTGATATAGTGAGGCTGAATGTGACAAATGAGAGGAATATAAGTAGAAGATTTAAAAAATTATCCTCTGTGAAAATCTGTAATGCTGATATTTATCAATATTTTCTGCATTATAATAGAACTTTTAGAGTTATCTTATTAAATAGGCTATTTTTGTACATTTATTAACAGAAATGACAATGTAAGATAAAAAGCATTTAAAAATCCATTTTGAAGACGAGTAGCTGTACCTGATATGTACTTAATAACTAAACAATGACTTGGGTTCATTATTATGGCAGCGAGATGGCCATCATGAGTAACACGCCCCTCCCTCCAGTCACTGCCTACGCCCCTTTATTGATACCCTGCTCTGTCTGTGCGTAAATGTTCACGTCATACACAGCAGCTACCCTGCTGTCCACCATGCCCTCCATTTAGCCAAGCAGTCAGTGAATTTCCACCCCTCTGCTCAGCCGCTCCCGCCTTCCGGCGATGACCCTCTGTCCCCATTACTGTGCTGGTCATCTGGGCTAATGTGAAGCCGATATCTGCTGTGCCTCAGAACTGCACTTCCTCCTAATAAATAGCCGCCAGTCTGCATGTGAGGAATAAAGCCTTTGCCTTAGGAGTGCTTGCTGCTGACGCGAGACGTCCTTCTGTGTTCAGTGTATAAACTGCGGCGCTACACAACGTCAAGAGTGCGCAACCTTTGTTGACTGTAAATGCGACGCTGCTTGAGACAGATGCTGTCATTCCGTCAGTCCTGACATAAGTTGTTTAGGCAATAAGGGAGATATTTTACGCAGAAGTGCGCGAAAACATACCTTTTTGGCTCTCTGGGAAATCTTTGGCGCGCAGCACAAAAGCTTCTCGACTAAATATTCTCTGTTCTGCAAAGGAGAAAAGGGGAATAATTAATGAGGCGCTGAGAATACCTCAGCATTTTTTTTTCTTCTTTTTGAAAAAATACCTTGGCCTTTTGGAAAAATTTGCATTTCAAAAGCTCTGCAGCTGTAGGCCTGCAATGAAGACAAACACGAGTAGTATGTAATAGTTTTTATATTGATCAGTGCTTATATAAGCCGCCCTGATTGATCATTGTGAAGTTAGTGCAGTGCGGCGCTCACCTTTTGGCAGGGTCCTTCTGAAGGCACATAGTTATAAGCTTCCTAAACGATTTCCCATATTTTTTTAGCAGCTCTTTGTCTTCCACCCCAGTTTCTAGAGTCGGGGGATCATTCTGAAGCGTAAGCATCAGAACCTTCAAGAGACAGATGACAGATGTTGAAATTCCAGCTGAAACAAGCCTACGAGATGTTCAAAACAAGTAAAATGACATCCAGGGCCGTCAAACAGAGTGCTCACCTTCATGGGAGGGTAGCGGTGATAGGGTGCGGAGCCTGTGGCTAACTCTATAGCTGTGATTCCAAAACTCCATATATCCGCCTTAAAATCGTAGCCTCGGACCTGTTGGAGCACCAGTGCAATCGTTACAGGCAGAAGCAGTGCACGCGGAGCTGCCCCTGGGATGCAGAGGGGTGTACCTGTTCCATCACTTCTGGTGCCATCCAGCATGGCGTCCCCACGAAGGTCTTTCGCACTTTGTTTCTAGTCATGTCTCCACCCGTGGCGAGGAACGAGCTCACGCCAAAATCTGAAACCACAACGACAACCACCTCAGGACTTGTTCGGGATGTCACGTTCATCGTGATGCGGTCTCTGAAGCTGCACTGTTAAAAACAAACCAGTTGATTTAACACTACTGCTTAAGTGCACTAAATTTAACAGATATTTAAAGTTGAAACACCCAGGTTGTCTTTACAGATAATTGATAAACACACAGCGTTGTTTACATTTAAAAACATGTTAACTTGTAACAGGAATTAGAACTCCTAAATTTTAGGTTCCTGTGTGACTGAGGTTAAGAAGAAAGTTCACCCAAAAATTGAACTACTCATCTTCGTGTCAGTGAAGGGTGGGCGACAACACCGTGCTTATTATTTTTTTAATATAGATAAATGGATTCATTAAGCTGATTAATGTTATATGGTTTCACCTGTCCAGCCAACGAGCTGAACAGCCATGAACATTACATCAAAAACACAGCATAAGTGAGATTTTGGCATTAAACTTGGAGTCCACAGTTTTATAATCATGAACAGCACCAGAGGAGGAGCGGGTAAATGGTAAAGAGGACGCTAGGATTCGTAGACTCCCTCGCCTGCATCTGCACCCACAGAGTAGATAATGTATGTATTTTCTTGTGTGTGATCTATGCCTTTAAGAGCTGTGACTGTTGGATCAGCAAAAAAAAAAAAAAAACCCAGCCTGACCAATAAATCAGTGATGATTTAATAAAAACCTGCGAACTGAAACACAGATCGAGTAAATAAACGATAACTAGCGTCGACAGACCTGCGATCTGAACTGACCCGTCCTCTCCCAGGAGAATGTTGCCAGCTTTCACGTCCCTGAGGTGGGAAAAAAAAAAAAAAATTACCCAAACACAGTCAAATGACAAAGTCACGCAGCCCTGCATTGATTCTTCCGTCCATATGAACAAGTCCCACCGCCCAGCTGGAACTCTGCCCAAGGGGCCGATGGAGGTCTGGTCCTTCATCAGTGACCTTCAAATGCACGTTTTACAGTACACAGCAGCCACGTGGGTGGAAGCGGACTGTTTCTGCTGATAAATGCAAATGTTACCTGTGAATCTGCCCGTTTCTGTGCAGGTAGTCCAGACCTTCAAGAACTTCTTTTAGAATCGTAGCGATAATTGGCTCATCCAGCGCTTGAATCCTGTTGTCCTCTTTATTCGTGTGCTTAATTATATCAAGCATGGAGCCTAAACACGCACACACCACGGGATGACACATAGGGAAAAAATTGAAGACAGTATTCTTAGACAAGTGCTGCGTAAGCAACAAACAAACTCTTATTTTCTCGCCTGTTCATGTCATGACTCAGTATAGGCAGAACGCTAATATATTTTAAGCGCATTATCTGCGCCTCCAGCCGTTTATACCTGAGTTATAAGACACGTAACTGTTGCCCAACTGTAAACGGACCAAAACATACGCGTGTTTTATCGCTGACTCCCGGCTCGTCCAGCTCACCTCCGCTCAGAAGCTTCATGACCAGCCACAGTTCATCCTTCACCACGAAGGAGGTGTAGTAGCTGACGATGTTGGGGTGGTTGCACTGGCTCATTGCTTGAATCTCTTTCTGTTGTGATGCGGAAAGACGGCGCATCAGCTTCTTTTCTTTATAATCCTCTCTTAAATGCCACACTGACTCGATTTAATGCGGCCTCTTAAGGAGCCCGTAGCAAAATATACACTCCAATGGGGGGGGGACTGCACAGTTGTTGAACTCACCAACAGTTCATCCATGCTGGTCTGGCATTTCTCCAGGTTTATTCTCTTTATGGCGACACGCTCCTGTCTGGGGATACAGAGGGCCGCCTGCACCACAGCTGTGGCCCCGCTGCCTGGAATCACAACCACAACACAGCCATGACAAAGTAGACAGGAGAGAGGTGGGGCTCGCTGAGCATCGCTGCGCGGCATCCCGACCTCCGCCCACCCGTTTCGTTGGCCCGTGTTCGCGGGCAGGCCTGAGACGGCCGTCGTCAGCCCGCGCGCGTGCTTCTCCTGACACGGCGGATTGTTTGTTTGGTTCCCTGCAAATCAGAAGGCGCGGGAGTCGCAAAGTCGTTCCCACCGAGGGGCTGCGGCGCGTCACAGATGGCTGAACAGCTGTCAGCAGCAGATAAGGAGAGGTAGAGAATGCAGAAGACCTCAAGAGAACAGAGGAGCCCACAACTCACCACCGCGGTCCCCCTTCTTATCAGCAGCGATACCACTGCGGCGCTCATCTGCACAGCACACGTTTGGCTTGACAGAACTTTGTTCTCCTGTTTCTAATGTTTAAAAGTTGCGGGGGAAGGGGGGCGATGTAAAGATTGATCACAGTGGTGAAATTGACGTAACAAACCTTTAATAAAAGGTTAGAAATGATTGACTTTTTGCCATCAAAATTTTGGGTTTGTGTATTTCCATGTCGCGTGAACACATGTATTTATGCCGGCTATAAACCATGGTTTTATTAGTCTGCCGTTAATTCCGCAACGTCAAAACGTGGCGAAAGTTAGCAATCATTGACAAAGAAGGGGAAAAGCAGATTACAATTCTTCAATAAGGCAGGTGTTGCAATTTCAAGTCAGATTAATTATTTCAAATAAAATATATATTATAGTACTTAACTTATTGGTGGTGGAAAGCAAGGTTACATGTTATGTGCTGTACTTATATACAACTTTAATGTGCTTTAAATAAGTGTTCTGCTCACAGTCTTAAGAGGTAAAAAGTGACAGTTTTAAACTTTAGTGCATCTAAGGTGTATATATTTAGTGTTTGCTTGTCGAAACTGACATTAAACTCGCCTATGCGGAGGGTCTGTTGTAAATTAACCCCCCAACCGTTAACTACAGCGCAACTGTAAACTGTACACGCTGGTCTCTATGGATGAGGAACGATGTCTTTATCGACGTGGGTCTTTTCTGCTGAACCACCCCCTCCACGTTTCAACGAACGACACAGTCGATGCAAAGACAAGCAGACGATGCGATCACGAAGAAAGATGCTTTTAGTTTTCGCTCATCGAACGAGTGTGTGTGTGTGTGTGTGTGTGTGTGTGTGTGCGTGTGTGTGTGTGTGTGACAGTCACACCGGAGCCCCGTACACAGCACCAGTGATTTCATGTCTAAACCGTCCACATGTATCCGCATCCTCGCCCCCCCCCCCGGGCTGACACCCTCCCCGGCTCCCCGCTCGACATCCGCATCGCCCGGCGCGGCGGCGGCGGAGAGCCGGCGGGCCCTCGCCGTCCTACTTCCTCCCGCCGGCGCGCAGCCCTCGTCATCCTACCGCCGCTACTAACCTATGACTTCCTGCAGCTCGTACGACTCCCGGCTGATTGGCCAGCCGGTCATGGGCGCCGGGGCCGGGGCCGGCGGGTGGCCCGGGGCCGGGGACTCGCCTGGATCCGCCATGATGACGACGACGGCGGCCGCGGTGTCGGTGGAGGCGGCGGAGGTGTCGGTGGTTCGGCGTGAGTCCGACAGACGGACGGACGGACGGAGAGACTGAGGGGGGGGCGGCAGCGCGAGCCTCCTCCTCCTCCTCGCGACTGTCAGCTGGAGCCGCGCGCCGCGGACGCAACCCGGAAAATAACGGAACCCCCTCCGTCGTGTGCACGCGCCGGATGCCCGGCGCACGCGATCGGGGCAGCGGCGGTGACACGCGACTCCGGTTCAAAGACATCAAAGAGGTCACGGCTGCCACGTGTTGGCGCGAGAGGCCGTCTCCTTTTATATGCATTTTTTTATATATATTTTTTGCGTGTGGTGAATTTTGTGTTTTGAGTTTGTGATTCAAACTTTTCTTGGGTTTTTTTTCTTTTTCGTGTCGACAGTGACGGAGCGTCTTTGAAGAGGCGGCAGCAGAAGCGGTGACGGTCGCCACACGCCCACAAGTGGCGGCGCCCCCTCGCCCACCGGCAGGGGGCGCCGCCGCGCTGCCACGGTTAAAACATCACGCCTTACCGCATCATTAGATTATTACATTATTTTATATAATTGCGCATTTACAGGTGAACGCCTCGATTGTATTAATACGGAACACACAATTAATGAGGAACTCTAAAAACGTGATGTAGATTTGATGGTATCTCAAGTTTCAAAACAATCAGATAAAAAACAAATACTTCCTTCTTAAACCCCATGTGATTAATAGATTAAGCATGGCCTTATTTTACAGGGACCTGTTGATTTATTTATGTTGCAACATATTCATAATTTATCTCCAGTATGCCCGTACGCATAGCATGTACAACGAGAGATTATTTAAACACGGTTATTGAATATTATCTTTGGGCGTCGGGCGTGTTAAACACGTTAAAGTCGGGGGGGTTTTTTTTTTTTTTCGAACTCAAAACAATCCTGGTTTTAATCACGACTCAATTTAAGAGCATTATTTCACAAGGTCAGCGTCAACTCCACCGATGGCACGTTTGCGCCGGTAGGTGGCGCTGTTGACCGGCTCATTCTGCCGACAGGAGACATTTTTCTGACAGATCGGATACGTGTTTATGTCCGTATCTGGGTTTTAAAATATCTCCGACCGTGGCCTCTCAGCGATACCATCACGACGGCTTGTTTAAAGCAGGCTGCGTTGAGATCACAACACATCTCGGGGTTCATTGCAGAATATAAATACAAAGACGTCAAGTGTCACACAAAGCGTGCTTTTATGGAAATCTGTACGCACCGTTTGGGGGTGCGACAGAAGACGTGGTTTACCTTGATTACGTACGCGCAATATTTTGCGTGACATGTGAAGGCACCAATCACTTGCGGAGGAGCCGACCGAGCGCACTTCCCCGCACAGGACGTGCTGAAGGGAAAGGGACGGACGGCGATCCAGCACGGATATCATCATCATCATCATCATCATCACCACCACCACTGCCATCATCATCATCAGCCGAGTCCGCACGGCCAGATCGCCTGCGAGGAGCCCGGGAGACAGAGCGGTTCAGCAGTCCGTCTTTTTTTTTTTTTTTTTTTTTGACCCGGTCACGGTGTGCGCTGCAGGGACATGGCCGGTATTCTGGCGTGGTTTTGGAACGAAAGGTTCTGGCTCCCCCACAACGTAACCTGGGCTGACTTAAAAAACACAGATGAGGCAACGTTCCCGCAAGCCGAGGATCTCTATCTGGCGTGTCCTTTAGCGTTCTGCATCTTTATGATCAGGCTGATTTTCGAAAGGTGGGTCCGAGCGCATGCATTCGGCGTCGCCGCGGATCCGGTTCGCGTCGCTGGGTGATGCAGCGCAGCCCGCTGTCCACGTTTTTTCACTCTCTTCCCTAAACAATGGCATCTTCTCTGGGCAGCCCTCAGCTCACTTGCTCGTCCTCCTCTCTCCGCAGGCCTGCAGCTTTTACGCGCTGCCCGCGTTTGTGTGCGCGCGTTTGTCTGGACGCAATACAGCACGGCCAAGTTTCCAAACCTGACACTTCATTTCCACATATTACATTTTCCATTTGCTTTACCAGTCATTATGGCTTGTTCTTTTTTTTTTTTTTTTTTTTTTTTAAACTCTCCTGTTCTAGTTCTTACATGATGCTCGCTGCTGAACCATCGCATCGAGTAGACACGCTGCTGATCATCAAAAAGGCACAAATCCACCATGATCACAGTCATGCACACGTGGATTCCCCATTAAATCCTCCATTCGTGTTCAGAATTGATGCCAAAAATTATACTAAGCTTACCATATCGATGTAATATATATCTGAGCTGAACAAACACGTTAACATGATATTGTTTCAGGAGCATAACCTGACTTCTCTGTTATTGTTTGTTCCTAACAGATATTTTAAAAGTCCGTCATGCACGTTCTTTAATATATACTATGCCTTTATTTTGAAAAATCTATCGCTTCCTGCTACTTTTTATTTATAGCCTGGAAACATCATAGTAATAACATTGTCAAAAAGCATTACATCAATTTATCCTCCTTTTATTTCTCATTGTAAAGGTAGTTTGTTATGTGTTCAACTGGGGACATAAGTTTGAATCAAAACAGATCACAAAGACTTTTTGCTTCTTGTAAATATAAGAATCTATAATATTGTATCATAATAAAACTGCTAATTTATACTGATAATATTTCTGTGTGGGTCTTGAAGAGTATTTAAATATGTCACAGGGCAAAACAACACGTTTCATGGTAGCTCAGCTTAGGTCTGGTCTTTGGTATAGTTTTATGTGATTGTGTTCTTGGTTACCATGGAGATGAGTCACATCTCCTCTGGGAGTTGTTTAGCTTGAACTGTCTGTAACGTTTGTAAAGTGATGTTTTCTTTATTTAGAGCTTTACTCCAGTTTTGATCTGGATCTCGTGCACTCCTTTTGTATCGAAGGTATAATTTTCTTGTGCAGCCCTGAAAGACATTGTTGGTCTTTTCTTTGCAGGTTTATTGCGAGACCATGCGCAATGGGCCTGAAGATCCAAGCCAACGGTCCACAGAAAGCGCAGTCTAATGCTATTCTGGAGAAGGTCTTCACCGCTATAACCAAGGTGGTGCACGCCTCGTCTCTGAACGCCTCACCCTGCTTTCAGTGGCGAGCTGACCTGATCTGCCCGTGTCTCTGTTGTCAGCATCCAGACGAGAAGAGGTTGGAGGGCCTGTCCAAGCAGCTGGACTGGGACGTGAGGACCATACAACGCTGGTTCAGGCAGCGCCGCAACCAGGAGAAGCCCAGCACCCTGGCCCGCTTCTGTGAAAGCATGTAAGGCAAATCCAGAACTTCTGTCTCAGCCTTTGTGATTTCTGCTTCCACTGCTGCCCCCCCGTCCAGTCAGCTAATGGTTGGACTAATGACTGGTTTTGTCACATTAAAAGCAGTCAAATTAGACTGAGGACTGCTTCCAAACAAGCCTCATTTTCATATTGTCTGGAAAAAATGGAAAATCTGTGGCTGCCTAGAAGCGCACCTTCACAAATGTTTTATATATGCAGATCTGCATTGGCACGAGCGAAAAGGTCGTTTTAAGGCCCATAATTCACTGCTGCACCGTTAAATGCCATTATGCCAGCAAAGAAACTGCTGCTAGTCAACACAAATACCGGGGGATAATAGCTGAATGTCTCCCAGCTCAAACCAACAAAACCCGCTCAGGTTGTTGAAGAGAACTGGGTTAATCTGCAAAGCGTTCGCCATCAGGGAGATTGGAGTTACTGAAGAGTGTGCCGTTAAAGGCTAATAAGCAAAGCAGAGTCCTGGCTGACACCAGCAGAGCCGGCCCGGGGGCTCGATGCAGTGGGACTCGTGCCTCCTGGGATCTGCTGGAGGGAGCCGCTGGCTGATGAAACCCCCTGAATCACCGTAGCAGCGGGGAGGCATCCGGGGTGGCTAAGCCCGTCCCTCGAACCCTCTCGCTGCTTTTTCCTTTCTTCTGTTAGATGCTCGGGATTAAAGCCGTCATCTGCAGCCTAATTGACTGCGGACGGCGCTGGGCTTTCGCTGTAGTTCACCCTGGTGTCTCTTTTAGTTGCTAACAGTGCTTTTCGCTATACTAGGGGGGGGTCAGTGGTTTAATGAGCGCAGCTGCTAAAGACTGATAGTCGTTTTTGTAGCTCAGCTTCAGGATTATCTGTTTGTAATTTTCAGAGACCACACGACAGCTGCTTCTGGGCAGTAATGAAGACTCTACAGGCACAAATGTGTTAGGTTAATCTGCCAATTTGAGACTAAATGGCATCTTGACGAGGAGCCCTTTTTCAGGAGCCTGTCCTCTTATCAGACCTCCTGGGTATTTGCGAGCTGAAGGAATGTGCTGTGTTGCCCACAATGGCTTCTATTGTCTGATATCATCTTCCTCCAGCCCGTCTCTTCTCCGCCGCTCGAACGGCCAAACTGTGCATTTTATCGTCTTTTATGTCTGCGCTTTGACCGCACCGCATATGCAGGGAGTGTTGAAGTGATAAACGAGTCGGAGGATGATGACTCCAGATTCACGGGGATGGTTGTTGTCAAGGGAATGAGAGATAAAGTCAAGGCTGGATCGCAGTATCACAGGCCCCGGGGCTACAACCTTTACCAGGGCACGGAGGTTTTAATATTCCGCTCGATAAACACTGAGCGAGCACGAGCCTCTCCTAATGTAAATACAATCCTGTACCATCATTACCTGCAAGAGCAACGGTTGGAGCCAAATTAAATCTGTCATTTTTAGGCCAATGATGGGTGACGCGTATATTAAAGGAAGTGCATGTGTAGCAGATCCTTACCGGGCTCCTGTGGGTAAATATTTACATGAAATACAACACACAAAGAAGTGAAAGTAAAAGCCCTTTAATGAAGTTCATACAATGATACGGAAGATTTTACGAAATGCAGTTGCTTATCTGATTTCCAGTACATTTGTAACTACGGCAAAGGAATATTAGTCTGATTAAGTTAATCAATAATGTTTGCCTGCAGGTCTATTCCTACTTTAGGAGATTTTAAAATAGGGATTTCAAATTCATTTTTATTAACACTCACTTAATGATATCTGATCATTTTAATATTTTACAGCTTAACCAAGCATAAAGAAAACAAGGCAGAACAATCAGCACAGCTTCCACAAATTAACCAAATTTATTATCACCGTTTAAATGAGACACGCTGTTCCCTCAGTCACTATTTTTGTTGGTCCATTGTATAAAATCATAAAAAGAAATTATCATCTTGGTCAATACTGTCGTCACAACCATTTATAATCACACAGTGAGCATAAAAAAACTACAATTGTGTTTTTAAAGAAACTTTTTGTTCCGTTTCCACTCTAATCTTTTCGTAATGGAATAAGGAGAATTAATTATTTTGGTTCTGAATAGTTGCTGTCTGTTTGTTTGATTAAACCTGGAGTTAGATCTGGATGAATACATGCCCTTACCCCGGTCTCTGTACCAAACTAAATAAAGCTAAGCCAATTATCCCTCTGTCATTCATGATAAAATGTTCCTTAAAACATTTGTAGCCTTCTACAGAGGCCTGTAAATGAATTTGGTGTGTTCAATATTCCCATTAATCACCGCCCAGCGATCATTTAGCGGTTATCCTTTTGATAAGATGGATTCTAATAATCTGTTATTAACAAGGTTTTCCATTTGGATCATTTCAAATCAGGCTGAACGACCAAACAAACGGACGGAGGTTTGACGAGCGTTTCTGGGCGCCGAGGGTCATATTCAGGAACAACCTAACAGGAGAGGAGTTAGGCTGGGCCTGACAGCAGAGAACAGAATATTCAAAGGCTTCCACACAAATGATCAAAACAAGTGACAAACGCTACAGCGGGCCAACCAACAGCACACAGCAGCAGCAGCCAGCTGGTGTGTGAAGAACCCACCTGGAGACGTGACAAAGAGGGACGCAATGAGCCGTCCTCTTGATATATTATTCCAAAGCTTGCTGCTAACAAGCTTTTAATGAAGTCAAAGTTGCTACAGAACGCCCCCCCCCCATAGGAAATTTCAATTCTAAAATTTTCATAGAGATCAGTCAATGTCTTCCACATTTTAAACGCCCCGGCCTTGTCAGATATCCCAAACAATTCATGAATAATTAGCCTTTATGGAAAGATGGTGGTTCTTTACTGTTGCCATGCAACAGTCCTCACTGTGTCAGTTGTTATTTCTGAGTTGAGCAGGTAACCCCCCCCCCCCACCCTGTTTTGATCTGATAATCCCTGTAATGAATTCTGAGGAATTCATCCTGAATGTGAGGGGCGTCTCCGTATAGGAAACCAACGTGATATTTGCTCTCTTCCGCCCCGACGGTCACGACCCGTCTGTCCGAACGTGTTGGGCCTTGGACATCAGCGGGAGCGAGCGGTCGGCGGGAAAACATTAAAATATGCAAACACACGTGTGGCGCGGCGGACACGGCAGGCTCCCCGAATGTTTGTCATTTGGCGATCGCGCGGGGAGCCTCCGCTCCGCCTGCAGATCTGTGAAACATTGCGACGTCTCCATGAAGCTCAGCGGGGGAGACTCATCCACACCCTCCTCCTGCTGCTGCTGCTGCTGTGGCTTTTGTTCCCCGTAAAGAGTTTGGTCTGATGCAACTGCCTGGCGGACCGGCCTCAAATCTTTGGTTTTGTTTTTTTTTTTGGGGGTTTTTTTTTCTTCTTTTTTTTTTCTCATGCACGTCTCGCAGCTCTCAGAGGCTCTTTGATCTTCTACCTGCAGACCTCACGATTGCCGCGTTTGTCTGTGGAGGCGTAGCGGACAAACAATAGGTGAAATGTGGAAGTGGAAGGTTTTCAGGCCGCCACGTGACAGGACGGCCACGACGTGAAACTCGTGGCGGACGCAGAAGCTGACACCCATCAAACAAGTTGTCCTCATTTACATTCACACCTTGTCTCTCTCTCTCTCTCTCTCTCTCTCTCTCTCTCTCCCTCTCTCTCTACCAGGTGGAAGTTCACGTTCTACCTATACATATTTACCTATGGTGTGCGTTTTCTTAAAAAGGTAAGGGTGTTTTTGTTTCTTTTGCTTAAATTCAAATGAGCAATGCCCTGCTGTTGTGACTGTCACTGAATTTCAATCATCGAGGTTTGATAGGTGGGGGAGAGCATGGAAATAACGCGGCTCTTAATAGGTTTTGGCTGCGATGTGATGGAGTGAAGTTGATGGTGTGGTTTGTAAAAGGCCAGGACAACAACAAACATCTCATCATCTACGTTATGATTATGTGATTTATCATGATTTTGTGATCGTTAACTTCAGGATTGCTGCTCCGTCCTGCTGCCCGCAGCTATTATTTGCCGTTGCAGCCACTTTGCATCCTCATTGTGGATGAAGTGGTTTAACACTAGATGAAATTGTTATCTTAATAACTATTCCTCTGAAAGGTCAGGGACGGTAAAACAGGCAGCTCCTCTCTGAAACAGTGCTTTATGCAATAGATGATGTGCCCCTGCAAAGTGCACTGGTAGCTTTCTTTTCACGTTGGACTTGCACGTCATATGAAATCCCCGACTGACTCTCTGTGGCTGAGTCTCACGCTGACTGAGCCCCTCCCCCACCACTGACACTCAGACCTGTGATGTTCTGCGCTGGATCTGACACTCAACTGGAGTAAAAACGAGATGTAGGGAGATGATTGCAATGAGGATTTAAAAAAAAATATCAGTATTTATGATGTATTGATGTTATTACTGTATATTATTGTGCCAATGGGCCCAAAAGAAGTGAAATTAGATCAGTCCAGGCTAAAAAAAATTCACAAAAACTAGTGTTTTTAAACCACAATATTGTGTCTTGCAGTAATGTGCCAACCAACAGTTCCACACAATGTAAACCTTATTTAATCATCCTCCCGGTTTTACTTGGATTATTTAGATTATATAGTGGGTTTTTTTTAATGTGGCATATTTATACGCAATATAAACACACCGAGTTGTTCCTCCCACTATTGTGAGTTCTGTGGTCTCTGTTAGGACCCAAAGATACCATCTTGATTGTAACAGATGCTGTATAAATAAAGTTGAGTTGAACTGATGGAAAATAATAAGAGAGATGTGAGAGTCCGCATGGCTGCTGGTACAGCTGGAATTCTATTGACTTATTGTCTTTGCTTTTGTCAGTTGTTATTTCTCTTTCTGCTCTTTTTAATCATGATGTGAGCTTGCGGTGTTTGGATTTTATTGTGCTGTTAGGCAAAGCTGCCAATCAGAAGCATTTTGCGATGTTTCCAGTTTCCAACTGAAAACAGATTATAGAGACAGAAACATCAGATCCATACTTAAGGACGAGGCGGGAGAATATATACTCACTCATGAGTCTTTCTGTTCTGCTGGATCATTCCAGCTCATGCATATATTAGAGCATTTGAATGTGTATAATCAGCAGAGAAACAGTCAAGAGGGCAGAGGAGGAAATTTAGTGAGCGGCGATTTGCATGACAAAGCAGAGTTCATTGTCTGCAGTCGTGCACCAGACTTGAGCCTGTGAGAGGTTTATTAATAGAAAGAGGAGACGACGGGAACGCTGCGTCACTGTTACCGTTAGACCTGCTGCAGTTCAGGATGCCGTCGCTCAATTCCTCTTTAATCCACCTTCTTTTGTCGCGCCATGACAGCTCATATTACATCATTTCCTATTGTACTCCATCCTGAGAAAGTATCAAAGACTGCACTTTGTGTTTTTAAAAAGTATTGATTTGAAAGTCTTTGTCGGTCTTTCCTGCAGACCCCCTGGCTTTGGAACACAAAAGAGTGTTGGTACAACTACCCGTACCAGGTAAAAGTCTTTTGACTCAACTTTTCACCACCGTCAGAAGTTGCGATGAAGAAAAATTAGGTGCACTGATTGGAAACATTCACTTTGTCGTATCATTTCTTGTGTTTTCGCAGCCCTTGACTGTGGACATCCACTATTATTATGTACTGGAGCTGTCCTTCTACCTGTCTTTACTCTTTTCCCGATTCACAGACATCAGAAGGAAGGTAAGTACGACAGATGAAATCCTAGTTTCTCTATGTTCAGTGGTCAAGACTGATGCTGTATGGAGCATGCTGTCCAGCTCTTTGCAGCCTATCACTTCTATTTGAGACATATGTGGCTAAATGTTGCTATCAAAGTTATTTTTATAACTATAGTTTGCACAAACTGTGTTATTTTGAAAATTGGGCAGATTTTCAAGTTGCATCCGCGATGTGAGGTCGAACGGGTTTCATTATACGACATCAAACATCTCCATTTTTCACAAATGGCTCCTGAACTTTGATTTTGAAGCATGATCTCTCTCCTGTCTCCCGTCCATCCCCCAGCTCAGGCCTCTCCACCGCAGCGTGCTCCCATGATGCCATGCTGCGTATTCCTTCACTCTGTCATCTCTTTGTTGACTGTTGGCATGTTGTCTGTTTTTGTTTCTCCTTTCAGTTTTTTCATGCACAGTTCCACACTGAGGACGTCCTCTGCATCCCCTGCCAGTTCCAGTATGTTCCCCCCCTGCACACTCTTGTCGCGCTTTCTCTGTAAATGCTGCATCATTACTCCTCATCCTCATCTTCATTCTCTCACCTGGTCTAATCACAACCTAATGATCCTTCATTCGAGTTTTTTTTTTTGTTTAAAACAAGTCTCCTCTTGAACAGTATATTTAAATAATAACTTAAACTAAATTTAATGACACTGTTTTAGTCCAATACATTGAATTTAGTAATCAATTTCCATTATACATATATATATTATAAATCATATTGAGGAACACTCACCTACTGGAGGAGGCATTCAAGTCCCATACCTTGGAGCCTCTATCAGGGCCAAACTGGCTCCACAGCACAGGTCAAAAGGTCATAAAGGGAACTCCTCCATGATCTTTTGGTATTTCAAAGTGAACCGTTTATTCAACTTAACCCAACATTCAGCCTGAACAGAAACAAACTGCATTAGAGACCAAGATTTTTTTTTTTTTTTAATGTCCTTAATTGCTAAATGTGCAATCTGCATGAAACACTGTACTTACCCTTTTCCAACCCTTTCTAACAGAACCAAACTAATTTTGTCCCATCAGAAGAGCGAAAATTGCTAACAACCAGGTTTTTGTTTAGAATGTAAAAATGGGACTTGAAAAGTCTTAATTTAACTAGATCTTTGTCACTAGGGATGAATTAACACCATCACTTATTTACCTGCAATCCACTTTCTCTGCTGTTGCTTCTACTGCAGCTCAGACCTGTGCTTGCTTTTACCTGACAGTGTGTGTGTGAGTGTGTGTGTGTGTGTGGGGGGGGGAGTTCTCAACTAGAGACACACTACTGTGATGTGTTATTTTGACTTATCCCCGGTGCAGCGGCTCGCTCGGGGCACGTTCTTATCCCGCGTGCCTTTTCTCCTCCGCAGGATTTCCTGATCATGTTCCTCCACCACGTGGCGGCGATCTCCCTCATCACGTTCTCATACGTGAACAACATGGCTCGAGTGGGAACCTTGGTCATGTGTCTCCACGATGCAGCCGACGTGCTGATAGAGGTGAGAGGTGGATGGTGTGGGCCCCGTGCTGGAGCTCGGATCTTTCCCTCCGCCTAACCGCGGGTCCAGAGCGCGGCGATCGTTGAGATTGAAACGCCTCAGAGCTTGTTCTGTTGTCGGATGCCTCATCAGCAGCTGTTTACTTCATCGTTCCCTTTGTTTCCTTCCACCAAGGCTGCCAAGATGGCCAATTACGCCAAATGTCAGATACTTTGCAACCTCCTGTTTGCAATGTTTGCAATTCTCTTCATAAGTTCCAGGCTGGGAGTCTACCCCGTCTGGTGAGTGTTACGTCTGTTCTATTTACTCCACCATAATTAGCATCCTTCAGAGGACGTGTGTCATCTGTATACAGAACGGTCTCGACACCAACGAATGTCAGGCCCGAGGAAAGCTCCGCGTGTTTTGATCTTTTCTTTCCCGACAACAGTTTGTAGTTCAGAGACATCTCGCTGAATTTTGTTGCTAAGTAATAGTTACTATGGTTACAGCAGGATTGACCTCCCAGACAAAAAGCTGAACGAAATCGACACAAGAAAATCATGACGAGCATTTAGTTGGCATTAAAAAGGTTTATACTGAACTGTGAAATACCGGTTTCAAAGGACCGCAGCTTTTCTTCTTTTTTTTTTTTTTTTCCCAAAGATTCTTTTAAGTTCAAGACTAATTATAGGAGATGAAGAATGTCAATTACGGCTGATCTTTCCCGCAGACGGCGCCATCAGCGGGGCTGTCACGCTTTGATGGCACGATTCACGGCGGTTTTCATGATTTGTCACCGTCTCTTCATTGGAACAAATAAAGGGGATTTCAGACGTGTTCAGGCCGCACGACTGATCCAAAGAGCCTGAGCGTCTTTATCCACCTCCAAATAAGAGTAAAGTTGTCATCGGAGCTGTTGCCATGGCGTCGAATCAGCATGTAAAGGATTCTGAAGGCCGCTTGGCACGGATGCGATCAGTCATATTTAACACAGGATCTCGCACATTAGTGTCGAGTTAGAGCGAAGCAATTGCTTTTAAATACCTTCTTTTGATAATGTGTATAAATAAATGGCATTTGCATTTTCAAGTATGACTTTGTTCCTGAAAAATGTCCCTAAAACATTGTTGCCATTTATATTTAATAACGGTACATGAAGGTGTGTGTTTGGGGTTCGCACGCTGGCCTTTCATTAAAACAGAAAATACCAATAACCACAATAAGCCAGGGGTTAAGCCTCGGTTCAGCATTTTGCGCGTGTCTGGTGGGCGACACAGTGATGATGTGGTCAGAGGAGTTGTTTATAGGAAGAAGGTCCTGCTCGTTTCTCTTTTTGGCTTGTTGAGCTCCTCGGAAAGTCTATTAAAGATCACGAGTTTGGGCTTTTAAAGCGTTTACATATATATATATAAACCCTCCTGTCTCCCCTCTCTTCATGTGGAAGGATTTTAAACACCACCTTGTTTGAGAGCTGGGAGATCGTTGGACCCTACCCCTCCTGGTGGGTCTTCAACCTGCTCCTGATCCTGCTGCAGCTGCTTCACTCCTTCTGGTCCTACCTCATAGTGAAGACGGTGTGTCGAGCCATCTCCAAAGGGAAGGTGAGCCGGTTACCCCTCTGCATATTTCTGCTCTGCCTCATTATGACATACACTTGACTTTTGACCCTTTTTTTTTTTTTCCTCTTCTTCATGCTCATCTGCACCCTCCCAGGTGGGGAAATGGAATCCGTTACATGTAAGTCTCCTTCGACTGGAACTCGTGCGTAGCCGCTGATGACGACACAGGTGAACTTTCCCACCCCGCAGGTGTCTAAGGACGACCGCAGCGACATAGAGTCCAGCTCCGACGAAGACGACGGCCCTCCGCCCAATCAGAAGCACCACAGCAGCGCCACCAACGGGACCAACAAAAACCACGGGACCAACGGCTACCTGACGGGAGGGTCGTATCCTGACGAGCACTGATCCAGCTGTGCTACAGGCCCCATACATCTGTGTGTGTGTGTGTGTGTGTGTGTGTGTGAGCGATAGAGGCATGAGTGACATTGCGTGTCTGGTACTGGAAGTTCCTGATAGATTCATGTTTGTTTTTATATCAGTTTGAATCTTTACTAAACCCCTCACACATTCTCTCATCTCTAGATTGTCTTTACATCAAAGAGCACAGGGACTATCCAATGAATGCGAGCATTCCACGTTGCAGTGTAAGCATGTGACTAACACACAGTAGTCTGGCACGCTGGCGGTGTGACTTTTCTTATATTTTTGTCCTTCTGTGTTATTTATATTTTATAAATATTTTTGCAGACAGTAACTGGGCGTCTCTTCTCTGTTGACGTGAGTGTTAAAGATTGATTGAACGGCGGCCGCAGCCTCATTTATAGGGCAAAAAAGGCTCACTAGCTAGGATTACTTGTAATGCTGCACCCCTTGAAATTTGCCAAAATGCGTGAAGTTTATTCACAGTTCTTGAAATACATTCACTCATAACTGTATATGGGAGATCAATAACAGTATTATGTGTGTTTATCAGATATGGCTAGAAGCTCTATTCCCTATTAAAAGCATTTTGTTAAGTACTGGTAATATTTCTGATAAGCTTTCCATTATTTGCCATCTTGAGGCAGACATGAGTTGTTTGAATTGTCCAATAAAATAAAAACCTAAGCCTACCAGTCTGTTCCATGACTTTTAATCAGTAAGTAGCAGTGTTATCTAATCCAAACTACAGAATATTAAGATATTGAGAGGCCTAAAATAGTAATTTGTTATTTTATATTTTTTCTTTTAAGCATGCCAAACAAGAACACTTCATGGACTCTGGTTGCAGGAGTGTATTAAAACTATAAAGTTGAACAGTTTTGTGATTAAAAGAAGCAGTATCTATTTCCACACCTTCTTGATCTCTGACAGACTAATTAGCACACAACAATTCAGCAATTTAATTGAAAAGAAAAACTGAAATTGAAAATAGAAAATGTAGGATATAGTCTGATTTGTGTTTAAGTATTCTGAAAGACAAACTCAAAAAGCTTACCAGACATTTAATCTTAAAGTTAACTATAGAAAGAATCAGGCTATTCACACAGTTAGAATCGATTAACCAAACCGAGTTGAAAAAGGAAGCCACAGAAGTTTGACAAAGCCTCTTGTGATTTTATGTAGCCGTGACCTGTATCTGAACTGTCTCTGCAGACTGAGCAGTTCTTCTGAAGCATTTTTCTCAATCTCAACGTCGGGCCAGAGCGATAAACTCCTTTCTGACATTTGCCAAGAATGCTGCCAGTTTGTTTGTCTCCTGGAGTCGGCTTTCTAGAAATGGCAAACACTCGAGGGCGGGGTCACTGGACACAACTGTAAAAGGGAAAAGGTTTCTGTTTAAGAAAATATTTACACTGCTGCAAACAATGCAGATATTTCAAAGTTTGATCCCTGAGTCCTGCTTTGGTCAGAGTTTTATATTCAGTGATTAAAGTTAATAATGCCCCAAAATTGTTTGTCGTTCAACAGTAAATTCATAATAAAAGTGGGCTAGTCTCATGAACAGTAAGACTTGAATAAACCAAATAGGTAGTTGAGAAAATTTACATTATTTTCCTAGTCTCTAGACAACCATAGAGCTCTCCAGCTCCGATAGTTTCACTTTATTTGGAATAACTGACGATAATTACCTCAAATTTAGTGGGCCTTGTCTTTTAACAAAGCCAAATTAGCAATTATTCATTATGTTGTCACATTTAAGTCTCTACTTACTCTGGTATAAACCATCCTCTGTAATGCCCATTGTGACAACATACGCGCTGTCCGGATCTGAAAGGCTGATGTTCCGAAAAATAACCTGCAGTCTCTCACCTTCACAGAGAAAAAAAAAAACAATGTCAACACTTTGAAGAGTAAACTTTTTTAAGAGAAAAGATTTAATAGAGAATATCCTATACTGTTAACCTGCCCCTGTGGCTGTATTTTAACGTGCACATTTCTCTTCTGTACTACTGATTCCAACACTGCTGTTTCTCCTAAAGGGTTATGGTGGCATTCAGGAGCCCTGTTAAGTGTGTGTATTATTTGTCTAAAACTGTAAAACAACAGGATACCTTGATGCCTTAAAACAGACTTTGGACCTTAATTCAAGAGTTTCGATGCACTTGCTCCCTAAAAAGAGAAAAGCAACTGAAGGACCATGCTTGTTTGTTATACCTTTGACTGCCTGTGATTTGCTGATGGTTCGTATCTCCAGTCCCAAATGGTCTTCATAGACTCCCCTGGCTTTCTGCAGATTCCTTAATCGGGCTTTGTTGGCTTTATTTTGTGACTCAATCACTGAAAAAAGAGAGAGGATAAGGGTGGGGGGGTGTTACGCTTCGGTTACAAAGCTAGTTTAGCAATGGAACAATATTACGCCCCAATTACTAGCTTACAGTTTTTCCTCTTGGCTTGTTCTTCTTTAAGTTTCTCTATCTTCTGAATAATCTCTTCCTTTTGCATCTCTTTCTGCTCAATCTCTGATACTGTTTCAGAAAGGGCATGCTCTTTCTCTTTCAGTGATGCATTCTGAAGGTGCAAATCTGGAAAAGAAGTCAATAACTTTGCAGTTAGAGTACAACATTATACATAGTTTGCATACACACACACACATATATATATACACATAAGAGTATATACAAGATCGTTTATAGACAAGAGTCTTTGTAGAGTGATGCACTTACCCTTTTTGAATGCCTGTATTGTCTCGAACAGCATCTCGTCATCCTTACATTTCTTTGAACAGGTGTCTGTACAAAAGTATGAAATTGCAGATCAACTCTCATGTTTATAGTCATAAAGCTCTAATTGTAAGAGTAAAGATTAGGGTACCTAGTGCAGACTTCACGATCTGTTTGTGGGCCTGACAAAGTTCTGTAGTTGAATCAATTATCTCGCCGTATGTATTCAGCTGTTTCTTGTGAATTTCCTCCATCGTACTTGTGAAGCTATAACTCATGTTTGGATCGGTGATGGATGCCATGGTCTTCGGGTGTCAGTCTGCAATTAACAACAACACGGAGACAATGATGATCGTGTCAACATAAACCAGGTAAAGAGTATTTCTACACCTTCTATTGTTTTCATAATTAGAGCCGTTTCAATAAAATAGACGCTAATACAAAGCCAATATTAAAATCACATTTCGGTTACGAGTTGCTGCATGTCATCAATTATTGTCTTTCATGAATAGTTGCTACGGTAATCACAGATTTATAAACAATTGACAGCTGCTTTGAGCTAACGCTAACAGAGGGCTAGTAGCGACTCAACAATGACGATACAAACGCTCGCAGATAATATACGTCATCTCTATGAGCTTTTGGGCAACCACTTACATGCCAAAATGCCAGTCTTTCGACAAATCGTTGTTTTATTGCTGCTTTATCTGAAGAATTCTTCCTTGTTTTTCAAAAACCCGCGCTCTGAACAACGGAAGTAGGAACGCTCGCCGGAAACTACGTTTGTTTTTGATGACCTCTAAATAGGATTTTTTTTCTTTAAATAAGTTTAAATTTCTGTTTCCATAACTTAAATTATAGATACTTACGTTTTTACTTCATCTATAGTGTTATAATCAACATTACAATAAAAATGTTTAAGTGTTTCTAAACCGGTTCTGTTTTTTGTGCCATCTAGTGGTGAAGACGAGAAATTCAAAAATACTGCAGAGCACGTTCTTGGATTTATATATAAAACATATAATGTGTCTATAAATTATATTCCCAGCTACACATTCTTTTTTTTAGTCTTTGCAATTCCAATTGTCAGTGACACTAAAGGGATCCAGCTTGTTACACCGACCTCTGTGTGTGATCAATGGCTAATAAATAACAACTGGGAATGCAATGATCTGTGAATCATCTGATGCATACACAGTCAAGGCGCAAACAAATTTCGCAACATCTCTTAAAATGCTGATGATGTCCGTGGCTTGGGAACCCTGAGTGATTCCGTGAAGTGCTCACAGTCGTTGTCATGGTTCTGTCTAATGATTTGCCACCAGGTTGGGATATAAAGCCATCCCGCTTCCGGGGGGGGGGGTTCACTGTGTCTTGACTGATGCTGAGGGACATCACGTACGCAGAAACCACTCATGGATGTCATCCACAGCAGTGGGGTGCTGGTTATACAGCACCTGCAGACCAACTACGGGGATTATCAAGACTTCCTCAACTTCATGTCTTCTGTGGGGGACCCTCGTAACATCTTCACTGTTTATTTCCCAGTTTGGTTTCACCTAAATCAGAACATGGGTACCAAGATGATATGGGCGGCAGTGATTGGAGATTGGCTCAACCTTATTTTCAAATGGTAAACCAGGCTTCTTCACATAATCTGTCTATTAGGAGTATCTCATTTAATCCCGTGTTTGTTTTCCAGGATTCTTTTCGGGCAGCGGCCGTACTGGTGGGTGCAGGAGACGCAGCTGTACCTCAACCGCTCTCTCCCACAGCTGGAGCAATTTCACACCACATGTGAAACAGGACCAGGTCGGCCTTCCTTTAGCCCTGTCGTCGGCGCTGTTGGTCACTCTTAAACAATGGCGTGATGTTTGTTGACGCAGGAAGCCCGTCTGGCCACGCCATGGGCTCTTCCTGCGCGTGGTACGTGATGGTCGTCTCGACGCTCAGCTTTTTCCGGGCGTCCCCAGCCGCCCCTTGTGCGCAGAGCTTGCAAAGGTGAGCCTGACACCAGCCCCCCCCCCCATCACCACAGTGGATGGCGAATTCAGTCTAAATGTTCCCATCCTCCAGTACCCGCCTGCTGAGGTCGTGTCTGTGGATGACCTTCTGGCTCGTTCAGATCAGCGTGTGCACCTCCAGGGTTTTTATTGCAACTCACTTCCCACACCAAGTCATCCTCGGTCTTTTTTCCGGTGATTATCTTCCTTGCTGCATATTTACTGAGCTACCTATGTTTGCTGCCATATTTGCCTAATGAATCCTTTCCTTCACCATCACTGCAGGTATGCTGGTGGCCAAGGCGTTTGACCACGCCCACTTCATCTACACTGCGAGTTTTAAAGTGTACCTCCAGATCAGCCTTTTTCTTTCCTCCCTCGCCGCCTGCTTTTATCTGTTACTCCGATCGGCTGCCACCGACCCTTTGTGGTCGGTGGCTAAAGCCAGGAAGTGGTGCGCTAAGTCAGAGTGGATCGATATCGACACGGCTCCCTTTGCCGGCCTGGTGAGAGCCCTCGGAGCCCTGGTCGGTCTCGGCCTGGCGGTGAACTCGCAACCGTTCGTTCAGAGCTGCAGGGGGAAGAGCGACTGCAAAACCAGGCTCGTGTGTGTGACAGCTTCTCTCACGTCTCTGCAGCTGTACGACTTTGTAAAGCTTCCCGCCCACACCGAGGTTGTCTTTTACATATTATCTTTTATGAAGAGCGCGTCCGTTCCCCTGTGTGTGGTCACAGTTGTTCCTTACTGTGTCCACATGCTGGTTGGAAAAGAAGACAGGAAGTTATTTTAGGTTTCAGTGCCATTGATGTGGTGGACACGTGAATACCTGACAGAACGTTATACACACTTTTTGCACTTCACATATGTAATATAAAATATATTCTTATTTATGGTGTCTGACATATTGAAAAAAGCAACCTGAGAGTTGTTACATGTTTTTGTTTGGTTGTTTTACATGCTTGCTGCCATCTGTATTAATATCACTGATGTGAATAAAACTGAAATTTTGTTTTCAGTTATGATCTGGATTTCATGTTGAAGAGGATATGTTACACTTTATTGCAGAGTATTTCACAGTTCTCCAAAACTCAGATCTATGTCAGATTTAGTTTTATATTCATCACATATATTAATCAAGATATATTATTTTATTTATGCATCCATTCGGAAGGTGTAATTTGCATTGCAAAACAGCGATTCATTTCAGCATTTCTCAATATCTTAACAAGAAATATCACAGTCAGCCTATGATGAACAGTTAAACTTTGGATTTACTACTGAAGGGTGTTAATCAATGTTGCTTTCAAGATGTAGAAATAATTGTATTATATTGCATAATCACTACATCAGTATCATCCATAGCAGCACGGTCTCCTGTTCCCATACACAGTAAAGGATCCCACGTTACTCCGAACGCTCATATTGATTTTCTTCACCCACAAAGTGAGAGAAGTTAAATCTAGTTAGGTAAATTGTAGTTAACTCTAAATCCCACCGTGTGTCACGGTAATTGTACACACATTTCTGTGCATTCCCTTCATCTTCCACTTCAACACTGCGTGACGTCAAGATTTCTAATTATGTTCAACTTGGTAGGAATTATATAATCTTGTCTAAATATTTGTATTGACTTAGCCATAAAGTAATGAGGCAGTCTGTGATGTAACCAGATTAGCAGATTAGGTAAACCTCTGCAGGAGGAACCCTTTCCACAGTCTCGTCCATAGTTGCTTAGCATCCGGGTGCAATTGCGGCCCTGCCATTAAATGACGTAAACGTCCTGATGTACCGGCTGCATGTTTGACCGAGCTCCAACAAACATCTGTCTGATTATTTTTTTCCCGCTTTTTATTCAGGAGGTGCTGAGGGCGCGAGGGCACACCATCTTACCTGAGCCCTCTCCTCATCTGTCCGTTTAACAGCAGGACAACAGAATGAGTTCACACAAGAAAAGAAAAAATAACCTTATTTATACAGCAACCATAAAGTCACATGGCAACGTCTTTTTTTTTTAATATTGGTTAAACGATTAAATAACCACAGCCTTCTTCCCCACCCATAGAGACAATGCACTAAAACAACTACACATAAAAAGAAATATAAACACAAATGAATACAAAAAAAATGTGCATCGTGACTAAAGGCAGTTTTCTAACCTGGCAGAGGACGGGAGCCAAAATTTGCACAGGAGAGACAGAGAGATTTATAATCTGAGTCTGGATGGGCCTCACTACGACCCTTGAATGAGTACAGCCACGCACAATCATAAAAAAAACATAAAAATCAGTTGTTTTAGATATATATGGGGTCTAGCTGATAGGAGCGCCCGTTGAGACCAGTTTATAATAGGCGCCCCTCTTGGCCATGAGGTCATCGTGCGTGCCTTTTTCAATGACGGCGCCGCGAGACATGACCGCGATGATGTCAGCCGTCTGGATGGTGGACAGCCTGTGAGCGATGACGATGCAGGTTCGTCCTTTTCTGGCGTCATCCAGAGCCGACTGGACCGTCTGCGGGGACATCGGAGGGAAACATTCTCTGAGTCCCGCGCACCGATGCGCATCGCAACACGGACCCGAGAAGGAAAGTCACCTTTTCGCTCTCTGTGTCCAGGGCGGAGGTGGCCTCGTCGAGCAGCAGGATTTTGGGGTTTCTGACGATCGCCCGGGCGATGGCGATGCGCTGCTTCTGTCCCCGTGACAGCTGCGAACCCTGGGCCCCGACCTGCGTGTTGTATTTCTGAGGAAAGGCCGAGAATAGGTCAATAGTCTCCAGCGGAAGAGCTTCAACTCGGGTTGGTTTTTTAAATGTTCCCCCTCACGTCTGGCAGCTTCATAACAAAGTCGTGAAGGAAAGCTTTCTTCGAAGCCTCGACGACCTCGTCCATGGCGACGCTGCGGCTGTTGTCGCCGTACTGGATGTTCTCCGCGATGGTGCAGTCGAACAGCACCGGCTCCTGCGACACGATGCCAATCTGAGATCTCAGGAAGGAGACGTTGACTGTGTGAGACGGTCGGCCGTCGATCAGCTGAAAGCAACGGGGCAGAGTCAGGGAGGGACCCGGAGGATCGCGGGAGGGGCTTATCCCGGAACCGGAACGGTCACCCACCACTTGGCCTTCGTCGGGGTCGTAGAACCTTTCCAAGAGTTGAACGCTGGTGCTTTTCCCGCAGCCGCTGCTCCCGACAAACGCCAGGGTCTGGCCAGGCTTCACAGACACGACCAGGTCGTTCAACACCTGGGTGTCCGGCCTCGACGGATACGTGAACTTGCAATTGAGGAACTTTATCTCGCCTCTGAATTTCTCCTGGTGGTAGATTAGTTACAAATATTAACTTTTGAATTCAGAAACAGGAAGTAAGGGTTACTGGACGATGCATGCTGATTCCCAAAAGCACACACCCATTTCTCTCCACGAGTCTGGCTCATGTCAATTTTAGGAATTCGGTCCAGTAGTTTAAAAAACTGCGCAGCGGCAATTTTGGCTTTGGCGTAGTCGGGAGTGAAGGAGGAAGCTCTTCCCAGCGCTGTGCCGCTGATGACTACGGCTGAAATAACTCTGGGGGAACAGCGGATGTTACAACGTGTGCGACGCAGAATATAGGCCCAGGTAAAGACGGTGCCAACCTGAAAACAAAGGTGTACTGCAAGCCCTCTCTGCTGACCAGATAGCCCCCGTACGTGAAGGAAGCGGCGTATGCCATGAAGATGACACACTGAGCGAAGCCAAAACAGATCCCGTAGACGTTGGCTCTCTTTTTGGCAGATCTATACGGTCGCTCGAGCTTCTGCTCGTATGATTCCACAAATGATTTCTCTTTGGCTAAGCCTGCAATCGTCCTGATGTTAGAAAACGCCTCACTGGATATCTGTGTGGGGGGGGGGGTTAAGTAAGCAGTTTTTCAAAAAAAAAGAGATGGAGAGAGAGGTGGAGGGTGAAGTTTTCTTTAGTTTTCCATTACCTGTCCCGCTTCCTCCATGGATTTTTTGTTTTTACTTTCAAAGCCGGTCAGCATTTTGGCCTGGAAGACGCCAGAGAGACCGATGAGGGGCAGGAAGCACATGATAACCAGGGTTAGCTTCCAACTGAAGTAGAACGCGATGATGAAGGACGCTCCGATGCTGGTCAACGAGTTGACGATCATGCCGATCTGAGATCCCGTTGCCTGAAGAAACCGAAATCAGTCAGGCAGTTGCAATTGAAAAAGAAAAAAAAAAAAAATGGACGTAGGCGGGTCAACATCGTCCTTACGCCTTGAACCATGGATGCATCAGTGGCCAGTCTGGTGGTCAGCGCTCCGGGGCTGTTCATGGGATCATCAAACCAACCAATTTCCTGCCTCAGCATGGCCTGGAAGCCCACTTTCCTCAGACGACGAGTCAGCAGCTCTCCGGATTTAGCGAAGGCATATCCCTGGAACATTCAGTCCACATACAGGCTGAGCTTGCCTGGATAAATCAATGACACATTCCATTCGAAAATGAGGACACACACCTGCACAAACTGGGAGAAGAAACTTATCCCAGCCACAGCACAGAAGAGTATACATATCCAGTTGATCTGATTCCTCTGTTCATCCATGTCGCTGATAGCAAATGTCTGAAAAACAAACACGGTATTCGCTATTGAGCACTGACATTAGAGTATTTCACAAATATCTGCTGTGCTCCGTGTGCCACCGCCCACCCCCAGAATTTGGCTGAACAGGACAGCATAGATGGGGTTGATGGATCCATTGATGGCCGCTCCCAGTGATCCCAGCAGCATGTAGGGCCACTCCGGCCGGTTGTACTTGAGGATACGTGCCACAGGGGCAGGCTCCACCTGATCGTCTGGGGCCTCCTCGTCTATCTGCCAAAGCGTGATAAAGATGAAGATGAAGCTCCGCGGGGAGACATTAACGGTGTCGACGTAAGAACTCCACAGAGTGTGTGTGTGTGTGTGTGTGTGGGGGGGGTCATTACGTTTTCTGGTCTTTTTACAGAGACTGGAGCCAAGTCAGGGACAAAATCACTGGACAGTCTGCTGTGAGACCGCAGCCGAACTGAGCTCCTGCAGGAGATGCGAGGAGAACGTGACAGTCACCAGGATGAGATCGGTTACTGCATTTGGGTTTGAGCGACTTTACCTTCCGCTGGATCTGCGACTGAAGCTCCTCGGCTTACGATCGTCGTCTTCTGCCGCCTCTCTGGTCACATCTATGAGAGAAACGGGCCAAGGGTTCAAAATTGCTGTTGCTTCGAACGTAATGAAGAGTTGCAACAGCCCGTGAATCCCACCGCGGGCGCCGCTTGCGCCTTGATTCTGAAGGGTGACCAGCGTGAAGTAGACTCCTTGTCTTTCCAGCAGCTCAGCGTGCGTTCCCCTCTCCACGGCCCGGCCGTGCTCAAACCCAACGATGACGTCTGCGTTTCTGATGGTGGAAAGACGGTGTGCTATGGAAATTGTGGTCCGGCCCGCTCGTACCTGCGGGCAAACGCGTCTCGGAGGTCAGCGGCGGCGGCGGTGCTGAAAGGTCGAGCGGACGGAGAGGGGCTCGCCTTGTCTAGCGCCTCCTGCACAACAGCCTCGCTCTCGTTATCCAAGGCAGACGTGGCCATGTCCAGCAGCAGGATCTTAGGGTTTCGGATCAGAGCTCGGGCTATTGCGATTCTCTGCTTCTGACCCCCACTCATCTGACCTCCGCCTTCTCCCACCAGGGTGTCAAATTTCTGATGGAGGAGGAGACGTGTTTTTGCGTGTTAGTTAAAAAACACACTTCAATGTCTTTTTTGAATAGAGGTCGGTTTCCAGTCTTCACTACCATCATGGAATGGTCTCAGCATCAAGTCCAAAGAGACAAAAGGCTCTGATGACAGCAAATGTATGTTTCCATCTAGCTCCTTTTTCATACCTGTGGTAGATCCATGATAAAACTATACGCATTGGCTTCTTTTGTGGCCTGTATGATGTCTTCCATGGTTACGCCTGGTCGACCGAAGCGGATGTTTTCGGCGATGGTTGTGGCGAAGAGCACTGGCTCCTGTTCTACAATCCCGATAAGTGACCGGAGCCACTGGATGTTTAGGGTCAGGATGTCGTGGCCGTCCAAAGTCACCTGACAATGAGAACGGCGCGGTGACATGTGACGGAGTTCGGAGAGGCGGGCCGAGCCCGTGTTGGCGGAGCCGCCCGGATCCGTACCTTTCCTTTGCTCGGGTTGTAAAACCTTTGGATGAGCTGGATGGTGCTGCTCTTTCCGGCTCCGCTCGGTCCCACGAAAGCTGTGGTTTGTCCGGCTTTGATCTCCATGCTCAGGTCACTTAAAATCTGAAGAAAATAAAAGAACGCTGAGATACTGAGATGAATTTCACAAAAGAAATAAGAAATAAAGCGCCAACAGCAGGTAAATGGGGACTTACCTTCACGTCGGGCCGGGATGGATAAAAGAACGTGACATCATGGAACTCGATGTCACCTTTCACTTTGTCTAATTTGTGCCCTCCTTCTGAAAAACAGTCGATTTCTGGCTCCTGTGGATGTAAGAGCACAACACAACGATCAC
Source organism: Lagocephalus sceleratus (assembly GCA_911728415.1). Classification (NCBI taxonomy): domain Eukaryota; kingdom Metazoa; phylum Chordata; class Actinopteri; order Tetraodontiformes; family Tetraodontidae; genus Lagocephalus; species Lagocephalus sceleratus. The sequence continues at coordinate 1,993,680 of CAJVRN010000216.1, read as the reverse complement.
CGTCTATCACCGTTCGGACGTAACGGATCCGTCTGGATCCCCTCTGCAGCAAAGTCCTGCCGTTACCCGGTCAATCGTGTCGAAGATGGTCTTCGCTGCGGCACGACCAGAAGCGAAGGCCTCCAAACAGGGCGAGGCCTGGCCCAGGTTCATCGCAGCCATGAGAACGCCAAAGAACACCTGAAGAAAGGCCACATTAATTCCGTCCCGGAATACCCGCGGTCTGATGCCGTCGCCACGCGTACCTGAACCAGACCCCCAGGTGAGAGCTCCTTGGTGTCGATGACCAACTTGGACCCGTACCAAAAGGCCAGAGCGAAGCAAAGGAAAATGATGCACCAGAGGTATCCTTGGAAAACTCCGATGATGGCGCCTTTTTTGATGCCCCAGCTCTGAGCTTCTGCAAGGTTTTTGTCGTACCTGTGGGAAAAAAAGTCCACCTTATTGTACGGGTGGGCCTCCCGCGGGGCCACTGGGGTCGCTCCCAATTACCGCACCTGTCAGCTTCTTTTGCCTCGCCTCCAAACGCCGCCACTGTTCGGATCGCTGACAGGACTTCGTCGGCCACGGCCCCCGCCGTCGCGTAGGCCTTGAGCTCCCGGCCTGTCAACCTCGCCACAGCCTTCAGCAGCAAGTGGCGGGAAAACGGAAACGAGTTCAACACAAATGTTTCGTTGTTGACGGTGGCACGGTCCGGCTTCATGACTTGTACCATTGCCATCAGACCAGCAGCCAGTGCGATCAGGGGGCTGACTGCTATGACCACCAGGGTGAGCTTCCATCCGCCGATGAATCCCACCATGAAGCCGAACACAAAGGTGGAGATCCTCTCGATGAAGATGGCCACCTGGTCGGCGATGGCGTTGTTGATCTTGTTGATATCGCTGCAGGGGAACAGGGACGGGTCATCGCGGGTAAAACATTCTCCCGGCGCGCTGATAACAGCCTGATGAGCAGATAAGGAGCCCCCGACTCACTCCGATATCCTGGTGTTCAGCTCGCCGACGGAGCTGCAGTCGAACCATCCGATCTCCATTCGCATGACCTTCCTGAAATAGGTCTTTCTGATTCTCTGGGTCTGACTGGCGGCCACCGACACCCAGAAGAAAATCTACGGCGTTGGCGAGCACCGATTTGATTGACGACGTCACCCAACAGCTTTCACTTAAGTGAAACGTAAAGAGCAGAATTTACCTGGAAATAACTGACCACCAGAACTCCCAGTCCAATCCCGATGTAGTAATACGCAAACATGGTCATCTGAGCCTCAATGTCCACCCTGTTGGAGCGAACGTAGCCAGTAAGAGCAGCTCTCCAGTCCCCACGGTCCCGTCAGTGACGTCTCACCCGCACTGCACCGTGCCGTTCTCAGCCGTGACGTAAACGGAGCCGTTGCTCCAGCGGATGGTGGTGCCGTTGCACGTCTTGTTGGGGTCCTTCAGCTCTTGGATCTCGCGCTCGTACGCCACGAACGTGTCCGTCATCATGCTGTACACGAGCAGCATGAGCGGGGAGGCGGCGCCGTGTATGAGGGCGCACAGGCCCCCCACCGCCATCATGGCCTTGTCCTTCCAGGTGGCAAAACGGAACTGCAGTGAAGGAATCGGCGGAACACTTAGGCGTTTCTGCTCGGTTCAACAACGGAGGTTTGAGCCCTCCCCTCTAAACTACAGTTACAGGAGGTAAAGCCCCATCATTATCGGGAGCAAAACAAAAGGGATCCAAATACTTTACAATGAAGAGAGTATTTACCAAATGAAAGTACCCAACACTGGGCAGCTTCTCCTCTTTCTTTTTTTCTCTGTAACACATTTAACATGATTTACATGATAAATAACAAAAACACTTTTGTTTGAGATGTTAGAATGCAATAAATCTTGAACTTACCCTTTTTCAAGGTCTGCAAAGAGGAATGAATAGTTATTATGATGATGATGATGATGATGATGATGATGACGATGATGATGATTATTATTATTATTATTATTATTATTATTAAGTAGTAGTAATAGTAGTAATTGTAGTATATAAGTAATTACTCACCTCCTTCCTCCACAGATGCTGTTGTACTTTTTGTGAATTTTTTCATGGTTGCTGCTCTGACTTCTGTCCTCAAACTGACTGTATATTTACAAATAATATCTAAACATAATCTTCAGCTATAAATTTTAAAAAAGCAGTCAAACTAGATGCATCCACTAATTTTGTGTCCCTTGACACTTAACCCTCACCAGAATTATTTCAAACACAGATGACCCACAGCGGATCTCTGGCTCATTTCCTGTAAGAAATAGTAGAAGTAGACTATTAAAAACAAATATTGATAGTCAATTATCGGAGGGAAATCTCTTTGTTTTACCCAGAATTTAAGCCGGCTCCTTCTGTCTGCCTTCCTCAGAAACCGTCCAACACAAATGAAGCTCATCATAGGGCAATCCTCAAGTTTTTCTTCCAGATAAAATCCACCCGTCCTGTCCTATTATCTATGGCCTTCCTCCATTAGACTGATAAGAGCTGTATCACCATAATACTGCTTCAGAGATTCTCTCTGGACGTTCACACCCAGAAGATGTTCACTGTAAATATTATCTAGAATACTGGGCATGATCCAAAACCTCACTACATTTATATTCACTCTATTCTCTATTCTTATTATCTATTGACTCTAATTATAATAATCATGTATAAGTGAAATAAAAATGAATTGTTTACAAAAGATGACATATTCTAGAAAGTTATTTGTGTGAAGGTATAAGAATTTGAAGTCTCTTAAGAGTTCTGCTTCATCAATGATTAAGAGAAATGTATTATTTTATGCAGCGTTAATATATAAACACAAATTATATATTAACACACCATGTGTTAATATATAAAAAATGTGCTCTATTGAAAAGCATGTGTTGTGATTGTGGGGTTAATGCCCGCTGGGACAGAGGTAAACGGAAGGAATTTGCCCCCATTTTTTACAACTGGTTATTATTCACAGCCGAGCTGATTGGTAATAGAAGATGAAGGAGAGGTTCTGCACAAACAGACACTCTGATAACAACACGCATCACCATTAACAAATCTACTATCAGCACTCCCAGATGCAAATCAGTGCATAGTGCGCTTCAATAAAACATCATTAGATGGATAACTCATCATTTTTACTGAAACAGAGGTTAGGCAGCAGCACCACTGTTTACTACAGAAGTGTGAGATGTTTTGGCCTGATGCTAAGATAAAAACTTTAAATGTTCCCTCAACAATCAACACTCAACACCCCAGAATGACAACATTAGAATTGTTTTATTTTTTAGTTGGAGGTCCTCTATTTGTCTTAATCATGTCTGAGATATTTCCACACCTTGGGTGTGACACCGATACATCACTGAGCAAACCCAAACTTACTGCAGCACTCAGCCAGAAGGACAAATGAATGAAGTGGCAGGGCCTGAAAACTTCCCAGTTCCACGACGTTGTATCGTAGCATAGCTGAAAACTCTGCCAGTGTATCCTCACAACAGCAGCTAAAAATCTCCACTTTATACATTTGGAACTCTGTTACTTTTGAGTCTTTTCTAGCTTTTGTGCAATAAAGGGTTCTGGGGAAAAAAGTTTCAGTGTTTCAGTTGTATTGGAGGATGATTTGATGAGGAATTTGAGCTATGTGTATCCCAGGCCAAGTCCCAATGATTTACAAGTTTCAACAAAAGTATCTATATTCAAACATCTTATATGACATTTCATGTTTCAAGCTATAGATTGAACCTTTTGCTGTCCCCCTTTATGCATACTGGATGCATCCTTAAATGTAAAATTGTGAATGTAAAACAACAGTACAATGTAAAATTTAAACTGCAGAATGGCATTTTTTACTATTTCTAATTAAACTGAAATTACTTCAACAAAGTCAAAGGGTCAAAGTTTAAAGAAGAATAAAGACCTCAGTTGCAAATAGCTGATCAACTCTGTGTGTGTGTGTGTGTGTGTGTGTGTGTGTGTGTGTGTGTGTGTGTGTGTGTGTGTGTGTGTGTGTGTGTGTGTGCGTGCGTGCGTGCGTGCGTGCGTGTGTGTATGATTTCCAGGACGTTACCACTCTGATATCCCCATTGTCCCGGTCACTTTTTGGACCATGGTGACGTCTGGGTGTCTCAGATGTCTCAGTAGATACACGAAGACAAAACGCTGACAGAGTCTTCTGAGTCTTCTGAGTCTTCTGAGTCTTCTGAGTCTTCAAGCCCCCAGCCCCTCGTCTCCTGTTCACTCTTCACCTGTGCAGGTGAACCTGGGCCTGCCGGCTGCTTTTCCACATCTGACCGCTGGAGGCCGCTGTTTTACCAACGGACGCGCTGAAAACACACCGGAAGTGGTCTAACCGCAATTAAACCCGGAGTCACTGCGCCGCGTCCATTTCATTCCGGGCGGAACCTTCTGACGTGTGCAGCCGCGAATCCTTCCCGGGTCACAGACGGTCACAGCTCAGGTGAGTTCAACTATAGAGAGTTTAAATGTGCTTTAAACCTCGTTTTAAACGAAGGCCTACCTCATTTTTTTGTGTCCTGTAGCCATTTTCAGCTGTAAACTGAGTGAACAAGCGATTGAAAACTCGACGGTCGCCCAGGTGTTGATCAATAATTGTGATTAAAATGCACTTTTACTTTTAATGTGACTGTAGGTGTTAGAGGAGCTGCTAGTTTATCACAGTGGGCAAAACAGGAGAAATAGTGGGCAGTAAGATCACCGTAAAATAAAACAATTAACTTGTACAGTTGTTTAAAGAAAGTACGAATGTGGGGGGGGATAAATGTGTTCTGGTTTCCAGATAATTGTCTGACAGCATTCCAGAGGTGTGAATAAGGCCCAAAACGAATTAGATGTGGTACCATTTGTCACGGTAAAACAATGTAAAGCGACAGCAGAAACGACGCAGTCTGTCCTGTCCTACAGGAACCGGCTTTCAGTCCAGAAAAAATGTCTTTTGACCTTTTACGCAAATAAACTTTCAAATAACCTTTCACCCACCAGTCTCTTTTCCTCTTTAATGCTCCCCACCTCCACAGAAATGTTCAGCTCTCCTGTGCAAGTTAAACTGGACCCCCCCCCCCACACACACACACACACACACACATACACACACCTCTGGTTAAAGCCTGACCCTCGTCTCTGCCATCATCCACCCCTGGAACTGTTCTGCTCCCTTCATAAGATACTGAAGAAACCTGACATCACTACCTATTGATCCGTCCCAGTCTGGCCTCTGACCCCCCCCCCACCACCACCAAAACCACAGGAGCAGCTGATTCTGGCCTCCTTTCTGTTCTCACCGTGCTTGACTTTGGCGCAGTCTTTGACGCCATCTGCTGCCCTCCTCACCAGATTATCCTCCACTGGCATCACCAGTAAACGGGTGTCAATCCTGCCTCTTAGGCCACATCCATTTGCTCAGCGTAGGTCTTTCACATCCCAGCCTGTCGCTGTCATGTTCGGTGTCTCCCAGGGGCCCCCTCTTCTTCATCTTGACGATACTGAACTCTGACCTCCTCCTCACTGCCCCCCTCTCCTGTCCTCCTCCGTCTGTCTCACCACCATGCCGTTTTCTGTCTCGGAACACGTTACCGCCTGACCTTAGAAATATCGCAGTTTCTTTAAAAGTGTTGCATTTCAAACTGTTTTTGCATCCTGTGTATTTTTTTTTATAGTCCGTGTACGTCTTGCGGTTTATGTGTCTCTTATGGCTTGTGTGTGTGTTTTTTTTTTTTTGCGGGGGGGTTTATTGTTTGTGCTGCAGTTCTCGTAGTGTCAGGAAGGCGCCTGTAAATAAAATGGATTATTATAGTCTGCAGCTACCGATGGGCATCGGCGTCATTAAGTAATTATGAGATTAATATCCTCTCGTGTCCTCTACTTAATTCCATGACTTCATGGCTGCGGTCTGTTTATTTTCATTACGGCAGTGGCGGTTTGGCGCCCCCTGCTGGTGGCGAACGGCAACCACACGACAGGTTACCCCAGAGTGGATTATAATTTAGAGCACTGGTAGGTTTGTGATGTAAATTTTGGTTACAGTAGTGATCATTCATCGCTGATCAAGACTTTAAGAGTTATGTCTTTTTGGGCAGGAATAGATGTGTTCAAAAAAATCAAGAATGGGGCAGCAATAGTAAGTTTATTGTCTAGTGACGGGTTAATTATTGAAATAAAATTCACAACATTGGAAACTCTATCTTACCTGAGACTGTCACGGTTAATTCTGAGAGTTTGAGCAGAGTTAAACTGCCGAGACTGACGTCAATACGAGCGAATGTGGAACAATTCAAGTTGGAAGCGACTTTAAAAGTCATTTTGAATACAGAGGTGAGGGCTTGTCTGCAGCGACGACTGAAGCGATGCTGCTTGTTCCTCTTTAGAGAAGATGTGGCTGTACGTTCTGGGGCTGCTGGCTCTCTGGTCGGTCTGGCGCTGGTACAGAGAAACCAAAAGGGTCGACGGCAAGGAGCAGAAATACGTCTACATCACCGGCTGCGACACTGGCTTCGGCAACCGCCTGGCGAAGCACCTGGACCAGCTGGGCTTCCGTGTGATAGCGGGCTGCTACACGGAGAAGGGCGAAGACGAGCTGAGGAAGGGCGCCTCGGACCGACTGACCACCGTTCAGCTGGACGTGGCCAACTCTGCCAGTGTCGGCAAAGCTGCAGAGCACATCAAGGCTCTGGTTGGACAGAAGGGTGAGCGATTGAGTTTTTTATTCTGGTCTTGTCCGACTAAAAAAAAAGTGTTAAGACCAATGTCGCCATGGCAACCGGTACAAACTTGGTTAAAACACGCTGGCTCCAATGAAGAAGTCCCAGGTGCAGTAGCTCCACAGTGGGGCTTAAAACCCCTCTCAGACGCGAAGCCGGGCGAGCGTCTTGGATCCCGAGTGCATTGTGTCGCTGTGGTTGTGTTGCCGCAGGCCTCTGGGCCGTTGTCAACAACGCAGGGATCTCTGTGCCATCTGGCCCCACTGACTGGCTCACCATCGAGGATTTTAAAGCCATGCTGTCCGTCAACCTGTGCGGGGTCATCGACGTCACCCTGAGCGTCCTCCCCCTCATCAAGACGGCCGGGGCCGAGTGGTGAACGTGGCCAGCGTGTTCGGGCGGATCAGCCCGTTCGGCGGCCCGTACTGCGTGTCCAAGTACGGCGTGGAGGCTTTCAACGACAGCCTGCGGTGAGGCGGGGCTCCTCGCTCGGCTCGGACTCCCAGTAGGCGCAAGAGGCCTCCTGACCTCCGGCTTCGCTCCCTGTGTTGCAGTTTGAACATGAAGCCGTTCGGGGTCAGGGTCGCCTGCATCGAGCCGGGCTTCTTCAAGACCAACGTGACTGACATTGTGGCTGTGGAGAACAACCTGAAGATGCTCTGGAACAGACTGCCCCAGGAGGTGAAGGACGACTACGGAGAGAGATTCTTCAAGCTGTGTAAGTTGGGAACCTGTATACATCGGAAATAAAACACAAGTTTAGCATTTATCCTTATTAGATGAGTAACGTGTGTGTGTGTGTGTGTGTGTGTGTGTGTGTGTGTGTGTGTGTGTGTGTGGTGTGTGTGTGTGTGTGTGTGTGTGTGTGTGTGTGTGTGTGTGTGTGTGTGTGTGTGTGTGTGTGTGTGTGTGTGTCCGTCCTCCAGCTCTGGTACAGCTGCAACAGAGGTTCAGGCTGTTTACTGACGGAGACCTGATGAAGGTGGTCGGCTGCATGGAGCACGCCATTTCCGCCGTTCATCCTCGCACCCGTTACTCCCCAGGATGGGACGCCAAGTTCTTCTGGTTGCCTCTCTCCTACATGCCGACGTGCTTTACGGATAAGTTGCTCAGGGCGGGTCTGCCCAAGCTAAACTCAGAGGTCTGACTCTGTGCTGGAGCTTCAGTAACACCTGTACATGTCTGTCTGCGAACAGCCCGTCGACCTCATTATTCATACCATTTTGGCCTTTCCATTCCTAAACGACGTGTTTTAACCCATGTGAGTCTTTCATAAGCTCTTATCTGAAGTCTTTGTTTCTCCTTTTATAACTTGTCAAATAAAGAGAGCAGTCTGCGTCACCTTTGGACTCACGTGTGATGTGCTTTCATTTCTTGCACAACCTCGCGCCCCCCCGAGTCGAGCAGTCGGCTCGTGTGGACCTTGTTACTCGCTCCCGTCATGCACCACACTGCAGAGGCAGAGGGCTGAGAAACCCCGGGTTCCAGTTCCACACCTGAGGGAGGGTAGAGATGGTAGGTCGGCTTCATTCCTAAAAAAAAAATAACATTTAAGGGTCTATTAGAAGGCCCTAAATGTCCTGGTTCTCATCTGTGTCATGAGATGTTTTTAATGGTTGGAGCTGCAGATTGCTTTCATGAGTTTTCTGACCAGTGTTATTGCTATGGAGATACCTTGGGGTCTACTGCTGCTGCTGTCCTCAGTAGATGCAGGGCAACAAGTACCAATTTTTCCCTCAGAAATCCCCAAGTTGTGAAGCTTCCATGAGATGAAAATATGCACATTAGACCATCATGTATCCACCGGCGCTGCAACAAATTATGTGCGCTATGTATGGTATTTTGAGTGTGAACACCTCCCAACTCCTCTCTGTCTTGTTGTCACTTCATGATTTCTTATGTAATTTATGAATTTATCATTTGTATTGGTCACACCCATCCCAGAGATGCCTGAGGTGGGGGGAGGGGCGGGGGGTCTTCTGCTGCAAAGAAGATGCAAACGGCCTCTTAAAAATCACAGAGAGCGTGTTGGTGTGAAAGTAAATGTGCGGCTGACGGGGGATGAGTAAGAGCTTCTGGAGGGCCGCTTGATGATTTTATTCCCCTTGTGGGATTAATGTTAATCTCTCGTGGCTGTGTCCATAGAATCTTCATCACTATGCTCTGACCTTTCCAATTCTCCCTCCCAGGCGTCCAGTGACAGTCTGACATCATATTTATCAGAGGTGAGTTGGTGCTCGGCCTCTAATGTCGCTCTTTTCAGCCGGATCGAACCATAATCGTCGGTTTGCGTCTCAGGTGGTCTGGTCAAATCTGACCTTGACCTGTGCTCTGACGGCGGCCTCGCTGGTCGCCGTCCTCCGGTACGCCAGGGACTCCCCCGTGGTGGAGGCCCTCCACCAGAAGCACGTCTTCGTCACGGGCTGCGACAGCGGCTTCGGTCACCTGCTGGCCCTGCAGCTGGACGGGAGGGGCTTCCGCGTCATCGCCGCCTGCCTCACGGAGAAAGGCGCGGCGGGTCTGGCCGCGGCGGCCTCCCCCGGGCTCAAGACGCTCCTGATGGATGTCACGGACGGCGCGAGCGTCGGGAGGGCGGTGGAGTTTGTGAGCGGAGAGGTCGGAGAGCAGGGTGAGCCGGGGGCAGCGGGGGGTACGCGCTGATAGGGTGCCAGTCAGAGGGAAGCACTGGGAGAGATAAGGGCAACCTGGAGCATCCCGCCATTAACTCACCATCCTCCTACTGATGTTTAACACGCCTCGCTTTCTAGCAGGGAGTTCTTTCGAGCTGCAGGGCTGCGGATTCGACTCTGATCCTTGACGTGACCTTCTTATAGGAAGTGCTGCGGACAGGACTGATAGAGTGCAGTTTACACGAACCACCGAAATATAAGTGCATGTGTAAATACAGCCCTTTTTATCGGTTGGTGTTAGAAGAAGGAAAATTTGAAAGGAACCGAGTACGTTTACTTTAAAGATGCGCGCAGATTCTTGTGCCATGTACTTAAATATTACTTAGTAAGCAGAGATGTATCCTGGCGGTGTTGGTCTGGATAAATGTGCGTGGTTTAAACAGGTTAAACTGGTGATTGCGTAACCAGGGGCTTTCCTCTGCAGGTCTGTGGGGTCTGGTGAACAATGCCGGCAGGTCCGTGCCCATCGGCCCGCTGGACTGGATGCGACTGGAGGATTTCACCAAGGTGCTGGACGTAAATCTGACGGGAGTGATCGACGTGACCCTCCAGTTCCTGCCCCTGTTGAAGAAGGGCCGGGGCAGGGTGGTGAACGTGGCCAGCATACTGGGCCGACTGTCCATCATCGGCGGAGGATACTGCCTGTCCAAGTACGGCGTTGAAGCCTTCTCCGACTCTCTCAGGTAGTGTGAAGACTTCCTCCCCCCTGAATGAAGACCTCATTTACCCATCTGCGCCTGTAAGGAGAATCCATTCAGATTAACCCCGACTGTGTTCAGGCAGGACATGCAGCCGTTCGGCGTCAGAGTGAGCATCGTGGAGCCGGGTTTCTTCAAGACCAATGTTACACGACTGGATCTTATCGAGGCCGACCTGAGGAGGCTGTGGAGCCGCCTCCCCCGGGGCGTCAGAGACTCCTACGGGCCCGCGTACTTCGATGACTGTGAGTGCGAGCGCAGGCTACCAGATTATCAGACAACATCGCACACGACAGCCAACCTCCGTCCCTCCCTGCAGATGTCAAGGCCCAGGCCTTCTCCATGGGGATCCTGAGCAGCTCGGATCTCTCTAAGGTGACCTGGTGCATGGAGCACGCCCTGACGGCGCGCTCCCCACGCACGCGCTACTCGGCGGGCTGGGACGCCAAGCTGCTGTGGATCCCCCTGTCCTACCTCCCTTCGTTCGCCTCCGATTTTTTCGTCGGCCTGCTCCTGCCCTCTCCCGCGGGCAAAATAAACCGAGGCTGATTCAAGAGGCCAGCGCGGCGGCTGCTTTGGCGCGGACGCCGACGAGAACATTCGAGTCAAACGACGTCGTTAGAAAATAGCAACTTTATTCATTCAGGTCGCAGCAGCAGCAATTTCAACCATTTTGGGCATGTTTGTGGATGATCGGAAACAGGTTTGCATTCGTCCACCGTTGTGCTAAAAATAAATCGTCTCGCGAAGAATTTCGCATCGTCGCGTCTGCAATCCGACACCCGCGTCCTCGTGTGCGGGCAGAGATCGGATCTCCGCGAGCACGTTCAAGTAATCTGCACGATCCCCCCCCCGCGTCATTCAACATGGTTGCTTTAAAAAAAAAAAAAAAAGATCACGTTGATTATAAGTCATTTAAAAGAAGGAAAGAGTTTGATTAAACACAATCAGAATGTTCCGCAGACATTCACAACAAATTAGCGTTACTCTTTTTATAGTCTCCCGCCCTGATACGAGGTATATAAACACATACAGATGAGGCATAACTGTACTGTACATTCAGAATCCAGCTTGTTTTTTTTGTTTTATGTTGTTTTCTGGAATTATCGATAGGCTCTATTTCAAAAGATATTTTCTGGCAAATTTCTCTGTTCAGATTTACAAATATACAACTTATTAACATTTCTATCAGCAGCTTTAGTGCAAAGATATACACATTGTACATCAGTGTAATAGAAAACATCTTCACAAGAGTTGGCATATGAAATGTCAGAAGGCATAGTCACAGCAGACTTTCTCTGTTCTCAATGCGTTTCTCTTTCCTAAAACAGTTTGAGATTCATACGCAGGCTGCATAAAAAAATAAATTCTGTGCAAAGTGTGTCTCTTCTGTGTTTGACTCCCGTCTGTGGCAGAGGGATTATATGTCGCTGTCCTCCCTTACGAGGGTGGCAGTGTCTTTGAAACTGTCCTCGGTCGGCGAGAAGGCGCTCGGTCGGTCCCTCTTCTGAGGTCGGCTGGGCGGGGCAAAGGGCGAAGGCTCCGGGGCGGATGACTCCCCGCTGCTTCCCGCAGGCTTTTCATCCTTCATCTGTGAGGCAATGGAGAGTTTAAAACAGGTGACGGACACACACACACACACACACACACGTGCGCCTTCTCTGCTGTCTCTCCACACATACCTCTGCATATGAAGGGTTTTGAAACGTGGTGCTCGGTTTTAGTTTCTTCATGAATGAACTCCACTTGGACTCCTGCGGAGGCAGGAACGGTCAGCAGCTTGGACTTCGCACACGCGTGGCTTCACGTGGTGACGGACTCACCTGCGCAGGTTTGCTGCTGACAGCAGACGTGTTGATAATGGTGACTCTCTGATCTCCAGCGTAGGTGGGGTTCACAAAGTTGTTCTCCAGATGTTCGCCACTCGTATTTACAGTCACCTGTTAAACGACACTTTGCTTAATTCAATAATACTAATCTTTAAACGAAAGCTGTTAATCAAATATTCAACATATAATCAATTTGTGAAAATGAAAAGAAAATCTACATAATTGAGCCAGCAAACATTATCACTTATTATTGTTGTTACAACCATGAATATTACGATGCCTATTTTTTTTTCATTTTCTTTTTTACGTTGTACAATTGCAAGAAAAAGAGTGTGAACCCTTTTCAGTTAATTGGATTTCTGCATAAATAATTGAACCCCAGACATCCCCAAAATGTTTCTGAAACAATTAAACAGTAAAGAGAGTCAGTCCAAAATTCCCCATGACCGTGCAGGTTGAGGTGGTTGAGGTTATTGGTGGCAAAGGACGGTCACCCAGCCATTAAACCAAACACTATTTTAATGGCATTACATAAAAGAAATGAGTGAGTACCTGTGTGGGATGAATAACCGCGGGATCACCAGCCGCTGCAGGGGCGCTGGCATATAAAGGGTTCTCAAACGTGATCGGCTGCCTCCCTACCTCCATGGCAAAGTGGTCATCCTGTGGAAAAATGATTGACATGACAACAGCTCCTGAACAGCTCAAGAAGGAAGGCTGAAAGGAACGAGTAAATGAGGTAACGTGCAGGATGTGTTTGTCTGTTTGCTTTCATCGTCAGACCCGCTGTCAGCAGCAAACATGAAGTGCTGATGTCAGCTTCCTCTTAGCTCACCATCTGCATGGCTGCGTCGATGAACGACACGCCGATGTGGGACGGTCCAAGGTCAACGTTATCACCGGAGTGAAATGTCACCCCATTCCCAGTGTCTGCAGATTTGACTAAACTGCTGAGACTAGATCAAAAAAACAAATGACTTTCAGTTGGCTCCTGCATGCAGCAGTCTCCATGAACACATGTGGATCGGTAAAGATACCTGGGTAGTTTAGGCATGGAGGGGATGAAAGATCCTGTCCTTTTGTAGTTGAGGAAAACGCCTGCAGCTAAAGCTCCAGTAATTATGATGATTATGACCGCCAGGAGAACAGCCACAGCTAAAAATAGACGAAAATTAGGCCTATAAATAATCAACTCAATGAGTCCATTATGGTTCATGAGCTTTAGACGTTTTAGACAATTAGAAGGTTACATAGTAACTACCGTATTTTCACGACCATAAGGCGCACCTAAAAGTCTTAAATTTTCTCCAAAATGTACACCGCGCCCTATGGTGCGGTGCGCCTATTGTCTTGTTGTGAGACGTGAACGTAGTAGAAGACAAGGGGTGTGGCGAGAACGGCAAGGGGCGTGGTGTGAACGTGCGGAAGGCGCATAAGAAGAGCACGAGCCGTCAGCGCACGCAATGAGGAAGTGCACGTGCGCTCTGAACCAGGACTAAATCAGGTCTAAACCAGGACTAAACCAGGTCTGAACCAGGACTAGACCAGTAAAGTGAAACATGCTTTTCTGGTCTGGTTTGCACTGATATGTTCCGAGTCCCGAGCACGCACAGATGTTTTACCGGTATGTTTTACCGTGCCCGCGCCCTATAACCCGGTGCACCTTTTGTATGTGTTAAATACCAAAAAGACACCCGCAACTGAAGCTGCGCCCTAAACACGGTGCGCCCTATGGTCGTGAAAATACGGTAATTAACATCTTATTATATGCGGAATCAGCTAGTTCTCTAATGAATTTGACTGGTCTGAGGGTGATGAGTAAACACTCATCAGCACCAAGTGGGTGTTGATTAAACTGGACATTAGTCTCCTTCAGAAAGTTAACAATTATGGACTTTCTGAAGGATCAGAACCATACTGAACCCATGAAAAAGTCTGAGAATGAGTCAACCTACCTGTTCCTGCTGGAGGGCCAATTATCTTCCCCATCTCACAGTAGCTGCCAGTATAACCATAAGGACATCTGCGGAAGGAAAAGTCACTACAAATGTGACAAGGAACCCTCCTGGTACAAAGAGCCCGTTCAGTTGAACTTACTTGCATTTGGGCAGGCCACCGTCATCGGTGTAGCAGGTTCCGCCATTCATGCATCGACATGCAGGAGGCATTAGCACAGGTGGCTCAATGGCTGCAGGAGCAGAAGCCAGGCGTACGCATGAACAACAACAGCAGCGCAAACCTCACCCACAGTTGACGCGACTGCAAAGCGGCAGCCAAGCGCGCGTGACGGAGCCGTTCAGCGGCGCCGGTGGGCTGCAGACGGGCGGCGGACACAGCCTTTACCTGCATCGCATGTCCCGGAGTCGAGCTGAAGCATCGACGAGCCCTGTGGGCAAGCGCAGGAATATCCACCGGGACGGAGGAGGCAGAGATGGCTGCATATGCTCTTACAAGGGTTGGGTACTGGAAAAAAGGGAAGCAGCGCTATTAGATATGGTCCAGAGACGACGAGAACCGGTGCTGCTTCAGGCCTGCTCTCCCTCACCTGTCTGGTTGTGTCGATGCTCCTGGTAAATGCGGACTTGCGTCAGCCAGGGGTTGATGGTTAAAACTTTGACTTTGTGGCCGTTCCCGAACTTGTTAGTCCTCCACACTTCACCTTTGTCTTTAGTAGTCCAGTACACGTGGCCTTCGAATACATCCAGGCTGTAGGGATGTCCGATGTCTGAAACAGCGACAGCCGGGTGTGTGAGTGACGCTTCTGTTTGGAGCTGTGATAAACAGCAGAGCGGATTACTGACCTCCTAAGATCACAACCTTCCGGTCCGTGCCGTCTGGCTTTATGGACTCAATGGTGTTTTCCTTGGAGTCGCACCAGTAGATCCTGTTGCTGTTCAGATAGTCCACAGTAAGGCCGGTGGGCCAGCCCAGGTCCTCGTCCACTAACACTGCTCTGTGTTGACCATCCATCCAAGCCGTTTCAATTCTGGGCTTCCGGCCCCAGTCTGTCCAGTACATCACTCTGAAAACACAGAAACAGTAGTAACAGGAGTGAAGTCACCAAACCACTCGGTTCTACCCGAAATCTCTAAAGACTGATACCCGAGTGACGGATTGACGGTAATAGCGGCTGGCTGGTCGAGATCCGTGTGTATCAACCACTTCCTGTACCGTCCATCCAGTTTAGCCACTTCGATTCTATTGGTGCCAGAATCTGTCCAGTAAATGTGCCTGTGAACGAAGGAATAATACACAATGAGCAACGGAACAAGATCGCCTTCCCCACCTGCCGAAGTCCTAGTCTTGGAGCTACCTGCCAACCCAGTCCAGGGCAATGCCGTCGGGTTTGGAGATGTATCTCAGGTTCAGATCCAACTCTTTCACAGGGTTGTTGCCGTAATCATTAAACGTGGTCATGTAGGCACGTTTGATAGAGCCAAACTCAGATCCCCTCCCCAGAACTGTCCAGAAGACCACACCTGCAGCGCAGCAAGAGAAATAAATAATGATAAGACGATCCGCCTTATTACCTGTACAACGGCATATAAACAGGCATCTTACTGAGTCCCTGTCCCTCTGGATCCCAGAGGTAATCTAAGGCCTGGATATGCTCAGCGTTGTCCACATAGTCCGAATACTGCTGAGAGGAGAGGTTGAAGCGGCGAATGCGAACGTTGTCCGGCAAGAGCAGAACCGGAGGGTTTCCTGCTCAGTAATAACCAGGATGTGAATGCAATCAGCAACTCAATGAAAAGAACATTCCCAGGAACCGGGGAGTTTTTCTTACCCTGAGCAGCACACTCTGTCCCGTGCGGCTCCCCGAAAGAGGCAAAACCTTCGGCACAAAAACACTCGTAGCTGCCCTTCGTGTTCTTGCAGTCCTGAGGACATGTGCCGTACTCCTCGCACTCGTTCACGTCTGTAGCGGAAGACCAGAGAAGAATTCTGGAATGGACGGCGCGGAAGTACCCGCGGTCGCTCAGAAGAGGTGGTGACCTTTACCTTCGCACATGTGTTTTTCAGTCGCCCTGGGCTTGTAACCAGGCCTGCACGAACAAAGTAGGCCTCCCTTATTCAGATCAGTACAGTTGTGCTCGCAGATGTTGTCACTGCATATGTGTGTACTTTCAAGGTCTAACAGGAGAAAATAAAAAGTCCAGTGTAAGTTGGTCATAATTGATATTAAGTTATGATGTATATAAAGTATATAAAGGTATATAACGGGTTCCCAGGGTCCAATTCAAGCACTTTTTAAGGACTTTCAAGCAAAACAAAAAAGGAAAACCAATTGGTGTTCTTTAGGGTTAATTCAGATTTCAAGCACTTTCAAGCACCTTAACTAAAATTCAAGCACTTTTCATAACTCAAAAATACAACATTGTGATTCAAGCATTTTCAAGGGCTTCAAGTACCCTTGGGAATCCTGCATTTAACAGCTTTTTTGTTGATTAATTTTTTTTAAACTTTTCCGCTCTTAGTTACTTACGACAGCCCAGCTCATCTGACTGGTCCCCGCAGTCATCATAGTCATCGCATGCGTACTGCAGTGGGATGCAGTGTCCATTACTGCATTTGTACTCCTCATCTGTGCAGGGTCCGTGCGTGGGGCTCGGGCCTTGATCCAGGGAAACACGGGAATTTCAGATGCTGTGACTGTACGTACTAACTTGCATCAAAAACCCAACTAGGAAGCTCACAGTTCTCCTGTCTCTCATCAGAACCGTCTCCACAGTCATCGACGGAGTTGCACAGCTCGTGGCTGTAGATGCACCGGTTGTTTTCACAGCGGAAACGGAACGGGGTCTCACACTGGATTTCCACTGTGGATGAAAAGACAGCAAGAAGAAAGTCTCAAGATCAAGATCGCTAAATCGGTAGATCGATAGATAGATCGATTCTCACAGCAGAGGTGAAGCTCCTCGTCTGAATTGTCCCCACAGTCGTTGTCGCCGTCACATTTCCAGTGAGGCTGCACGCACACGTGGTTCTTGCACTCGAACAAGAAGGGGGGGCAGTAGGTGCCGTTGGGAAAACGTGTCGCTGAAATGAAGTGGTTGCGTTAAACTCGCGTCTCTGATCGCGGCGTGCTCAGAGGGAGGCGCTTACGGCAGGACGTCTCGTCTGTGAAGTCCAGACAGTCGAGGTTGCCGTCGCATCTGAAGCGCTCAGAGATACAGTGTCCGCTGGTGCACTGGAAGTAACCGGGGTGGCAAGTCCGCAACTCTGCAACAACAGCCAGCCAAAACGTGACGCAATGCTTCAATCCCACTGTTGGGAAACTGGTGAACTTGGTCATGATGAAAGTACAGCTTATTGATACTAGCCCTACACTAATAAAATAGTGTAATAAATATTTTTTTTTAGATAGTCTATATCTGTGATTTTAGATGAGTTGGTCCTGACTGTCCGTCTGTCCATCTGTCCGTCTGTCTGTTTCATAGTAGGAGCTGTGTTTACTTCTTTGCGACAACAAACCAGCCAACAAAGAGCCCCTCACCACAGTCCCTTTCATCCGAGTTGTCCTCGCAGTCGTTGTCATGGTCGCAGACCCAGCGATCAGGAATGCAGCGCAGATTATCACAGCGGTATTCACTCTCCGTGCACGTGCGTGGAACTGAGGAAAAGTGTGACAAAGCGACACCTCAAGCAAATATATATATATATATATATATATATATATATATATATATATATATATATATATATATATATATATATATATGTGTGTGTGTGTGTGTGTGTGTGTGTGTGTGTGTGTGTGTGTGTGTGTGTATGAACATCCACAAATTTTAAGTCTAGAACTTCTCAAGCTGTTTGTGCAGTTGTGAATGAAGGAGGTGACTGATGAGCCCTTTGCATCAGTACATGAAGGAGAATGGTACCAGGATTATTAGACCAGGCACCTTTTCTCTGTTGAGAAGCTGCATTATCACAATTAACTGGCATGTTCTCAGACATGTTTAAAGTCTCCAGGGCAAAGGGTGACAGACTCTTTCACTCCCTCCTTCTGACGTGCTCAGGACAGCCTGTTTCTCTAGCAGCTGATAAGGCTACCTCTCTCAGCACTCTGCTGTCAACACAAGCGCTGAGCCTTTTACTAAAGCCCCCGCTGCCTGATAAAATGATCGCAGGGTTAGTTTTCATCACATTGACAGCTTGTCAAAAATCCCCCAAATTAACCAAAATGAATGAAAGTCTTGGAAAAAGAAAAGGTTTGTATTTTTTTATAGCACTCTCGGTGGTAACGAACCTTTGAAAAACAGTGAACTCACCGCAGTTGCGTTCGTCAGAGTTGTCCCCGCAATCATCGTCCCCATCACACCTCCACCTCAGCGGGATGCAGCGGTGGTTGTTACAGCGGAAGTCTCCATCGGGATTGCAGGTCAATTCATCTGGGAGGAACAGACAAGTAAAAAAAATCGAAAAACACTGGACCGTTGTTAAATAACCTGTAACAGATTATTCCTGAAGGTTTCAGGTCAGTCAGATACTGATGTAGATGATGTCAGTGAGTGTATATATGGGCAAATGTCCTGTACTTTTAAATCTGTGGAGTGGGAACAGCTAACACCACAAAGGTTACCTGAGAATTACAATATGCGCTGTACATTGTGATATACCTTTTTTTAAAGTCACACAACATTACCTAACCCACCCCAGCCAGCAAGTAGAGATAAAACCGGGACATTGATGCTTTTAAACATCTCTATATACCCATTTGTGCTTGCATTTAAACATTTTTTTCATCGAATGTATGCTGCATCAGATCCTAGTGGGTTAATAAGAGTAATAGCAGAATAACACTAAAAGTAAATCCATGTTAAAGTAATGATGAAGCTGTCAGTTTGAAGTAAAAGGCATCTTGTTTTTAAATGAAGCTCCAGCAGTGATCAAGGGAGGAGAACAGCGTGCTCAGGACAGATGTGTGACCTCCATCTATGCCAGTATGTGTCTGTGGAGGATAAGGCTGTCAGAGATGAGAAGCACAGACAGGAGAGGAGTGGAGGCGAGCTAGTCTGAGCCGTCTCTACCACACGGCGCTGGGGGTCAAAGATAGCGCGGAGTTACTAGTCCTGCCCTCCGAGCCCTCCACCTGGTCCAGCTGCTACATTCTTACTGGAAGATTAGCTCAGAGCTCCAGTCCTGTGCTGGCATGGCACTAATGGAGTAAGGGCCCCTGATAAGAAGTGGGAGGGTCACACCATTTGTATCACCGAAGTACAAAGAGACTAGTGTGAATCCAGGCCCCCCCCGAAAAATAACAGCACAACAATACACACACACACACACACGCACGCACACACACACACACACAGGCCTATCACGCTGGACAGCTCATAAATCTAGCATGTTCTGTGGGTGAAGCAAATGGCGGGGGAGGGTAAGTGGTGAGACCCTCTCCATCAGCACCTCCCACTACCTCACTGTGTAAGTTTGCACAGGAGGATGAGGTGCCGGCTAATTGCCCTTCACTCACTCAGAACACGTGACCTTTGTTGTTTTTCTGAGATCTCTGGGTTTACATTACTGGGCATAATGATTTATATTAAAGCCACAAAAGGCTTCATTAAGCAGGAAACCTCCAGGATAAAGTCGACGCCTCGTCTTTCATATGCCGACGCGGTCAGCCGGAGACTCACCACATCCCTGCTCGTCACTCTCGTCTCTGCAGTCGTTGTGGCCGTTGCAGACGGACCACAGAGGCACGCAGCGGTAGTTGGTCTTGCAGGCAAACTCAGTGTGGTTGTCACATCGATAGGCTGGTCCCACTGGGCAAAATAACAAAAAAAGCATGGTTGAGAAAAAAAATCATAGCTAAAAAATACCTGTGCTCTGTAAAAAAAAGGAAAATCTGCATTCAGATAGAGCAGACGGAGGTGTGTAACTTACTGCACTCCTCTAATGGCTCATCAGAGTTGTCCCCACAGTCGTTATCAACGTCACATTTCCAGCTCTGGGGAATGCAACGGCCGTTGCGGCACTTGAATTGTCCAGGGCGGCAGGTCCGGGCGGAGCAGTGGGCTGGTTCTTCATCAGACCGGTCCCCGCAGTCATCCTCACCGTCGCACTGCCAAGACTCGGGGATGCAGCGCTTGTTTGCACACTGCCACTGGTGGTTCTCGCATTGGTGGGTAGCTGGGACACAAAGCAGATCAGTAATGATTGTTCTTTTTCTCACGAAGTAGTAAAGAAATAAAGAACAAGAAAGAGACAGACTGGAGTTTAAAAATAAAATAAAAAGTAGCGATTAAAAGGAAAAACCAACCACAGA
This sequence comes from Lagocephalus sceleratus, assembly GCA_911728415.1. NCBI lineage: Eukaryota > Metazoa > Chordata > Actinopteri > Tetraodontiformes > Tetraodontidae > Lagocephalus > Lagocephalus sceleratus. The sequence goes on along the minus strand of CAJVRN010000216.1, from coordinate 1,973,466 downwards.
GCACGGGGTCTTCATCGGAGCCGTCGTGACAGTCTTGGTTGCTGTTGCACAGGAAGTGGGGACTGGTGCAGTTTCCATCGTTGCACTGAAACTGGCCGAGCCTGCAGTGTCGCAATGGGCAGGTGGAAGGTTCGTCTGAGCCGTCTCTGCAGTCCCTCTGACCGTCACATTTCCACCAAATAGGGATGCATCTGTCAGAGGATAGAAAAGCAACAAAAATGTAACAACATCAATAAAAACGTAAGGCCCTGAGCATTGCAACTAAACTATATCATCTGGACATTGTTTTGCAAAGTCAATGCAGCATTTATGTCCCTGTCATGTGAGTACATAAATTATTTATGGCCACGTCATTTCATACATTCTATATCCGTGTGAAAATCAAATCACATTCTAAATAAAAATTAAACGTAATTTTGAAATTAAATTTAAACAGCAGGGGTCGCCGTTTCCCGCTACAAAGAGATTGAAAGGAAACAGTGCTTCAAAGTATCTAAATATTATATTATATTATATTATATTATATTATATTATATTATATTATATTATATTATATTATATTATATTATATTATATTTACAACTGCAAATCACCACTGATCATACACCACAACCACAAGAATTATATACAAACCGTTCATTGTTAGCACATCTGTACTGGGTGCTGGTGCACATGGGAAGGCATCTGGTAACACCTCCTATTTGGACGGTCAGGAAGTGGTCAGGGCACTCACAAGTGTGTTCCCGTCCCCCATGACGTATCAGACACAGGTGAGAGCAGCCTCCGTTGTTCACAGCACAAGGATTATTAACTGAGAAAGGAAGAACACCGGCGCTCTCAGTTTATCTTCATTAGTTAGATGCATTTAATTAAATTAAACAAAGCATGTTGTGAGCAAATGTCAAAACAAAGAGATCAACTCACCAATAGGCTGCCTGTAAGGATGGCATACATGGACGTCAAATGGTCTGTGAGTGGTATTAACTAGGACCTGACGCCCCGAGCCATCGTATTTGTTGCCTTTCTCCACTGTGCGGGTGTTCCAGTCAGTCCAGTAAACAGTGTCCTCAAACACTGTCAGTGCAAACGGGTGAGGCAAATTCCCATCGTACACCGTGTGCCTGTGCTGACCGTCCAGGTTGGAGTATCTGCAAAATGAAGCAAGCGTCACAAAGTAACGAGTGTCCCTTCGTTTACTCATCTAAGCAGCACGATCAGTTCCTGACGTGCACGTACTCGATGTAACCAAGGTGAGCGTCAGCCCAGTAGAGCTTGTCGTTAGTGTAGTCGATCGTGATCCCGTTGGGCCATTCGAGCTTGGTGGTGATTATAGGTACTTTGTTTGTTCCATCCATTCCAACGCGGCCTATGAAGGCTTTGTCTCCCCAGTCTGTCCAGTATACAAATCTAGCGAAAAGGCAGAGATAATAAAAATAGCACGATATCGACACACAACAAAAAAGTGAAAAAGTGATTCGTGATTCGTGGATCAACTACTGACTCTAAGCCACACCACGACGCAGTAAATAAAACTTTGCCAATATAATACACATAAAGGTGAAGAAAAAAAAACGAATATTGCAATTAAAAATGTATTTCTCACCCATATTTGGGATGTAGCACGATAGCTCTGGGGTTTTCAAAGCAGTAAGTGTTATTGGCGTCGACGCAGTGCTCAGCCAGTTTCCTCACAAAACGCCCGTCCAGTTCAGACACTTTGAGGCAGTCCAAAAAGCTGTCCACCCAGTACAATTTCCTGCCTATCCAGTCAACTGCCAGGCCTTCCCCATGCAGGACTCCGTTGACAACCACTTCTCTGTTGCTGCCATTATAGAACATCCTCTCGATCACTCTGCGACTCACATCGATCCAATAAAGGCGCTTGTCAACGCGGTCAAAGTCCAGAGCCACCACGCTGGTCAGCCCCTGCAGGATGAGAGAGTAGGCCCCCCCGTCTGTCGACAGGTTCCTCAGGTAATAGCGGTTGCTGAAGATGAGGTGCGGCGGGATGTTGCTGTTCTGCCGGCAGCTGCGGCCGTCGGGCTCCCTCAGGAATCCGGGGGCGCACTTGCAGACGTAGGAGCCGACGATGTTCTCGCAGACCTGGCTGCACACGCTCGGCGTCTCGGCGCACTCGTCCACGTCGTCGCACGTCTTGCCGTCGGACATGAGGCGGTAGCCGGGGAGGCAGGCGCAGACGAAGCTGGTGGGCGTGTCGGTGCAGTTGTGATCGCAGCGATGGACTGACGGGTCTGTGCACTCATTGACGCCTACAGTCGCACAGGGCATCAAGCGACAGTCAGACTGTGTCGCGTGCGTTCGTTGCGTTCATGTATTCACAGAGACAGTAATGAAAGGGTAATTATCGCGCGTGGTTTCAGGTCCGTTCAGAAAAAAAAAGAGGCTCACCACAGCCCTTCTCGTCGCTGTTGTCGGAGCAGTCGTCGTTCCTGTCACACACCCGGCTCAGAGGGACGCAGTGCCCGTTGTCGCACCTGAACTGTCCAGGGGGGCAGGTGGGCGCCGGCGTGTGGCACATGTGCTCCAGCTCATCGGACTCGTCCCCGCAGTCGTTGTCCCCGTCGCACACGAAGTCCCGGGACACGCACCGCCCGTTCTGGCAGGTGAACTGGTGCTGCTGGCACGCCCGGTAGGCGCAGCCCTGCTCGTCGCTGCCGTCGCCGCAGTCGTTGCGCCGGTCGCATCTGGGTTGAGACGACAAAACCGCGCCGTGTGGGGGGGGGGGGTGAGCCACGGGAGCGAGGGCGGGCTCGGGCCCGGGGGTCGAAGCGTTCCCACCTGTAGGAGCTGCGTATGCAGAGGCCGTTGCTGCAGGTGAACTCGTTGACGCCGCAGGACCTCCGCGTGCAGTTCTGATGCTCGTCCAGCGCGTCTGCGCAGTCCGCGTCGCCGTCACACACCCAGTCACGGGGGATGCATTTGCGCTGGGGGGGTTGGTTGTTGACGCAGGTGAACTCTGCGTTTGAGCACGTGCGGTTAGCTGGGAAAGAAAGAAAGAAAAAAAAAAAAACATTTACAAGAAGTCAAACGATGACGTGATGACCCAGCGTTAACCCGCATTTCAGCAATATAAATATCCCAGACGATATTTCAAAACACGCAGTCGTGATTTTGAATTCCGTCTAACGCCATTGATCCCCGCTGTTTGAAGTGAACCTCCTACAGAGGCTCAGGCAATGCTGGAGTTTTTGGCTGCAGGCATCTTATTGTTGGAGTACACATTGGTGAGACTTAGGAGTCTTGATCCACCCTGAGCCAGGAAGCCGGAGAAAGGAGACATGCACAAAGTAACGAGTGAGGCAGGGGAAATCAGGAATGTCAGCTCCTTGGAATGGACAACCTCTACAGGAGACAAAGATGCAGGGCAACAAATACCAGTCTCCCGCACGTGACTCCGGCAGCTGGAGGATGGAGACGACGGGTGAAGAAAGGCAAAGAAGTGCGGGAAACAACGCGTACCGCAATTATGCCTCTGGTCTTCGTCGCTCATGTCGCCGCAGTCGTTGTCCCCGTCGCAAATCCAGGATGAGGCGATGCATCTGCCGTCGTCGCATCGAAACTGATCTGTGTTGCAGGTTTGGAGCTGTGGGGCTGCAGGGACATTACATGACATTCAGAGGTGTGCGAACCACCACACTCGCATCTTCCGAAACAAAAAGTAAAGTGTATCTTTCAGGAGTTACTGGTACTGTTTTCTATGCAAGAATTTTCCATTTATATACAACATATTTCCTGCTGGTGTCACGCAAATAAAAAAGGCAAAAGTGACAAAACCTTCAAAGTAGTGATGGAAACTTTCACACATTCGCCTGCATATGGAGCTACTTAAACAAAAGCCAATGTGAGGCGCTGTAACCCCTGATGGACAAAGGGAGGGGGAGGTGCTGCTTGTCAGAAGATACTGAGGGGTGTCACCACCAAGGAATGCAGCTTACAATGGGAGGCCTGACTGACCACAGCTCCAACACAAAGAAATACACCGACACTGGCTCACACTCGCAACTAAAACACTCACATCACTTTCTCCCACCAACACACAGATGCAGATGGGACGGACGCAACAAATACCAGCTGAAAACGGGGCTGCCTGACACACAAAGCCCACAGACCCGTCTTAGAGGGGCGAGAGAGAGAGAGAGAGAGAGACGTCTGGCACTCACTGCAAGAGAGGGGTTCGTCAGAGCTGTCCGGACAATCGGCTCCTCCGTCGCAGTACCAGTGAGCGGGGATGCAGCGGCCGCTGGAGCAGCGGAACTCACTCTGGGAACACGTGGAGGCAGCTTCACAGAAGACGACGACAGAGCATGAGATTGGCAAGGGGACAAGTGTTGTGCCATTCGTTCAGTTAAAACCCTTTTTAACCAAATTAGATTGCTTAAATCCATAACCAATGTATTTGCAAGAATAATACAATTCCCTGCATCATGTTTTAAGTTAATCAGTAACCAATAATACAGTCAGTGCAGTTAAATCCATGGTGATCAACTAATAAAGTAAATATGTCAAATCATTATTATAAGCCTGAAACAGCAGCCCAACTAACCGCAGTGTGTAGGGCTCTCGTCGCTCATATCGCCACAGTCGTTGTCACCATCGCACAGGTACGACCGCGGGATGCAGATGTTGGTAGACTGACACTTGGTCTGTTCTGGTTGACAAGTTCTCTCCGCTACGGTAGTCATTATAAATAATAAACACTCTCATTCCAGTGGCTACTTTGACCAAGAGCACGAAAAACAGAAAAAGCAAAACAACCCAAAGAAACACTTACGACAGTTTTGTTCGTCCGAGGTGCCGTTGTCATAGCAGTTGTTGATGCCGTTGCAAACATAGTCTTTTGCAATACAACGGCCATTGTTGCAGGCGAACTCTCTATTGGGGTCACAAGGCCTGAACAGACAGCCCAGCTCGTCACTGCCGTCTCCGCAGTCGTCGTAATGGTCACAGCGGTAGTGGTAGGGCACACAGCGGCCGTTGCCACACGTGAAGACTGTGGGCTCACAAGTGTGGAAGGCTGGTAATGAAACAGTCACAATTTAGAACACGGCACGGGCACGGGATTCGATGCGGAGGGGGCAGAGGTCGGAAATACAGACACAATGTTTTTTACCTGACAATTCAATAAAGGATGACAGCAGCTGTGGGACTGCATGCAAATCACACAAGCACAAGCACATTGATTTATTTATTCACGTGGACTTTAATGATGTTAATCAATCAAGACGTGCAAGCATACACACCAACAACGCTGAACGTGGGTTTAAGACCTATGAAAGGTTAAAGGAAAATATAGTGATTAGTTAGGGTTAATGATGATTAGGTGAGAGAGGGAAACTTTCAGGAGAAAATCAGAGGGACAAATTCAACAGCGCTCTACCGCAAACTCGTTCCAGCTCGTCGCTGCCATCTCCACAGTCGTTGTCATTGTCGCATATCCACTGGGCACGAATACAGCGGCCATTCATGCAGGTAAACTGGCCTGTCTGGCATCTGGTCCCATTATCAGGAATGCAATGTTTACTGTCAGCAAGATACCAGCGTCCCTCCGACGGACAATGGCACTCGGCTCCATTAGGTCCTAATAGGATGAAAAGTGAGTTCAGAACCTGAGTTGATGACTTCACAAAAACAAACTGCGCCGTCCTGTTTGTACCTGGTGTGCAGATGTGGCTGCAGCCTCCGTTAAACTGCTGGCAGGGGCTCTCACACTGCTGCTGCTTCCTGCTGGCCAGCACGTGAATGTCCATTGGCCGAGAGGGGAGGTTCTGAATCATGACCGTCTGACCTGAACCGTCGTGCTTGTCGGCTCGATAGATGCTCCGCGTGTTCCAGTCGGTCCAGTAGATAAACTGGTCAAACATGGTCATGGCGAAGGGATAAATGGCAGTGCTCACGATGACTTCCCGATTGGACCCCGTAAAACTAGATCGCTCAATCTTCTGCCTAATGGTGGAGCAAACATGATGAGTATTTTAATGGTGCAAGAAAATATATATATTTAAATTGGAGTCTTTTCATATCTTACAAGCTGGCATCTGCCCAGTACAGTCTTTCTTCTTCATAGTCCAAGGTCAGCCCATTGGGCCACACTAGACTGCTGTTCACAATCTCCATTCTGAAGTTTCCACCTAAAGTAGCACGTTCAATCTTTGCATGGGTACCCCAGTCTGTCCAGTACATGTATCTATGGATTAAGGGAGGATTCATCATTATATTGCAGTTTAATCCAGCACAATGAAAAAGCAAGTGTGTGTTGTGTTAGTCTTACCCTCTGCAAGGATCTAACATGATGGCCCTCGGCCTGGACACATGGGCAACTACAGTCCTTTGAGAGCCATCCACGGACATGGAGCTGATGCTCTGGTTGACAAAGTCACTGTAGTAGATTCTCCTGTTTATCCAATCGTAAGCGATGCCATCAGGAGCCCCCAAATCTATCCAAAATGAAAGTGTTCAACAAGTTGTGACATTGATTAAAAGTGGATGAGATGAGCACAGGTGTCCCCAAACCTACCAAAGGCCACCACTACAGGGGTGGAGGTGGGAGCCGACAGGCTGACGTAGCTGATTTTGCTTGCTCCCGCCCCTGAACTCTGAGTGAAATAGATCCTCCTGTCAGTCAGGTCAAAGTCAAGTGCCACAGAGGTGCGAGGAACATTGACCACAGGGAAGGGCAGCGCGTGGTCGTCAGGGTCAAGGCGTAAACTGCGCACGGTGCTCTCGGTCGTGTAGATTAGGTAGTCATCTCTTGACACCACACAGCCTTTATCATCAGCTCCAAGATTCCCAAATGCACAGCTACATATTTTGTTCTGCCCGACGGCGCCATACCCTGGGAGGGCGAAACAGAAGTGGGCACAGCCTCCATTGTCTTCCATGCAGGGGTTGAAGTTGAGCTCCTGGGCAGTGGTTGGCTGAGTGTGTTGGTCAAAGATGGTGACGTCCCTTAGCATGTTTATATTGTCTCTGATAACAGTAGGCTGCTGGGTGCTACCAGGCTCTTTGCTTGCCTGGAACACCTTCTTGAGGTTCCTATCCACCCAGATGATGCTATTCTCAAACACCGTGATTCCATAGGGGGTCGGATAGCGACTGCCATACCTGATTATCTCTGTTTCCCCACCTTGAGGGCTGACCCGCGCAATCATATCCAAGGAGTCATCCACCCAGTACACGTAGCCAGTTTGCCAATCAAGAGCAAGACCTCGGGGAGTAACAATCCCAGACGACACTAAAACGGTGCGGTTTGTTCCATCCAAGAGTGCGCGTTCGATTTTGGGGTTCTGGCCATAGTCGGCCCAGAACAAGTATCTGCGTTTTGGGTCGACCACAATGTGGCGTGGCATGTCCACTTGAGTCTTCAGGAGCACCCTGCGGAAAGTTGTGTTCAGACGGAGCACCTCCACATACGTCTCAGTGAGGAAGGCATTGGTGAAATACAGGTTGCCTGAGGAAAGAATCCAGTCTGTTAATGTGGTACACATATTTCCCTTCTATCCTATTTTAACATTTAATGTTAAAGGATTTCATATATCATACAATGGAAAACAATTGTATGATTTCACATGATTAATATACATGATATTAAACATTTAAAGCTACATATAGGATATTTGTGAGGATTCCTCATTATATTTGTGAGGGTTATATCTATTCCCTCCATTTAAATCCTATAACAGAAAAATGTTGCACCGACTATATTGAAATGACTTTGAGGAAATTACTGGAAAGGCATAATAGCGTACCTGCAGCCCAGTCCACAGCAATGCCTCTTATGCCATTTCGTCCTATTCCAGATGTAATTATACTGCGTAATCCAGAGCCATCTGGCTTGATCCGTCTGACCCCATTTTGAGCTGCCACTGTGCTGCTGAAGTCACACCAGTAGATAAACCCGGAAGCCATATGTACATCGATGTGTAAGGCATTACGGCCTGGAGGAGAACATCGGGTCTTATTGTTACCTCAACACACACAACTAATCCTGCACATCACAAACCATTTGCGGGAGTTACTGACCTCTCCCAGCCACAGGGACCATGGCTTCAGAGTGGTCTTCTCCTTCCAGGCTGAAGCCTTTGATAGCAGACAGGGTCGAAATGACAACATAGGACTGGTAAGGGGCACAGGTCCTGTTGTCAGCGTTGAGTTTAAAGCCTGTGGCACACGCACAGGTAAAGAGACCCTGCGGGCGAGGCAGGCAGATCTGCTCACATACTCCCATGTTGTTGGTGCAGCCAGTGGAAGTACCAGCAGAAGCTGCATAATGCAGATAATAGAGTATGAAAAACAAAAAGACTCAACAATAACAACAAAACGAAGCAGGATCTAGATGCATTGTTGTGTGACTCACTTTCTCGATAATGCACTTTCAGAACTCTGAGCCCAGAAACATTGTCTCGCATCACAACCTTGTTGGCACCTGTTGCCTTGTCTACGCGCTCTATGACCTCAAAGTCACGGTCAGTGAAGTAGAGGTGGTTACCATAGACAGCTATGCCCCAGGGATGGGACAGGCCTGTCAATATAGTGATACGATTTGTCCCATCTGGATCACCGCGCTCAATCTGGAGAGTGAAATGTCGGACATTATCATATTACGATTTAATCTTACATAATTATCAGTGCGTGAGGCTAAGGGTTAAAGCAGCAAAGACCTACCGCACCAGTGCTTGTAACAGTCCAGTACAGCTTGTTCTCTCTGATATCCACAGTGAGGAATTCGATGTGATCTAGGTTGTTGGTAAACAGGTTGACAGGGTTTGAGCCATCCATGTCTGCAGACGCCACCTTAGCAGGGATGCCACTTTCAGTTCCTTGGTCTGTCCAGTACAGTTTTCTTGGAAGAGATTTTTTATTAATTTTATGCTTCCTGGGAATGTGCTGGTCTAAACAGCACATAAATTACCATCTACAGATGTAACCCAGGTCATCAGCCTGGAATTTATTATGCTGAAGAGTTGATTAAGTAAGGTTTGACAAAGTAGAATTTATAAAAAGAGCACTATATTAGTGGGGAAGGTGAATGAATAATTATTTTGTACTCATTTTGTACCTTTTAGAGCTAGCACATTATAGATTTATTTTTGCTGCTGTGTTTTATGCTATTTGATATTTTTGCTTTGACTATTTAAGTGCCAGCGTTCTAATCGATGGCTAGAAAAGACTTTCTCGCCCTTTGCTGTACATCACTGGGATTTAAGTTTGCAAAGTAGGTATTCAGTAACATGGTCGGTTCTCTCTGGAGGCAGAGCAGATGGCGATGAGGAGGTTGTTAGAGTTCAGTAGCTGTCGGGATAAGTGCCTGTGCCAGGGCTGTGTTAAATGGGGCTTACCCACGTGCCGGGTCCACTGCAATGCCAACAGGGCTTCCCGCGCCAGTTGGAGAACCATTATTAGTGATTAGAGTTTTCCTGTACTGAACCTCTCCTCTCAATTTCAAAACCTGATGGAAACACACAAATAAAGCTATATATATATTTTAGATAAAACACAATAAAGAAAGTAACAGAAGAAAGTTTAATTGAATTTACCTCAATAGACTGTGTGGAGGGATTGGTGTAGTATAGGTTCTGTGAGATCCAGTCTAATGCCAGGCCAACAGGGGAGCCAAGGATTGCTGCTGGGGCAAACTCTGTCCTGTTGGTGCCGTCAGACTTCACACTGTGGATCTCACCCTTAAGCACAAAGGAAAGATTTCAACCAACCTCCAGTCACGAACCCTGTGTTGTGATTCCTGCCACTATTATGAGGATGTGCTCTTCTGCCCTTATCAGCACAAAGACATTATTTGTGGTATACAAACATCACTACACAGCACAGATGAGTTTTGAATGCTGAAAGCAGCAATATCATACCGGATGCTCCACCCAGTATATGATTTGTTCACGGTCATCAAAGTCAACATCATATCCATTTTGAAGTCCGGCAACAGGGACCATTGCATCATTGCTCTTGTCATCTGGGTTTAAGGAGATCCCATAGATGATGCTGTCCCTCACAACCACCAGGAAAGGATCTTCAACTGCAAAAACAAGACATCGGCGATAATGAGACAAAATGAATGAAACAAAACAAAATTCAAGTATTGATCTGAGCGAGATCAACTGATGAAATTTGTCTCCACGATCTGCTTTGCCCTGTCAACACAGATTAAAAGTGCCGAATGTCCGAGGGGCATTTTCATTCTTGGATAATCATTGGCCTCAGAAGCGGAGTGTGTATAGCTTGGCATGAATAAGCTGAAACTTGAGATGGGTTAAGCTGCAGCCCCAAGACCGTCTCCCTGAATTAAAGGATCTTTGTCTTCTCGTTGTTGCGTTGAAAGACACGACGGCGAGATTCTTAAAATTTAGGACGGTGAAAAACTACTTGAAAGAAAATTTAAATGGGAGACTGCTGAAAAGCACTGGGGTTGATCTAAGACAAGTTCTTTCAAATATATGTCCAGTGGAGTGAATACACACTTTTCATGCGCGCTTCAAAATAAAATACATCAGCCCATCAGATGCATCTGATCTGCCCCCATTTTTAATCAAAAGGAGCACTGACGACTGCTTCCCTTCATTAAGCAGAACGCATACCTCGGGTGCAGGTGATTTGGTCTGCTGCCAGCGTCCAGCCCGAGGGGCAAGCACATGAGTAGTATGCCGGTCCCACAGAAGAAAGCAGGCAGATGTGAGAGCAGGGACTCCTCAAACAAGGGTTTTCGCCTAAAAATGGTTAACCCACACATGCATATCGTCAAAGGGATGATTTTAAGGGCTTCAGCGTATCAATAAGGCTCTCCTACAACAGACAGGAACATTGTTGCTATACCTGCAGGCTGTCTGGCTGGGTGTACAGCGACCAGACCCATAGGCTGAGGGAGGTTGAACAGCATCACTGTCTGGTTCTCCCCATGCCACTTATGGGCCCGCATCACACGGTTGATATATCTGTCGGTCCAATACACAAAATCCTCAAAAATGGTAATTGCGTGGGGATGTTGTAGTACCTTTTCACAGACAGTAGCAAAAAAAAAAAGAGGTCTGCCTTACAAATACTATTCAAAAAGGAACTTAATATGTGCTACATCACTTTAATACATCAATTTTCAGACTTTCAGACTTTTCCGTGCACTCACCAGGTCACTGGCCAAAACTTGCTTCCTATTGTTGCCATTATAATCACAGTAGTCAATAAAATCCAAGTAGGCATCAGCGAAATACAACAAATTGTTTGGATAGTCTATGGTTAGACCGTTGGGCCAGTACAGCTTGTTGTTTATAATTACAGTCCTTAATTTCCCATCCATGCTGGCCCTTTCAATCCGGGGATTTCTGCCCCAATCAGTCCAAAACATCAGGTGAGTGCTGCAAAGCAAACGTCACGTCTCATCAACAGCACAGAGGCGAAAACCTTTAAAACAATCCGTGTTTGTCGCTGACCTGCTCCGTGGGTCTAGCACCAGTCCTCTGGGATTGGTGACGTTTTCACTGACCAACACAGTCCGGTGGGTACCGTCCAGTTTAGACACTTCAATGGTCTCCAGTACATAGTCAGTCCAGTACAGGTTTCTGCCCACCCAATCCACAGCCAGGCTCTCTGTTACAGTCACTCCACTGTCAAAAATCTGCTCGAAAGCAGACAAATCTCAGTTAAGGGCTAATTACACTATTTGGAAATTGGGCTGTTTTATGTTTAAATGAGTTGGAGCAGTTTCAGAAATTATATTTTTATATAATTACAAATTTATGTGGTCATGAATGAAATGACCTCTGAGTCAGGTAAAGATCAGGCAGTACAGAGGAATGTCAGCATTGGAGATGTGACCTACGGGCAAAAATTAAACTCCTACCAAACACAACATATTTCCATGAAATGGTATGGATAACTAAACAACTCACCACCGTCCTGTCGCTGCCATTTTTACTAGCGCTCCAGATTCTGTCTTGGCTCGTGTCAGACCAATACACGCGGTCGGTGACCGAGTCAAAGTCTAAGGCTACAATGTTTCGCCCGTCTCGGACCAACGAATGGACCACATTGGGCTGGCTTGTTATGTCGTCTTGCACAATCTGATTCCGGCTGGCTACCAGCAGGAACGCCTGACGAGAATCTGTGAAGACACATCAAAAATGTCATCAAATATCACGTCTCATTCTAATAAACTCTTATCGGTTTGCAGAGGGACCAGGCCGGGATTGAAAGAGACCCTTCTCGAATGGCAGTCCTTAGGGCATGACGCGCAAATAAGGATCTTTTGTTTTGCGAGGTCCTCTAGCAGGTTATCAGCACTGAAGAGAAGCTCATGTCATGCACGCTCCCCATAAACAGCCCTTTGTTGGTGATCATGTTCTAATTACACCGGCGATGGCCAGTGAGTGACATATATGTTATTTGTCTTATCTAAAGAAATCAGAGCAGCAAAGGGAGACAAGGGAGAAGAGAGGGAGCGTGTCACTCGTGCAGTCTGGGGGCCAAATCCTTTTCATCAGCCGAATGCTTAGAGAATCTGCAACAGGCAAAATCGGCCTGACAATCAAATTACCGCAGGGCCCATGAGAGAAACGTCTCCCCAAAACCGCGGTCTTCCTCCTCCTCCTCACCTGAGACCTTGCAAGTGCGCTGGTCTGCTTCAAGGGTATAACCGTCCTGGCAGTGGCAGCGGAACGAGCCTCTCTCGTTGAAGCAGTGCTGGCTGCAAATTCCAGGTGGACTGCACTCATCAACGTCGTCACAGGTCTTAGAGTCATTGCTCAGTTGATAACCCACAGGGCACGTGCACTGGGCCCCGAACGGCCCTTGAATGCAACCGTGAGTGCAGCCGGCGTTGTTGTCCGAGCAGCTCTCCTGGTCTGGGTTAGAAAAACAAACAGAAATTATAAAGAACCAAAAATGTGAACAGGAATGATAAACAAAGTAAATATCCTAGAAACCACAAGTACAAGTCTACTATTTTATACAATTCTAATTCAATGCTTCTCTACAAATAATCAACACTAAACTAAACATTTCATTTAGTATCTTTAGAATTTCTACTCTACTCCACAACTATTTTTGCACAATCCATAATACGCTACAAAAACAAGAGGACTTTTCCACTGATTGTTTTTTAAAGGATCTTTTGACATCAAGAATGGTTAATAACGATTCCATGTTGAGACTGAATCAAACTATTTCTCAGAATGATTAAAATTGTGTTCCTACCTGGCAAAGGCTCGTCTGAAAGGTGTGAAAAGAGCAAGAAAGGAAAAATCACAGATAATTCTTTAGGTTATGTACATCAAATCACACACATGCATGATTTTATCACAGGAACACAAAGACAGGCGCATTACATTCAGCACGAAAACCTCCCCTGTGTTCAGAATACAGGCTGACAGAACGTCGACTAAAAATCAAATCAAGATAAAGATCCTGTTCATCATGTGGTACGCACGTTTTATTAAATTTGCGGGGGTCGGCATTTTTTGGAAACCGTAATCCAATAATCAAATGTTCGTGGCAGACAAAGAACGAAAATTCTGCCCGGCCAACATGAGCAGAGATGAGACTTACTGCAAAGGGGGGACTCGTCGGCACCGTTGGGGCAGTCGGGGGTGTTGTCACACACGGTGGTCAGGTTGATGCACAGGCTGTGGCCGGGGCACTGCCACTGCCAGCTGGGGCACCTGAAGGGGGGCGTGGGGCAGTCTCGCTCGTCGCTCATGTCCCTGCAGTCGTTGTCGCCGTCGCAAATCCAGCTGCGCAGCACGCAGTTGCCGTTATCGCAGCGGAAGAGCGTGGAGGGGCAGGTGCGGGGCGGGCAGGCGTGGTGCTCGTCGCTGCTGTCCTCGCAGTCCGGGTGGCCGTCGCACTCCCACGTGGACGGGACGCAGCTGCCGTCCGACTGACACTGGAATTCGCTCTCGTGGTGACACATCCCCGGGGGCCTCGTGGCTGAGTGGGGGGGGGGCGAAGAGAAATGTTCATTTATGTACGGCGAAGCTCCGGCGAAGAGAGAGTCATCTAAATACTTACGGCAGGCTCTCTCGTCCGAGCGGTCGGTGCAGTCAAACACTCCGTCACACCGGTAGTAGGCGTTGACACACTGGTGACCGCTGGAGCACTTGAACTCGTTTGCTGTGCAGTTGAAGACTGAAAAATCCAGTTTAACATGTTAAAGCTGAGTTTTACAGATGGATGCAATTTAAGTACAAATTAGGCCCTGTTAAGTGTTTGACTGACTGGAAGCTCTCTGTTTTAGAAAGGGAGCATAGATGATGGATTTAAAATGAATCTCTCTGTTGTAAAGCCATATAGGGATGTATTTATTACAAGTAGGGTACCAATGAAGCACGGTATAGTGAAGCTCAACACTCACTGCATCCTTGCTCATCAGCCCCATCCACGCAATCTCTGTCCCCATCACACACGTAGGTGGGGTCTATGCAGCGGTGGTCTGGACACTGGAACTGTCCCGGGTGGCACGTGCTCCCCAGCTCTGCCGCAGATTGCAGGACAACGATTTCCATGAACCATGGCATTATATCAAACGTCAATGAAAAGACCTCGAAGGTTTCAAACTATACTTTAAATCATTTCTCTTTCTTCTAAAGTCTCTAATCTTGCTTTGCTTGTTGAAATGAAGCCTATCTGATACGTCAGAGTCAGTCTTACGCATCATTCTGTGTCCGTTTGAGGCTGATGAGCCCTTTGTTGGATACTCACGACAGTCGGCTTCATCTGAGCCGTCCCCGCAGTCGTTGTCTGTGTCACAGCGCCAGGTATGAGGGATGCAGCGGTGGTTGGAACAAGTGAAGCGATTTGCGGGGCACGTTCCAGGTACTCGCGTGGGACAGTTGTGTTCATCGCTGTTATCAAAGCAGTCATTGTGCCCATCACAGCGCCATGCGGCAGGCACACAGCGTTTGTTGGCGCAAGTGAATGCAGAAGGGGAGCAAGTGCTATCTGCAAAAAGGAAAACATGACCTTGGTGAAATGTATAAATATTTAACACTTATCGACACAGGCCTGAGCAGAGCGTGAAGCTACACTTTCCAGAAATCCAGGTTTCTCTGTTCTATATTTTAGAAGTCTGATCCTTATCACATGTGAGTCCCTCCCTATGAAACTAGTACCTATATTACATATGTACTATATAATAAAATGATAAAACTAAGATGAGGTTGTGTGGTGTCAACCTGTAACCCAGCTTCCTTCATTCAAACCAAACTAAATGTAGAAAATAGAGGCAGAGTTAGCAACTGAAGGATTTATTCTGAGGGAATCAGAATAAATAATTTGCTAAATGAAATGACTCTTTTGTCACGGGGGTATGGGTGTTTGTGGCTGGTCTGGTAGCGGTGAATGCCTGGTTTAGTTTGGATGGAATATTGATATATCTGTGTGTAAATCCATACTGTTAACTCCACAGTTGGCTTCATCGCTGTTGTCATGGCAGTCATCAACACCGTCACATCTGTAGCTGTTTGGGACACATTTGCCGTTGCTGCACGAGAAGGAATTGGCTCCACACTGCAGCGTGGGGGGCTCGTTGGACGGGTCGTCAACACATGTCTGCTGGTTGGGCTGCAGCTTCATGCCGTATGGACAGCCACACACCCTCTGCGAGTCTGGGACTGGAAAGCAGAAGTGGCTGCAGTCTCCGTTAGGATTGGTCAATCTGTTGCAGAGGTTGAAACCTGAGATGGAGAGCAGAGCGTAATTACCAGGTACATGACTGACAAGCACAAGCTTCTGCTATGCATGAACAGTGGAATGTGAAGAGCAGTGAATACAGCTACTGACCAGTTTGAGAGGTAGAGCTGAAAGACTTGACATGCATGATGTGGCTGATTCCTCTTCTGATAGTGACCATTTCCCCGCCGTCAGTCTTGCGCACTCGTACAATGCCTCCCAGACGCCAGTCTGTATAATAAGCATAGCCTACAGGGGCGGAAAAAACAGTAAGATCTCTGTTAGTCCATCTTTAAAGAGCATCGCTATCACATAATCATGTCATTAAAGTATTAAGATTTTAAAGATAATTGGTACCTTCATATATGGTAAGTCCAAAGGGGTGGGAGATCTGAGTTACACGGTCCAAAGAAATCCTGTTTTGTCCATCAAAGTTGCTGTGTTCAATTTTATCAAAGAAGGCGTCGACCCAATACAGCCGCATTGCACTGAGCAGCGTTCAAAACAGGACATAGGTATAAGTGAACTTGGAACATTCTATATAATTGCCATAATAATCATAATGAATGAGCATGATGCATGTAGCCATGTGGCCATAGGATCACTGACTTACTTCCAGTCAATTGCTAAACCATTTGGCCAGCCAAGAGTTGTGTTGACAATGGACAGGGCATGTGACCCGTCACCCCAAGCCCTCATAATCTTAGCTGGCCGGTACCAGTCGGTCCAAAAGATATACCTGTTCAGAAAAATAAAAGGGAATTCATATTCCATTTTGAGTAATACATGTTTGGAGTAGTTTGAAACATCTGCTGCACCTGGTGACGAAAAGTTTTATTCAACTTTCATTTTATTTTTAGGGCTTTTCTCTTTAAGCCACGTTCTTAGTGTTCTCCACAATACTGCCCTTCAGGCCAAACTAATCTCCACTCATGGAAACAGGGGCCTTATGACTTTGACGCTATTGGAAATAACAACTTGTTCTAAATGCAGGTTCCTTTTATCAGATTGGCAGCTTAATTTGAGGATATTCTTGAATGGGTGGCAAACTCTGAAAGTGTGTAACTTGACAAACTGGGTACAGCTGGAGGAAAATCACATGGTTATCATGAATTTACCCAATAAGAGGATGAACCACAATGGCCCGGGGGTTGTTCAGGTTACGAACGATGGCCCTGCGGGACTTATCGGCTACTTTCATGACAGATATGCTCCTGTATCGTGGGTCAGTCCAGTAGAGGTTTTTCGAAATCCAGTCATAAGCCAGGTCCTCCACTCCATCCACTCTATTGGCTGCCAGCACCTCCCTGCCTGTGCAGATAAAACGCATTCAGATCACTGTTTAATGCAGACATGAAAGAGGAACACATTTAAATAAATAGGCTGTCAGCTTGCATTTTCCCCCATGTAGACCTGACAGAAAAAACTAGAACGGCTCCAAAAACAACATTGCTGATCAGAGGGGGAGTTGTTTTTTTGTGTAGCGTGACCACTTGTGGATAATCAGATTTGTAACTACTTTCATTTATTTGCAACTACTTGTTTTTTTACACTAAATATTCAAAGCGTGAAAAAAGAATGTCTTTTTTATATAGTTATTTTCAGGTCATGTACTTAAATATATTATCCATTTTCCACTGTCTATACTCCTGTCCATTCCCTCCCCCATAGTACCAGTCGGCCCCATCAGGCACTCCCTGAACTTCTGCATAAGCTTGAGTGAATCACATGGTAGAGCTCTCTGTTAGGAAAATAAATCCTTAAAGATGTCAGCATAAAAACAAAATAAAACATACTAAGGGCTAGTATTTAATAATTTATATTATTTAATTGTGTTAACCGTTACAATAATAATGCTTACCAGTGCCGTCCACTTTTTGCTTAAAGATCATATCTTTGGCTGTGTCTGAGTAAAATATAACGTCATCTTCGGCACTAAAATCCACTCCAACAAAGTATGAAGGTGATCCGGTGACAGGTAATATGATGTCTTCCTGAGAAGACAGATTAAACGGGATCCCTCTCACAGCGAGCTGGCTGGAGAACAGCAGAAAATGCCTCACAGCTGAAGATAAAGACACAGACAGAAAGAGGAAAGGACATTAATCCCCCAGATATCCATCCGCACAAAATATGGCCGCATAAAAGAAACAGTATTTTGAGAGCATTTGCATCTCTTTCAGGTTAACTTTAAACTTAGAAACGCCACGGTTCTGAAGCATTATCTCCTACCAAAACATCTCTTCCCGTCGGCGTGGAGGTCATAGCCCATCCGACATTTGCAGCGGTAACCCAGCCCTTCGTTGTCACTCTGATGACTTAGAACACAGATGTGCTCGCAGCCACCTCTGCCTGGCTCACATGGGTTTTGTGCTACAAAAATAACCAAACATCACATGGCAATAATGCACTAATCTTCTCATTAACAAGAAGTCAGCCTGACTGTATCATGAGCGATCATTCTGAGAGATTTGCTGTCAACAGTGTAATAAAGCCTTGATTGCCTGACTGCAGACTTACCATGTGGCTGTTTAAATTTATGTATAACAGCTACTCCATGTGGAGTCTGAGACGTATTGTAAACCGCTTGGGGACTGTTGTCAGTGAACTTGTTGGCTTTCATCACGGCCATCTTCGTCCAGTCGGTAAAATAGACATTGTGCTCAAACAGGCTGATACCGAACGGGTGTGGAACGACAGCGCCTCCGTGCACCACCGTTTTTCTAAAAATAAATAAATAAATAATGTTGATTGCGTGCATCTGTTTAATTCGCCACACTTTGAAATGCTATTCACAAAACAATAATTGCATGGCACGTTTACCTGTGAAGCCCATCGTAGGTTGCGGTTTCAATGTAGTCATAGCGACTGTCAACCCAGTAGATGCGCTTGGCCTCGAGGTCCAGTGTGATGCCAGACGGCCATCCCAGTTTGGTCCCGATGATGCCGTGCCGGTTGGTCCCATCCATGAAGGCCCGCTCCAGACCTGGTTGTCCATTTATAGCCTCCCAATCTGTGAAGAACATATACCTGTGAAAGGAGGTTAAATGTTATTTGCCTTTTGTTCTCTACAGTGAGATTATAGCCTGATTAATGTCAAGGTGGGATCACTCACAGAACGTTAGAATTAACCAGTAGCGACTAAGATGTCTTATTTTGAAAGAAAACCAGTGACGACGGTATGGGTGGTCGAAAATTAAAATAACAAAATTTTCGGCAGCCACCTGGCGCTCGTCTCCTCTTGAATTATAGTATAGAGTTACTAAAAGGGTCATCGCTTACATCGCTGCTCACTAATCTACTCTAATAAATCTGGTAATCTCACACACACCCTATTATTCCACGCCAATGGAGCGCGGCAGATACTGTATGCGGGGTCTGTGAATGGGTGGTTCCAGATGGATGAGTGAATGGAAACAAGAAGATGAGCTTACCCAACAGTGGGGTCCACCGCCACTCCTCTTGGGTTTCCGAGGTTCTCGGTGATGAGCGTGACCCGGTTACTTCCATCAAAGTCTACCACATCGATCCTGTTGACGCTGGCCTCCACCACATACAGTTTATTGTTCACCCAGTCAACCGCCAAGTTCTCAGGGTAGTCAACTGATACGTTTAAAACCACCTGCACGTTGGAACCATCCATATCAACAGAAAACACCTGTACACAAAAGGCAGCATTGTGGGGAGGAAATTAGCCTGTAGGTATTCACATCTTTCAACTTTACTGATTTTCAGGAAGTTTTAGGGTTCAAAAACAACTAAATCTCTAGCAATATTGTGGACCAATCACTGGATTAACATGGACTATTAATACTAGCTCTTGGTTTTTTTAGTTTTTGTCTTACACAAAATATAGAAATTGAGTGTTAGGTTTAGTGTTCATTCACATGGACAGAAATGTGTGTAAAGGTACATGATAGCAGATCTTTCCTTTCTCTTTATTTCTGAACGTGTCTCTAAGACAGTGACAGTTTCTCAGACTGGAATGTCTTGGCATAAGTTGTGCTGCTGCTGGTACAGAAGCTCTTAGCAGCTCTACACCTTTTTAGAAACAGGATCCCAAAGCCAGAAGCAGGATTTTCAACTGACCTGTTTAAGGGAAACTGTAGCTGTGGAAATAGCCTGGCAGTTTAACCTTTCTGGTTTATTCACATGCCCTGTTTGTGCTCCCTTCCTTTTAATCTGACATGCTGCCACAACCATGGCTAATATTCACAAATGCCCAGTCACAGATACCCTGCGGCCTTTCAGCTTAGCGGTTTTAAACCAGTGGGGAATCAAATCATGGGCAAAATAAAAAAAAGATGAATATCTAGCTTGCCAAAATCCATATGGACAATCACTGAGCACAAATACAACATGATTACCTCCGACAAGATTGAATTACAAACATTTCCAGCCTGGTATGTGGACATCATACCTGCTTATCAGATAGGTTTCAAGATTAGGCCATTAGAATTCCATTCCAGTTCTATTTCCATTCATTAAGGCATAGCCACACTGGAGCCAAAAACTATTATTATAGTATCAATGTTGCTGAGTTTTAACAGATAACTGGAATATTTCCATTCAAGCCAAGAATGCAAGAATTTCTTCAACCAGGAATCTGGGTGTACTATTGTACTTGTAATGGTGAAGTCATATTATTCTCTGCAAATGAAATGAGCCAAAAGAAAAATACCTTATTTTGAATTGTATCAGTCCAAAAGATCCTATGGAGCTCATAGTGGAAATCCACTCCCACTGCAGTCCCTCTGTTCTGTGAATTAACCAAAGTGCGCAAATTGTTGCCGTGGATATCACCTATTAGCAGATCTCTGCCATTAGAGAATATCAAAGAGGGGATTCCAGCTGCAAATAAACAGAATAAAAAATGTTACAACTGTAGTATGATGAAGCTGTATGAAAATGGCGAAATAGAATCAGCATAAGAAATCTGGAAGAACATTCTCAAGTAGAAATCGGTTTGGTTTCCTCACAGATAAGAATACAATAACAGCTAAAAGCACAGAACTCTTATTCAATATTCGGAGGTGAAACCTTGACTATTTAACAGCTACCCAGACAACAGCACTCAGTAAATCAGGTTTTCAGAACCACCCGAGAGGTGTGGGTCCACAGAGCCAAATTGAATAGATAATTAGCACACATAGCTTTTTCTTAGGAGACAGGAAGCAGCACTTACCTGAGACTTCTGCTCTGCAGTACCTGTGCTGCTCCAGGACGTAGCCCTCTCGACAGCTGCAGCGATGCGACCCTGTGCGGTCCTCACACAACTGGTCACAAACACCCCACATGGAACAGTCGTCAAAGTCTTCCGGATGAAATCAAGTTTGCAGGGGGAACAAAAGAAAGAAAAGTCTCACTCTGGATTTGGTAAAAGATTCTAGAAAGATTAAAAGAAATCTAAGAAATGTAACAGATCTCATGTGCACAGACGTTACTAGCAGGTCTGAACTGATCTGACCTGGGCAATAACTTTCTGTAAAAGCATAAAGAAGTTTGTGTATTTTTGGTATTCTTTCAATGTTTTTTTTTTAATACTGCTGTATGGAACAATGCAACAATGCAGATCTCAACTTATCTGTTTAATAAGGTAAAGGATATAAAGTATTTACCTGTACAAGAGCGGCTGTTGTTGCTGCTGACAATATAGCCCAAAGGACAAGAGCAGGTCCCTCCATCAGGGGAAGCATGACAGCGATGTTCACAGCTCAGAGAGGCACATTTCCAGATACCTGCCCAACGGACACGAGAAATAATGAAGAACTCCACTAGAATTCAGCATCTGACGTAAAATGGATTTGTGGGTGAATAACTTTAAACCTAACTGCAATTGCGGCCGGCCGTGGTGTTGGTCTCATCCTCCCCGTCGGGACAGTGGGCTCTCCCGTCACACAGCTGATGCATCGGGATGCACAGGCCGGAGGACGGGCAGGGCCATTCTCCTGGGTAGCACTCCTTAGGAACATTATCTGCAGGCAAGACAGGCCCATCGTCAAGCTCACACTTTCAAAAATGCAAAAAGGATACTGTTGGCAACATTACTGTCACTTTAATTCGATGTGGGGGGGGTGCAAGGGTCACATTAGGGGGGCTGCGAGAGCCTCAGCAGCCCATCCTCTAAAAACACACACTCTTCACAGCCATGTGGAGGAATTCTAAAGCCTTTTGGGGGCCTGCCCAATCTTGTACCACAAAGGGTCGTTTGAATAACACACTTAAAGGAGCACAAGCGTAGGGTCGTGCTAGTCTAAATCAACCATGGAGACAGGAGGTGAATCAGATCCACAAAGTGAGCCCACTGAAGCGCACCCCGATCTCCAACCGTTCTGTTCAGAAAGTAAAAGATGGAGAAGCGCTGTCAAAAACAACTTGTTTGCAACATCCTTGCACCCACCACAGCCCTTCTCATCCGCGTTGTCCTCACAGTCGTCCTCTCCGTCACAAAGCCAGACTTGGTGGATACAGCGGCCACTGGGGCAGGTGAAGTAGTTCCCTTTACACGCCGGATATGCTGCCGGCGGAGTAGATTAATTAATCCAAAAGGCCGATGTTGCGCGTCGATTAAGATGGTAGCGATGTTGGGGATAAAGAGAGAACGCACTGCAGTTTAGCTCGTCGCTTCTGTCGCCGCAGTCGTCGTCGTGGTCGCAGACATAGCTCCGAGGAACACACATGCCATTACGACACTGGAACAGGCCTGAATTGCAGTGATGTGCTAAAGAAGCAAAGCAAAAGCACGTTTTTTTTGGGGGGTTTTTTTTAGATATCTTTTTTTTTTTTTAGATATCTCTTATTAAACTGTCTCCTTACTGCAGTTGGCCTCATCTGAGCCGTCGCGGCAGTCCACTACGTGGTCGCACCGCTGAGCCTGGCTGTAGCAGGCACCGTTGGCGCACCTTAGCTGCTCACACCCGGGGTAACCTGAAAGATTGAACCATCATTAGAGGGATGTGCTGCATGCAAATCAGCCTGACGTCCGCTCCCCCCGCGGGCCTTTGCCGCGTTGAATACCTCGGCGAATGGGAAGGATCAGAGACAACAATTGTACGCAGCCGCCTAACAACGGCGCTCGGCCGCACAATTCTTTATGCGGTTGTGAGATTATCACAGTGTGTATTGCTGAGTCGACCATGTCGGCACAAGAATGGCATAGCGGCTGAACTTCAGCTTGACTAATCCACCAAGGAATCTGCAATCAACCTCTGACAACAAGAAGCATATTGTGGCTCATTCTGTCAGTCAACGAGCCTCTTAATCTCAACAAATTGATTAAAATGCCACAGGAGGCTAAGATCTAAGGCGCAAAAAAAAAAAAAAAAAAGGGAACCACCGCGAAGACGACTTACGGCAGGATCTCTCGTCAGACCCGTCCAGGCAGTCTTCCACGTGGTCGCATCGGTATTCTCCCGGGACGCAGGCTCCATTGGTGCAGCTGAACTGATTACTGGTGCACGTTCGTCCGGCTGAGGACAGATTAGAAGCTTTTCGTTTTGCGACAGTGAAGGTTTTCGTCCCTGCGCGGCCTTGAAAGCGCGTTCACTTCGACCGCCGTAGACCCCGCGGGACGCCCTTTATCACGACGCCGCAGGCACGGAATCTCGAAGCGCCGCGCTTCGAATCGAAGGTCCGAATGAAGTAATAATGAAATAAGGATGTAACCCATTGGCTTCCGGCGCGAGACTGCACTCACGACATTGTTGGCGCTCGTCCGAGCCGTCCTCGCAGTCCTCCTCGTCGTCGCACACCCAGACGTCAGGGATGCACTCGCCGTCGCTCAGACACTGGAAATGGCTGTCATCGCATGTTACCTGAGCTGTGGGAGCACACGCAGACTAGATCAGACCCGCTGGCTGTATCAGTAGGTAAAGGTGTGATGTATGGGCGGGGCGAGTGGGGGGGGGGGTAAATGATTGTATGAAAAGCAGTGGCTCACGGCAGTCGTGTTCGTCAGAGTCGTCCACACAGTCTGACGTGCCGTCACAGTGCCAGTCACCAGGAATACACCGACCTGTCCCGCAGCGGAACTGCCCCGACTCACATCCTGGGAAGAACGCATACGCCTGATATAAATCGCACTGAGGATCCTGGGAGCACGAGCAATGGTTAGGGGAGGGGCGGAGGGGGGGGGCTTTTAAAAGATAGTTAGAAAAATAAGGAATTGTGAGAGAAGCGTGGCATAAAGGGGAAGGGATGCCTCCGATTGATTAAACAGGTCGTTAAGAGCGCTGACAAGACTCGGAGACAAGCGTGCCAGCCATCTCCCCCGGCGGTTACACAACCTTCGCCGCACTCATTCCCGGGCCTGTTTGATGTTCTCACTGAGTGGCATCTGTGGAGATAAGGTACCACCACTCTACCTTCCCAGACATTCTCCAGCAGAGATTGATTCAGGCAGCATAGTTTAGTGACAGAGCACTCCATCAGAGCCATCCAAATAGGAATGTGTAATTCTGATTGTCTCTTTGGCAGCCTGATTTATGGTGCGTGCCCTTCCTGTCTGGTTTCGAGGCGGAATAAAAAGTGGTACTGGGTGATACTGCAATTATTTTCGGACTCAAATTCTTTGCAAAAAAACAATTGCTCTGATGTGGAGATTGGTGGTGCACACTTGGGGTTGGTGTGCTATCTCTAGCCTTCCAAAATATTGGATTTACTTATCAAAAATGTTCTGCATACCAAAGGTCTACAAACTTTAGGGTTGCCTGTTTAAGTACACATAGAGGGGGAAAAAAACTGCTATCAAACGAAAGAAAAGAATACAGCAATATCAATACAGCGAATTTCAGGGAAATGTTAGGAATTGTATTTGCTAACCAAAAAAATGCAACAGTGTTGATGTTTGGTGAATACTGATCGTGTTTCTCGTCAAAAGGTCGGGACCCGAAGTTAGGCATAAACTGGAACTCAATTAATCGCTCACTCATTTTGCAGGTTCTGACATTCCGAAACGGACATTTTGTATATTAACGTTAATATACACGACGTTGCGCTGCTGTCTTAGAATATAGCACAAAGAGGCGCTGAAGTAATTGAAGAAGTAATTCTAAGGTGCTTTATTCGTGTCATTGTTTTCGTGTTGTGTGTGAGCGAGTGAATAATTTCCTCATTAGAAAACTTAAACTCACAATGGGAGAGAACACCACGCTTTCCATCCAGGGAGACAAGGATGCCCTGCTATTGACCAACAAAGAGGAGCACTAAAGGAATTTTCATTAGAATGAAGCCCCCTAAATGCCTTAAATCCCGCTGTGAATTTACAATGAGTTGCCAGCAGGGATGCACACTCATAACTGGAGGTGTCACCCTGAAAGGAGACGCTTCAGAGGTAAAAGCGAAGACGCGGCGAGGAAAAAGGTAAAAAAAAAAAAAAAAAAAAAATCGGCCAGTCCACGGGAACGTGTGCGCCTCGTCGCGAGGTCACCTGAAAGACGTCTCCGACCTTTCACCGACACTGTCTCGTTTTGTTGGCCGGAGACGACGGAGAGAAGCGGAGAGAAAGGCCAGCTGCTGGCAGCCTGGGCCCGTCCGTGCCGTCAGAGCTGCTGCGGCCTATTTCATATGGAAATCGACGCGGCAGAATGCGGTCAATTGCCAAACAAGTGACTTTGGCTCCTGCCGCTACACACAAAACAGTGAAAAAACCCAGGGGTACTTTGGCAGTGGTGCTGGCGTGACGGCTAAAGAGAAGACTGAACAGAGGGGCGAAGAAAGCCGCGGTTTTAGTTTTGAGGAACGGTCAACATGAGTTCAGGTATGCGCCTCCACAAAAGCGGGAATCAGAAACAGAACCGCCGGCCTTCCTCCCAGTCTCCGCTCATCACTTGTTTACTGGAGGCAAAACTCCATCCTCCGTGTCTGTAGCCTAGACTGGGAAAGCTGCAGGAAAGAAAGGATTTACTCTCGATTTGTGCCAAGTATGCTCCTGTTTCTGCTGCACTGGAACCCTTTCACAACAGCTTTTGAGCTGCCGTGCTCAGCAGGTCCAAATGTCAGATGCTTTAACATGAGGAAATTAAACATTATTAAACTATATACATTTAAATATGATTAAAAATGTGTAACATCCCCGCTAAAGTGCCAACTCTGCACTAAAGAGGCCATTAAGGCTCTGGCCAATGAGTGATGAAGGAAAACAAGTCCATTTAGAGCCAAAACATGTTTAGGACAGCAAAAAAAGGTGGAGGATCATTGATAAACCAACACCGTGAAATCTCCTCAGAGCCTGGCATTAGTTATTAATACCAGCGTAAGCATTTTGCTGGTGTTTGAACCCCTGACGGATGGATAATGTATCACAGAAGGCCACGGAGGACAGAGTCATCAAACTTCAGGGTTTCTGTGGAGGATCAGGAGAGATTAGGAAAAGTGTCCTGCCCCTCATTGTAAAACTGTATAGTAATAGTCTGGTGTTGGCATGATAAGATACGGGCAGGGCGGTGGTGAGTATTGAGGCTTTTGCATCACAAAGCGAGCGGTTTAAAGCACGCTGTCAGGCGCTGCGGTGGCAGCGCGCCGTCCAAACCATCACTTGGGCCACTCAGCTGCAGTGAAGTGTCTGCAGAAACACTTGGTATTTCCTCTGAATGTTCCGAACGCCACAGTTTGGGATCGTCCCATTGGCACCGGGGGCCTCCCTTTTCTGTTTTCTGTTTGTCTGTCAGACGGTGAGGAAATAGGTCCAGGATATTTCATAATAAAGGGCCAAGACAGCTCCAGCCACGACACTACTCTTCATATGTTCCTTCTTAACGTCCCAACTGGCCCTTAGGTCCAAATGCCATTCTGCGGCAGCTGCAGTGTAATTAGTTGCTTGATTCACACTAAGGAGCTTACATACTAAGGGTTGAGCAAAAAGAAAGCAGATTACAATTTGAGAAGTAGGATCTAGCTGGGTTGCAAACACAAATGACAAACACAAGACTGTCTCGCATTAACGGCTGTATCAGAGAATTCCACGTGCCTCCGTCTTATATCAGACAATTGAGTCCTTCCCCTGGCTGGAGCCGAGGGTGAATCAGTGGTTTGCGGCGTAAAATCTGCCCGGCTGAATGGGATTTGTACCAGTGGCTCTCAGTCCTCAGAGATTGTCTCTAAGTCACATGCTCTTTTCTGTTACCTAGCAACAGTAAAGCCCAGGCAAAAGTTCCTGAAGAGAACTTCCAATCTGTGTGAGGAGGGCTTTGTGTTCAGCTTTTAAAGTAATACTAAGTGGCGATTTCTTCTTTTGCTGTGGAGTCAGAAATACTTTACATTGTGGCCTTTTTTTTTTCTTTTCTTTTCTTTCTTTTTTTTTGGATCACTGGAAGGAACCGTTTACTTATGTTAGATAAGTGATATCCTATTTGTTTTATTTGTCAAAATGTCTAATTAGACAGAGGCTAGGTTTCCCTCCTGCAGGAACACTGCAGAGCCTTTTAAATGAAGCAGGGTTGCTGCGCTCCCCTGCAGGATGAGTGACGTGTGGCTGAGCAACAAGTGCACTCCATGAAGCATTCAGCCGGCAAAAGTTTGAGGAAAAGTAAAAAAAAAAAAAAATAAAATAAAAAAAAAGTAATAATCACAGTAATAAATAAGGAAACGAAAGCCTTACCTTCAGAGCGGCACCACCTCACACAACATACGAAGAGGAGAAAGAGTCGCAGGGTTATTCTCCACATGGCTGCTGGTCCGTCCAGCTCCGCTGTGCTGATGGAGGAGCTGCTGGGACTGGGACTGGGATGCTCCTGCTTTCTTCACCGTCTTTCTTGGCCCGCTGGTTGATGAAAAGGGGGCGGACACAAAGAGCGAGACGGCCGCTCCCCCAGGCCAGCTCCGGCCCTCCGGATAAATCCCCCGGGCCCTGTAATGAGCATAATGCCATGCAGCAGCCTCCGCTTGTGTGCCAGTGATTTCTCACTCCCGGCGGGGCCGCAGACGCTGTTTGTTTACGCTGCACTTGGGGACTTGTGTGTGTGTGTGTGTGTGTGGGGGGGTGATGATGGGAAGAATTAAGGTGCAGATCAAGACAAAGTTTGGAAACAGGGCGTCCATCCCCCCCGAAGCGCTGTTGTGTTCAATTTTTCGATTCCAAAAAGTGAAAGAAACTTCAAGTGCGTGTGTGTGTGTGTGTGTGTGTGTGGGGGGGGGGTTGCTGTTTTATATTCATAAAAACAGGACGATTGCATGATGAGAATAAACTAACCATTGATGTTGAAAATTAAACAGTGTTGAGTTTGTTGTGCTTGTGAAGATAGCTATATAACGAATCTGTAACCGGAGAAGGCGTCAGATAAATTTAAAACTGTTTATTCCCGCAGGACTTTGAAGTTTTAATCCCCCCTCAACTGGCGCGGATTAGAAGCCCAACGCCGCCACCTAGCGGTCAAGATTGGGAAAGGCAGCACTCCGTGGCACTGTGGATTTATGATGAAATCAGGGAATTAAAATACAGCTGTATTTTAGGCAAAACCGATAGTGGGCAAGTTTTTATCCATTGTGGAAGCTTCGTGGAGATAAAAAAAAACTCATTAAGACGAGGAGGAAGAAGTACATTTCAAATGTAGAATCTGGTTTATTTAATAACTTAATCAGCCAATCTCAAAATATTTGAGTATTGATTTGGCCTTGGTGAAGACCCAGGAGACCTGGGAGCACCTTGGGAGTCAGTGGTTGGGAAAGGACTTTTTCTGGGCTTGGGAATTGTATGAATTTATCTGAGAATGTATGTATGTTGATTTACCCCACACACAGCTGTCTAAAGATCAAAGAAGCTTTGACACTTAGGAATCAAAGGTTAAGAGACTTAAAGAAGCAATATACAATATTACAATTATGTGACATTGCATGCCCACTATACTGCTGGTATTAACTTCAACCATAGTGAGCAAATAGAGAAAGAAAAAATAAATGCAACAAGCCTGTGGTTCAAGAGTCTTGTGAAGTTACCAATTTAAGGCCAATTTAAGCAAACATCCCATCCTAATCGAATGAATCCGTGCGTTCCAGTCCGTACTCAACACAGTCATCCAACATCAGGAGAGAAAACTCAGTGTGTTTCTGAGGGGAATGTAGGGATGAAACTACAGAAAGAGTCTGAAGATGAGATGCACAGGCTGTGTCAGGCCCTCCAGAGAGCCAACACGGAGCTGGAGGGTCAAGTAACACACACCCAGAAAGAGTTACAGAGTGAGAGGAAGAGAGCACAGACCTGCAAGGAGAGATTCATGGATCTGGCAAAGAACCACCGAGCAATTATTTGGTTCATGGAAGAGTACAAAAGACAGAATGGCCAATTAAAGGTGGAAAACTGTGAGCTGCAATTAGAAAACAAATCACTTTTCTCCAAGAAGGTTCAAGAAAAGGAAGAGATGATACAAAAATTGTTGGAAGAAAACAACGAGCTCAGAGAGCTGAATACAAATACGGAAAAGGAATATCGGTACGTTCCTCTTTTAATAATAAAGCCATCAGTAATTTTAGTCAGGGAAACTGTTATAATTTTATAGAAACAAACATTTGAATATTTCCTTTCTCATTTTATATGCTAAAATATTGACTTGAACATTACAAAAGACAATTTTAGATGGAACATTTTGGTATTTTCCATGTATTTTAAGGGAGAAAATAGCAGATTCCCAGTCAAAAGTTCTCGAACAAGCAAGTGAGCATCAAACAAAAGAGTCATCACTACAGGGACATTTAGAGAGTGCTCAGGAAGAGCAGAGAAACGCGGTTCAGACGTGTCAAGGTGAGTGTTCGCGCTGATATTAGGCTGCATTCACCCAGTACAGGCAGGGTTCAATTCCGCCATCTTCGTCCCGATCAGAACTGCGACTGAAGCTGCTACAGCTAGAAGAAGAGAGCGCTGCAAAGGAAGCGACGCTGAGAGGAAACGTTGAGCTTCTCACCAAAGAGAATGACAGACTGCTGCATCTGTCGGAGGAAAGAATGCAAATCACTCAGGTAAAGGGAGCACATGTCTTCACCACAATGACGGATGGACCGAGTCCTCCAGGTCTCTGAAAAAAAAAAAAAAAATCATCTTAATACTCAGGAGAAAGACAAAGAAATCCAGAAGCTGGGGAAAAAATGGAAACAGGAGAGGCAAGCCAGATTGAAAGCAGAGGAAAGGTGGTTGAAAACTTGAACTGTCACGTTTGGAAGCAGCAAATGGGTGAAGGCTGTCACTGTTTGTCTTCACCTCCACTCTCCTCCCCAGGTTCCTCACAGAAGCAGAAGCCGTGAGCGTCGACACTAAAGTCCTGTCCCTGCAGGCAGCTCTCCACGAATCCACGGTGAAATACGCCACATTCCAAAAGGTTTGCTGGAATGCGCAGCTTTAAGAGAGCGCCTTCTTATACGTTAAGCATATCGAAGTTGTCCGAGTGACAAACGTCAAACGAGTCCACTCCCTCTGTTTCTCAGGAGTTTGAGGCCTTCAGGGAGCACAGCAGCAAACTCCTCACTCAGGAGAGAGACTTAAATAAGACACTTCGCCACTTGGCAGTCTAAACTTCAGCAGTAAGCAAAATTCCCTTTTTCCTTTCTTTTCTTTACTTGTTACCAAGTATGTATCACCTTAATGTCGGCACTTTCTGTTTGACCTCACCTGCACAGAACAAAATTCCAATATGCTGGATAATGGTTGTCTAAATGTTAACAAATGCTCCTCTGACAGTTTTTCAGCCTTTGGTGGGACTTCTGGGGTGGGACCACACCCGTGAGGGCACAAGAAGGGTGGAAAAGTGCGCATAAAAGCCACAAATTTAACATATGTGAAGATTGCGACCCTGTTATAAAAGTTAGAATGCTGGTATTTTGCAACCAACACCAAAATTATACTTATAAGCTCATTCACAAAGTTTCTTGGGGAATGTTGGGAGAGGTTGGAGTGCCTCAGGAGTTGATCTTGATGTTGATTATCATTTGATCAGCCTGTGGAAATGTCCTGTTTGGCCTTGTCCAGGGCTGCTGAGAGCTGATCTCTGACCCTCTCCTCTCTCTTTAGGCTTTTTCCTGTGGCTCTCTTCATCCTCGGCCAACGTTCTGTGCAGCTCTTCGTCCAGACTGAGACATTCTTCGCTTTTTTTCCAGCCTGTTTGGCGAATTATAAATCTGCTTTTGTGGGCCACTCTGCTGCTTTATGATCCACGGAAGGCGTTGCTCTGGAAGCATCAGCATCGTCGTCATCATCTCCACGTTAACCAGTAGAGAGCAGCAAAAACTCACACAGCCATCTCTGTTTTCATTAATCTCACTCCACTATCTGGTCTTACTTTCCAAAATAAAGTAAATTAAAACTAAAAATGTGTTTTCGAAAAAGAAAAACAACATGCATTGTATGTTATTCATCTTGTTTCACACATGTTTGCCTTCTTTCTGTAGTCATTTCCTTTTTTTAAATCAAAAGACTGCAGATGTGTCATTTTGTGAGGACATTAAATAAACATTCCACCAATTAAACATCTTGTAACTTTACACACATCCTCAAGCCAGAAATGCTGTTGTAACATGCATTAACACCCTAGTTACCATTTATCATATAGCAAACAGGTGGGTTGGGTTTTGAGAAGCGCATCATTCAGCGCAGCATTCCTTAGTGTCAGGACTTCTCCCTTAATTACTTCTTGCCTGAAGCGTTGTAATACAAAGCCTCCCCGTGTCAGGAACAGCAGACATAAAGAGTCACAAATCCTCAGCCAAGTCTGCACAGGACTAGTCCATCTTAAAGTCAAACCAGGGGGTGTTGAAGGGTCACGTCCTCCAGTCAATGGTCACTTTTGACTCTTTATTAGAGTCTGAAAAGTTAGTACTTTTAGTGTCAGCATCCGGATATTTCTCATGCTTCTCCAAAATGAGGTTCAAAGAATCACTTATGGCTAAAATGAAGAAATCCAAGAAGAAAGAACAAATCAAAAGTTGCAGATATTCATTGATGTAGCTGTGAGGTGGTCATTTCACCATCTACAGCGCACCAGAATCACACAATTCTAGCACCTGAATCTGACAGTAAAGACCATTTTCATTAGCTTTGTGCAATTTTGCTCATCAGTGTTTTATTATTTGTTATCCTATTACAAATCTGTCGAAGAATTATTTCACCTTTCTTGCATCTTGACAATTCACTTTTGCTTAAATTTGTGAATTTGATGTTTTTCACTAACGGCTGTTCTCAGCATTTTCAAAGGGTTCCATGTTGGTTAGAGCTTGTGCTTTCACTTTATATCCTTTTCTAAATGTTACATTACTTTACTGCATGAAGGGTCTTTGAATGTTATATAATTCAGGTGTGAGCATTCTATAGTTTAAAAAATTTGGATATCTCAGGGCATTGTTGATGCAGTTCTGTAGCTACCCTGAGGGCAGCGTGTGTGTGTGTGTGTGTGTATGTGTGTCTGCAGGATGTGGTCTCTTGTTGCCTCCTTATAAGAGAGAAGCGAGGATCGGGGGATCACTCACTCTCGTCTCCTCACAATGACTCACACTGCTGCTTCAGCCTGCTAACTGGACCACAGCAGCCACGACCAACCTCTGCTGCCTCTCTCCAATTTTTTTTTATGTCTTTTTATTTTAGGCTGCAGCCAAAGCTAAAATCTGAAAGTGTTGCATTTCCAGCAGGACAGATTGAGTCAGTACCAGGATCATCTCTTAAAACTAATCAAAACCTTAAACATTGATTTTTGCTTGGACCAAAGAGTTGGTAAAAAAAAAAAGGATCTGTCTTGTTTTCCTCTCTATAGTTGGGGATCAGAATGTTCTCCTGCACGTTGGTGCTGCTGGTCACCGGACTCACCTGCGTCTGGACGCAAGACACTTTGGAGGAGAAGAAATTAGTGACCAAAGTCCTGACGGGAGGGACTCAAGGTAAGAAGATTAATATTCCTACAGGTCCTGTCCTTATATTTAGTCAAAGAAAAAACAACTCACCAATTAAATACATTTTAATGAGGAAAATGTAGTTAGAGACGCACACTTTGATAGAAATAGAAATTTCAACAGAATAGAAATTTAAACCAAATTTTGGAGGGATCTATTGCATTTACTTATTTGACAGCAAACACACAAATAAACATATATCCTGAAAACAAAAGTATTGGATATTATAATGCAGAGAGTTGGAGTTATTAATCCTGTAGGTATTGTTCTGATTACTCAAGCCAGTTTTGATTTTAGTGCCGCCCAGCAGAGATTCCTGTTGTGTTCTTGTGGTAAATGAGAATCAAATAAGGAAATGAGCTTTATCCAGATCTTTTCTGCACACAGCTCTTCTACAGGAGGAGTGTGGCCTGGAGCTCTCCTTTCTGCTGGACAGCTCTGAGAGCGCAAAGGACAACCATGAGCAGGAGAAACAGTTTGTCATGAAGGTGGTGGACAGACTCCACGGGGCGCGGGCGCACACCGGCCGCAGCCTGAAGCTGAGGGTGGCTGTGCTGCAGTACAGCAGTCACGTCATAAAGGAGCAAACCTTTGAAGACTGGAGGGGCACCGAGAACTTCAAGGCTCGCATAGCTCCCATCATCTACATCGGACACGGCACCTACACCACCTACGCCATCACCAACATGACCAAGATCTACCTGGAGGAGTCCGTCCCGGGCAGCATCAGAGTGGCCGTGCTGCTCACGGACGGCGTCTCCCACCCGAGGAACCCGGACATCTTCTCCGCTGTTGCTGATGCCAAAAACCAGGGCATCAAATTCTTCACCCTGGGCATCACCCGCGCGGCCAACGAGCCCACCAACATAGCCCAGCTCCGCCTGCTCGCCAGCAGCCCGGCCTCCCGCTTCCTCCACAATCTGCAGGACAAAGACATCGTGGAGAAAGTCGTCACGGAGATCGTGAGTATAATGTCCCGTCATTCAGCGGCCAGGGGCGAGCTAGAGGGCTCTGGAAGAGCGTCTGCGAGGACAGGCGTGTTCAGGGACCTCTGCAGATGGAATGACAAAAAGCGCTTTCCAGGAACAGGGCAAAAGAATGCAAAGCCGCAAGGCGAGGAGAATAAGGAGGAAACTCCCTCAGCATCACTTTCACCTCAGCATTGCTTAGCATTGCTGTGTTATCGACTCGAGCTGTCACCGACGACAGCTGATCATCGCGGAGACTAGAACTGAACCGAGGCGATGGCGTTTGCCGTTTCATCGCCGTTGCCTGCGTAGCGCTGTAATAATGTTGACAGGGATCACGCTTTAAAAACTGCAAATCTGCAACTTCTGCCAGCCCCTCATCCATCTTTCATTTCTTTACAGACCAGTGTGGCTGATCAAGGAGTAAGTCTGATTCTGACTAAATCATTTTGACACTTCTGCATGTGTGTAATTGAGCCACGGTCCCTACTTTGATGTTTTCTCAGTAATCATGTTCTTTTTTTTCTTTTCTTTTTTTTTAAGTGCCCTCTGGCTCAGAAATGTGCTTGTGAGAAAGGAGAGAGGGGCCTCATTGGGCCTGCGGTGAGTACATTATTTCACCTGGAACTTTTCCAGATATTCCCACATCTCAGGTAGGAGAATATTGAAAGACGGATTTTAGCCAAAGTACTAAGTAGTTTTTTTTAAAGTTTAGATACGTTTTTTTACTGCCTTGTGGCTATTTGCACGAGTAAATAGTTAGGTTGTCTCGCCTGACATTCTCTAAGAAATTCCACGGCAACACATCAGAGGGGGACGGCCTAAAGCGTTCCTTCCTTGGGTAATTGTGTTTGTCGTGTCCAGACTCATGTAGTTATTGTGCATTTTTCATTTTGCCTAATATGCCCACCATGGAAACCTCCGCTGACCTATAAAAGCTGACCTCCGACCGGCGTAAATCTGAGCCCTGCGGTCAGTTATCTGCTGAAGTAGCACCAGACAAGGGTCATGTTTTCTCTCACCTTGAACCTTTAGCTTTGCACCCGTGTGCGGATGATAGACAGATAACAGCGAGGCCAGGTTCCCAGCGGCGTGACAGGTCATCTGACACACAGTCGCTCGGTCGTTTTCCAGGTGCCTTTTTCCTCCGAGAAATTCTTCACATTCTTGCAGCCAGACTAAGAGCTTAGAATAATTGCCCTTATTGGTTTAATAGTCAAAAACCAGCAATTTCTGCCGGTTAGCCACTGGTGCACACTATCCAGGTGCGGCTTAAGACCCTGACCCCTGGCCCCGCCCACAGGACCCCCTAGGACACCTGTGCTAGACCCATAAATTAGTCTTTCTCTAGCAAAACATGTCAGGAGAAGAGAAAGGCCCAAAGAACTGAACAGAATAGAGAAAATAAACACTTGTCCACTTAAAGAAGAAAGGTGAACAGCGACAATGAGGGACAATTGTGCGACTTTAAGATGGTTTTTTTGAATTCTTCAGGGGAAAAAAGGTCGGCCAGGGGAGGACGGAGCTCCAGGTGTTAAAGGGGAAAAGGTGTGTAGCATCTATTAAGTCAAGGGATTATTAAAGTCGATTAAAAAACTGTGACTGCTCTCTGTTTAGGGAGAACATGGACTAAGTGGTCTACCTGGACAAGAGGGTCCTGAGGTAGGTGCCAAGATTCTGATCATGTTATTTTTCTTTTTCTTTTTTTTAGTTTATAACCTGTTTACAAAAACTTCCTCAATTTGACTTTCAGGGTAAACCAGGTTACAAAGGAGATAAGGTGTGTGGTCTAGATTAAAGGAAATGATAACATTTTTGTGTCTACACTGGAATAATTTGTTAGAATCTTTGCAAATGTTTTGCCTGCAGGGAGAGAGGGGTGAGTGTGGGACTCCAGGAATAAAAGGAGACATGGTAGGACCCCTTTATAAATATCACACAATATCCATAGTTTTACTTCATCTACTTTCTGTTCGTACTGCATCATTATATTTATTTTTTGGTTGTTTTTTTGTGTATTTCACTGTCAAATGCTTCAGGGTCCTGTTGGTTTAGATGGAACAAGGGGACCTCGAGGTTTGCAGGTCATTGTTCATTATATTTGTTTTGTTGGATTCATACAATAACAAAATATTCAAGATCTGATTATTCACTTTTATGTATATTGATCTACGCTACACTTTTAATACCCTAACATTGAGGTAATTTTCATATTTTTTTTGTCAATATTGGTGTGTCAGTGGCTCTCAGTGTGCCCTTGACTTGTATGTTTACATCATTGTTGACTGGTATGTGTGTTTATATTTATGTATACATATTCTTTCCTTTTTTTTAAAATATTGTTCATACTGTTTTTTGTTGTTATTTAGGGGTTACCGGGACCACCAGGTGACATTGGACCTGAGGGAATTCAGGGAAAGCAGGTCAGGCCCTTATCAAGAACCTTTACCTACCTCAGCGAGCACATCTGCTGTGACCTTTACATTTCCTGCCAAGACTGGTTTAAACAAGAGTTTGGAGCTTTAGAACCCTTATGTGTCTGGTAATAGACCCCTGTGTGAACCTTTGGCTGCAAGCCACAGTCACCCCCATCATTATGGGATCCACCAGCATAGGAATGAAACATCGGGGAGAAATATCTATAAAGGCTCTATATCCTGTTTTTAAATGTAAAGCACAGCCTATGGCATCATCATGAAATAAATTCCAAAAGTAAGGATTGCATCACTGTAGCATTTGTTTGAAAGTGGAGTGGAGTTTGTTTGTTTTTCTGTGCCTGTGTTTTTTCTTCAGGTACTGTAGCTTCCACCTTACAGCCAGAAAACATGAAATTGTGTTGATTTGAGACTTGAAAATGCTTTGGCACCTGTGATCCTGTGTTTACCTGTCCAGAGTGTATTCCTTCCATTCCCCCCCAGTGAATTCTGGAAAAGACTCCAGCACCCACAAATTACGAATTAGTAAATGTTGACAGAGGATGGATGGATGCTTGTTTGTTTAATTTTATAAAGTGTGTAATGGAGGAAGTCTTTAAATTCAAACATACACAAAGAAGATTCCATTCATCACAAACTCAAGCTGACATACTGAACTTTTTGGCTGCTGTCAGAGATGGCTGTTTGGGTTTTGTGATTTTTAACATTATTGAAGCTGCAGTTTATCTTGAAGCTGTCCCAACCTGCCTGCAGAGATCAAATATCTCCCACAATGCATTTCAGTTATCGCACACACGCAACATCTGTGCACACAAAACAAATGTCAAGTGCTGTTTTGAGCTTCAAAAGAGCGTCTGTATACAATGGTGTAAATGTAGAGCCAAGTGAAAGATGTCTGTGTTGAGTGTTATCGTGTGTCTGATCACAGGGGGAACGTGGCCCAACTGGCCCTCCAGGAATTCAGGGGGAAACTGGAATTGGACTTCCTGGTCCAAAGGTTGAGTAGAGTTATCCTCTGAATATTTCTGTTGTCCATCGGTGTATGTGTGGTGTCTGCATTTATATATTTTTCCACAGGGTGACATTGGATTCCAAGGTCAGCCTGGTCCCCCGGGTCCTCCTGGAATAGGTGAACCAGGTTCCCCTGTGAGTTTTTTTTTTCCTATGATGACCACTTCATTGAACAACACACAGGATTTTTGACCTGAGCAGTCCTTTAACATTTTTATAGGGACCTCAAGGATCACAAGGTGTTCAGGGTAGTAAAGGACCCCCAGGTGAAGGCCTGCCTGGACCAAAGGTACACTTTTAGCATAGATATTCCTTAAATATGAGGTTAGAACCACAGTACAGATCCACAGTACAAAGCAAAAGAATATTCCAGAAAGAAACATCAGGCTATTGCAAAGTTTCACTGGTTCATGTTCTCTGTCCTTAATGTGCACATTTGAAGTGAGTTTTAGTGATCAAGTTGTTTTTGGCCAACTCCATTGCAGCTCATATGTTCCCTCTAGCACTACTGATTACTCTTGAAGAAGTTGTTCCCCCCATGCTGCAACATGTCATCAGTGACGTGCATTTTAAACATGCACAAATATTCCACTTGGAAGGGGATTGCTGGGATTGCAGGACAGATGTATGGAGAATGTTGGTCAGAGAAAATGGGAAGCAGCATAGGAAAGCAAAATAAATATCTTGACGGTCTCAAGAAACAGAACTGCAAGGAAGACACGCCAGTGGCATATTATTATGGTTCTTTAGGACTTCATCTACAGTTTGATTAAGAATACCTAAACTAGAAATGACCTCAGGCAACTACACATCTGCATTTCCTCTGCCTGCAAATGCACACATGTTCTTCCACTGAGATGAATAATTCAAAGGAAGGAAACGAGAGCCAACATGCTCTTCTTTCAAATCTCTGTATCAAAACAATGCAGAATTGGCAGCGAATCAACAGCGAGTAGCTCTGATGTGACTGGCAGAATGACCTATTTTGTTCCACAGGGTGATCGGGGGCTCCCTGGACCAAGGGGGCCAAGGGGACAACAAGGAGTGGGAATTAAAGGAGACAGGGTGAGTTGTACATATACATTTATCAAATATTAGATATAGTGAAGGAAGAAATTTGAATATTTGAGTTTATGTGAGAAGGTCGATTTACTTGTGACATGCCATTTCCAGGGTGATTTTGGGCCTCCTGGTTTTCCAGGACCAAGTGGGCCAACAGGAGTTGGGATACAAGGAGAGAAGGTTAGCATCATCTTCAAATGTGTTTTTTCCACATTGACTCTGGAGATATATCAGAGTCCAGCTATGAATATTTTATTTATTAATGGCCAGGGAGTTGAGGGTCCAAGAGGACCACCAGGACACAGAGGACTTCCAGGCGAAGGTCTTCCTGGACCTAAGGTATGTTCAGTTACATCTCTATTTCAGTGTGAGATGGTAAACTTGTTCCCAAAAGTACAGATGTCACTGAGGAAAAGGAAATTAGCAATTCATTCTATTGATTGATTGTGCAAAAATTAGTCTCAAACAAAGTTTTTTGTTATGTATGTGCAAATTTGCAAAAATGCAAAATGTATGTACCAGAATTCACTGTCATTCATGCAAAATCCTCCATCATTGTTTCTTTCAAAACTCCCTGTTAGGTCATCAATCTCTATTCTAGAGAGAGCTCCTATTTCTGACAAATCCATGTTCAGGAGATATTTTTTGACTGTAAAGTCCAACATCAGAAGCACACTGGCGCTTGTGAAAACTGAGAACACCACTGGTGGGCGCCAGATGTGAAGGAAACTGTGACGCAGAAGCCTGTTTGTGATGATGGTGGGGTTCTTGATCCCCTGAAGATTAAAAATGCATCCTGAGGAGAATAAATCAATCAAATGCAAATGGCAAACATAAGCTATTTTTCCTATAGGGTGACCAAGGTTTACCAGGAGAACAAGGAGTTCCAGGAGACCGGGGCATTGGTGAGGCTGGTTCAAAGGTGAAGATACTGCATTGCTAAAGCTTGTCAATTCATATAATATCTATAATGACATATGAAATGCAATGGAAAAATCAAACTAATGACACTTAACAATTACAGGGAGAACCTGGTGCAGCTGGTATTGGGGGCCTCCCCGGTCTTCCAGGAGAGGACGGAGCACCAGGGCAGAAGGCAAATCTAATTTTGTTTGAAAAGATTCTATTTTGACGATCAAATGATTAAGGATAGTATTTATTTTTGTTTTTTTGTAATTACCTCACCTTTGTCAGGGGGAGCCTGGTTTTCCTGGTTTAAGGGGACTTGAGGGAGCTCAAGGAATTGGTACTCAAGGAGAAAAGGTAAAATACATAATTGAGTTCATCTGATAACAAATGTTAATCCTGTGATGTTTATTTTAATCCACACACAGGGTGACCAGGGACAAAGGGGCATTCGTGGATTACACGGTCCTCCTGGAATTCCAGGACCCTCTGGTCCAAAGGCAAGGAACAATATATTCTGCTATAATGAGACTGTTTTTAGTGTGTTTAATACAAAAATCAGTTGTGCAGCTTGTTTAAAGCACCAGCATTTTCAAAATAAAATTATGATGGAGTTGAGTGCTGACTAATTCAACAACCACTCTCTCAACACACAGGGTGAACGTGGAATCCCAGGACAGCAGGGAGTGCCAGGGCAGCCAGGAAGATCTATACCAGGACCAAAGGTAGATAAAATAAAAGCATATCATGAAATATATTTATATAGCCACAGAAGTTAACAGCCAAAAGAATAATGATCAAATTTGTGTCTAATGTAGGAAAATAATATTAAAATAATGTTCTTTTCTCAAGGGTGATGTAGGATCTTCTGGTCCCCCTGGTCCAATTGGGGAGACTGGCCATGGATTACCTGGTCCAAAGGTAACACATTAAAAGACTGAGGTGGGGCTGATCTGTTGTAGGTAGCATTGTTCTCTGACACCAGTTTAGGCACCATCTTTGCAATGTCTGCAAACCTGAAAAGTTACCTGCTCTGTATGTACCAAGTGTTTTGAACATGTAATAATCATGCATTTGTAATCAGTCCAATTTTGTTCTGATGCTCCCTTTTTTAAAATCAGGGTGATCGTGGTCATCCAGGTTTACCAGGACCTTATGGTCCTAAAGGTGAAGGCCTTCCTGGCCCTATGGTTTGTATCATCTTTTTCTCATTTATATTTAAATTTTCTAACTACTTTACTGAATTATCTTAGTACTAAATATTGTCTATTTCTTATTTTTAGGGTCCTACTGGTTTGCAAGGTTTACCAGGTGAGCCTGGCCCTGAAGGAATTGGAATCCCTGGTCCCAAGGTTCGTGTCTGCATGTTTATTTACCTTTCATCTTTATGCTGCAAGTGTTCTCATACATTTTATAATTAATGTTTTTTTAGGGTGATATTGGCTTTCGAGGGTTGCCAGGTTTGCCTGGACCACCTGGGGAGGGCATACAAGGACCGCCTGTAAGAAATTTAAACAGCTTTTTATTAGTACTTGCATAAACACTTATAGCTACTATGCTTAAAGCCCATGTCATATATGCACAGGTCTATAATTTGTACTGTGAGGATTTAGTCCATAAAATGTTGGTTTGATTGCTTTGGTATTTATCTTAAGGGTAATATTGGAAGGCCAGGGCCTCCTGGTCCAAGGGGACCACAAGGAGATGGTATTCAAGGCCCAAAGGTAAAACAGTCACTGTTAACGTAAGACAATGTTGTCACTGACACATTTGCACTGGATGTTTACAGTCATCATTCATTTACAGTTGGACTTTCACAGCATGTAACTGAAGTAATGGAACATATCTAATTGAATGTTGTACAGTAAACAATAAAACTACCTGACAAACTTGCTGTGGTATGGACTATAATCAGGATGCAATGCTCCAATGTGAGTCACTAAAATTAAGTCTAATTTTAGGGTGAGCCAGGATCTCAGGGTATGACTGGCCCCAGAGGGCCAATGGGAGAAGGATTCCCTGGAGCTAAGGTGACAGATTTACATGTATCTTAAAGTTTTACTCATAGAGGATTTACTGAACTAACTCTAAAGGATATGTTGCTCTTCTCCTGTTTCAGGGTGATCGGGGATTAACTGGTGAGAAGGGGGTGAAAGGTGCAAAAGGAGACCTGGGAGATTCTGGACTGCCTGGTGAAGCAGTAAGCAAAAATATTTTTATTATGCCACTGTTAAAAGATATATGACAAGGATGCTTGTTTTTGACTGAATGATGTGTAAGATGAATCATTCTCATTAAATCATCATGCCTATTCATTTTATTTTCTATAACTATCCCATTATACATATATAGAAGTTCTTTAAAAAACCTGCAACTGAGACACTCAATTAAACAAATTATTAATATTGTAGGGAAGGCCAGGAGCAAAAGGAGAACCAGGCCTCACTGTAAGACTTTCAATTTACCTAATTTAATTTAATTGTTTTGAATATGAATCTAATGACTATGATTTGGCATTATTCTTTTTGTCATATTTGACAGAGAGAGGACATCATTAAGCTCATCAAAGAGATCTGTGGTAAGACCATTTATTGCTTCAGCCATTTATGCTTAAGTTTGGTTGTGTGATTCATTATTAAAATGATATTTATACAGGATGTGGCATCAAATGCAAAGAAAGACCGATGGAGCTGGTGTTCGTCATTGACAGCTCAGAGAGTGTTGGTCCAGAGAACTTTGAAATCATCAAGGATTTTGTCATCAGACTGGTGGACCGGACCACAGTTGGACGCAATGCCACAAGAATTGGACTGGTCCTCTACAGTCTGGATGTCCATTTAGAGTTCAACTTGGCTCGTTACACTACCAAGCAGGACATCAGGCACGCAATCAGAAAAATCCCTTATATGGGTGAGGGCACCTATACCGGCACGGCAATCAGGAAGGCGACTCAGGAGGCTTTCTTTAACGCTCGCCGTGGAGTCAGTAAGGTGGCCATTGTCATCACCGATGGTCAGACAGACAAACGAGAGCCAGTCAAGCTTGACCTGGCTGTGAGGGAGGCTCACGCCGCAAACATTGAGATGTATGCCCTGGGCATAGTCAATGCCTCTGATCCCACACAGGCCGAGTTCCTGCAAGAACTCAACCTCATCGCCTCTGATCCTGACAGTGAACACATGTACCTCATCGATGACTTCAATACCCTACCAGGTGACTCAGCAAGTTGTAAATATAATGCCTTCAGAAGGGTGAATGTTTAAATGCGACCGAGAGGTTAAAAAAAGATGCCGTAACAAGAGGCATTCCCTGATGTGTTTCATCTTCCCTTAAACGTCCTGCTTTCTGTCTTCTCAGCACTGGAGTCTAAACTGGTCAGCCAGTTCTGCG
The DNA here is from genome assembly GCA_911728415.1 of Lagocephalus sceleratus. NCBI lineage: Eukaryota > Metazoa > Chordata > Actinopteri > Tetraodontiformes > Tetraodontidae > Lagocephalus > Lagocephalus sceleratus. The sequence goes on along the minus strand of CAJVRN010000216.1, from coordinate 1,931,150 downwards.
AGGATGAAAACGGAGCCCTGATTTACAACCACATAACAAATGGACAATGGACCAGCAACAGTGGACATGGGAATAGTGTCAGTGACAATAATGGCCAGAATGTTAAGGGCAACAGTGGTTATGGAAAGATTGGGATCGGTTACACTGATAAAGAGGAGACCCATAATCGGAGACGTCAGAACAGCCGAGGCCGCGGTGATACATTCACGCTACCCATAAGTGCCGATCCTCTTCCTGTGCAGGTCAGCACACGAAATGCAGAAGGGAAAGGAAATTACCATAGTTCAGAATGTTGACAAATATTTTTGTTTTTGTGTTCCTGTAGGTGGAGGAGGATGATGAAGGTGAAGATTTAGACATAAGAGCCCACACTCGCATTAGTAGTATTGCAACATTAATTAACAAAACATCTGTAGTATCTGTGAGAGAAGGCTCCATAACTAATGATGTAGTTTCGTCATCATCATCATCATCATCATCATCATCTTCATCATCATCATCTTCATCTAACAATTCATCCTCATCTACATCAGCACTGAGTTCGGTTTCATCTGTAAACTCTAACAAGTTAGAGTCGACCATCTCACCACAAGGTGAGTACTGCAGTCGTGCACTATAGGGACTGTTCACCATAGGGACACGTTTTTGTTATTTCATTGTGATTTGAAGTTGTATCTGAGGGTTTTAGTTTAGATCTTTAGATTAGATGTCAGAATGATCTACTAACACACTAAACTGATTCAAGCCAACTAGTCAGCTAATCTAAGGGAAGAGCTTGCAACAGCTTGCATTTCTGCACATATTTAGACTCTCCATGCTAGAAGAAGCTGGAAGCAAAAGAGACATGATTGGCACAAGCATTTGTTCACCATTATTTGTGCACATTCAGGAAAAGTGAAAAGACAATATGCAACTGAAAACCTGTAGGATTTAATGGTATATTGCAACACATTTTTCCAACAATACCATTAACAATAGATTTACCTACCTTGGTTTCTAGAATTCTGCTCAGGACACCACAGCTATATGAATATATAAAATAATGAACACAAGAACTCCATTAGTTAGTTAGACACCGCCCCCAGGTGGTACAATTTTAGGACAGATTAAGTTCTCCCCTATTTCATTTACCAAAGGGGATGTCTATCATTAATTTAGTCAATTTGGGTTTTTTCTGAGCAGTTCTCTTACAATTTGTAAATTTAGCCCACAAAAACATTGCGTGACATTACTCTGATGTAAGGAGCATCACTCACACTCAAATATCATACATTTCTTCTTCAGAGGCTTCTCCCCTAAATCCTCGCTGTAATCTGAGTTTGGATCAAGGATCCTGTCGAAACTACAGCATCCACTGGTACTACGACAAGCAGGCCAACTCCTGTGCACAGTTTTGGTATGGAGGCTGTGGAGGAAATGATAATCGTTATGAAACAGAAGATGAATGCAAGAAGACTTGTGTTTTAACCCTTCACCGAGCAGGTGATTCTGTGTTTTTAAATTAACATTATTATTTGTATTTGACTTTATTCTGAAGACAACTATTTTGTCCTCCACAGGATAACAGGAGACTCTTCATATGGACGCCTCAATCTGCTGATTTAGTGTTATAAAATTGTGTAATTTGCATGTTGTTCTTTTTACTTTCACACAATCAACAATCTTATACACAAATGAAAATGTAAAAATGCCATCATTATTAAGTACACTTTGTTTATGAATTACTGTCCTGGATTTAAGTAGACACACTAGAAAACTTGCCTGTAAATATTTTTTAAACTTATACAACCCATCCGATTCACCTACAGTTTCCAATTAGCTGACAGAAATAGTATATTTGTGTACGTTGAATTGACATGCATTTTCAAAAGAATGTTTATTGATCTGTGATATGATGTTTGTTGTTAAGACACAGCGTTCATTTGTGTTAACACTGGCAGCTCTAATATATTGTGTCACAGGGCTAATGTGAATTTTATCGTGTGTGCCAACTGCTACATCCACTGCTCAATCTATCCTTTAAAGGCCGTTGGAGGATCAGGGGCTGGACAACTTTACAATCCCATCAGCCCATGCTTTGTTTTTGAGATTACTTAAACAGGAACTTGCAGATATTCCTGAATACCTTTTTTGAGTTTTTTGAAACCTTTTTGGTTTTTCAAATGTTTTTCATCTGAGGTCTGTAAATGTGCCATGGTGCTGTTGATGATGGATTCGTACTGCCAATCTATCAAAAAGTTGTTCGTTATCCAGCCTTTATTCCCCATCTTCTCACACATCTCTTTGGCTACAGCCTTGACAGTTATTCTGATGTGGTCTTCAGTTATTCTGAAGGGAAGATTCAGACCTGCAAACTCTTTCATGAGCATCATCTTTACTTTGGAGATTATACTGTCCAGCGTATATGCAGGCACATGAGGCAACCAAAAGCACAGCAAAGAAGTTGTAGTACTAGATCACTGGAAATACTGTCCCACACTTCAAATGGGTCCAATGAGGTGGTACTGCTATCTTTATCACTTTCACTGCTGAGGTTTTCCTCAGTCATGTCTTTCAACAGCCTTGGAGGTGATAAACATAGATTTTCAGTAGCTTCTTCAATCCTTTCCAGTGTCATTTTTACTCCTCCATCATCCTTCTGTTGTGCCTGATCTTGGGCATATTTATATATACAATATCTTTCATAAATGTCTCCAGATGTTTGTTGATGTTCTTCTTCATGTTTCTCTGAGAACCCAAGTGCCAATATGATGTCACTAAGCTTCCAGCTCTCCTGTCTCCAAGACTTTCTGTAGTCCCCCCTCCTCATTTGAATTTGATTTGTTGTATTTTGTCCTGAGTTCAGTCCATAATTTCAAATTGGACTCTTTGACATACCTACTAAGGGAAAAGGCCTTGAGTCTTTCTTTAACCACTTCCCAACAGTATACGTTAGCCTGTGAGTCGAGGCTGCTCTTCGATTGTATTATCTCTGCAACAATCTCAGAGGCCACCTTCTGAAGGTCTTTGCCAGTGCTGGACTTCAACAGTTGATATTCAAAGTTTGACACATTTGAACTGCTCATTGAGATATACCCAGGCTGAGCATCAAGGATTCTTTAACAGTCTCTGTCAGCATTTGCTGTTCCCGAGATACAAATTCTTTGCAACTGTAGGTTTGAAATTCAGTGTCTGGTTTTTCTGTCATGTCTTCCAGTTGCTCCACTTGATATTCTGGGAAATCTGTTGATAGCATAGTTTCCTTTAAATAGTTTACTTGGTGTTAAAGTAAATGCCAAGTAATGACTAAATAGTAACATGAAAGCCTCCATTTAAAAAATGCTTTTTCATATTTTATTTATAGATTTTTATATTCATTTTTATATTTTATATTATATTATTTTTTATATATGCTCTTTGATTGTATTATCTCTGCAACAATCTCTCCCTCTCTCTCTCTCTCTCTCTCTCTCTCTCTCTCTCTCTCTATATATATATATATATATATATATATATATATATATATATATATTTTTTTTTTTTATTTATCCCAGAAAATAATTAAAAGACAGTTAACTCTGTTTTTAAACCACCATAAATGTTATCTTTTGCACAGTTCTAATTACTGTTGAGAAATTACCTTGACACCGTAAGCGAGGTTATGTGTGTGTTCATTTGTTGTCTGTGTTCTGAGAGGCGTGTGGGGTACAGGAATTGCAGACAAAGCACCCAGTAGTCTCTGTTTCCATTTTCAATAACCTAGAACCCTAGATTGCCACAATTTAATTTTTTTGTATATTCATAGAAAGACAAAATTTTTAAAAAAGTACATGTCTGCAAGAACATGCAGATAAAGTAGTGAGGGTAGAAGCCCACCAAGGAGGAGAAACCTGAGGGGCTTGCATGGAAGGACAAGCCCCTGCATGGAATGTACCACCGACAAATTGAGGAAGTGGCTGATATTGAGAAGACATAACAGTGGCTGGCAAAGGCCGGACTGAAAGACAGCACAGAGGCACTAATCATGGCTGCACAAGAACAGGCCCTAAGCACCAGAGCAATAGAGGCCAGGGTCTACCACACCAGGCAAGACCCCAGGTGCAGGCTGTGTGGAGATGCCCCTGAGACAGTCCAGCACATCACAGCAGGGTGCAAGATGTTGGCAGGCAAGGCATACATGGAGTGGCATAACCAGGTGGCTGGCATAGTGTACAGGAACATCTGCACTAAGTATGTCCCATGGTCCAGGTGGGAGACCCCCCGGAAAGTGGTGGAGAACAAGCAGGCCAAGATCCTGTGGGACTTCCAGATCCAGACTGACAAGATGGTGGTAGCCAACCAGCCTGACATTGTGGTGATGGTTAAACACCGGAAGACAGTGGTGGTGGTGATAAATGTAGCAATCCCAAGTGATCGCAACATCAGAAAGAAGGAACACGAGAAGCTGGAGAAGTAGCAAGGGCTGAAGGAGGAGATAGAGAGAATGTGGGGGGTGAAGGCAACAGTGGTCCCAGTAGTGATAAGAACACTAGGGGTAGTAACACCCAAGCTGAGTAGCTGGCTCCAACAGATACCAGGAATCACATCAGAGATCTCTGTCCAGAAGAGCGCAGTCCCAGGAACAGCTAAGATCCTGCGCAGGACCCTCAGACTCCCAGGCCTCTGGAAGAGGACCCGAGTCTGAAGGAAGGAGGCACCACCCAGGAGGGCGAGGATATTCATTTTGTTTAATTTCTCCCAGAAAATAATTAAAAGACAGATACGGATGTCTCCCAAAGACAAACATCATTATATAAATACTGTACATTTTTGCTTTCACCATAAGTTCCCCACCATGGGAGACCACCTGAAGAGAGGAACTTTTGTGATCATCTTAAAATAGTTCTAAAAACCTCAAGAAGCATCTTGGATGAAAGGCAGAAAGTTCAGCATCCATGTTAACAATTCAAAACACTGGGAGAGATTTCACACGGACCAGGCCAAGAGTGACAGTCATGAAACTTTATTCGGAAAGAAATACATTTATGATTTTGTATAAGCAGCTTTCACTGATACGATTTTCTTATATCATAAAATTTGCTAAATTAATTAATTAATTTGAAAAACTGTCTTGAATTGCTTCTGTCATATGGTGATTTTATCTGGAGTATTTTCAACTCCCGGTGTGTTTCTTCTTTTATCTTCTTTTATTTTCTAGGAGCCTGACCCCAAACCTGCTTCTATTGTTATTAAACTGATGCACTGATAATCTTGTCAATAAACTAATGTCTTAAATATTTACTGAAGGAATCCATGAGGTTAAATCACGTAAAAAAAAAAATTGGTTGCTGGTGACCATTGGTTAGTCACCAGCAGTTTTATTATAAACTATTATTCAAAGTTATCAGACCGACATATTCGTCGACGAAAGAAAGTCGAAGCCGTATTGTCCCCTCTGGCTTTCCGTCGGTTGCCTGGGTGATTGTGACGCTATTAAATCTCAGATTAGCGAGCAAAGGAAGTGTCGATAACCAGACAAATAAACCTGATTAACTTTACTGGGACAAACGCAGCTATGGCATCTGTTTTAGATGCTCTCTGGGAAGACAGAGAAGTTAGATTCGACATAACAGCACAGTGAGTTACTGTACTAAATATCATTTGTAAAGCTCAAGATAATGTTATCTTAGCGAAGCTAAATTATATGAAAGAGTTAACCGCATTCACATTTAAGATGTTTTACTGGTTATAAATACTTATCTAAATGCTTTAGAAAAAATGAAAGAATTTCTACTTTTTTCTCACGAAAAGGGGGATTTTCTTGGACGTGCAGGAGACGTCTGAGCATTAGCTCAGTGTTAGCCTCAGGTCTCGGTTTATGGCTGGATCACTGAATAATCTGTCCTGATCGCAGGCAAATGAAGACACGACCCGGAGAAACACTGATCGACTGCCTGGACTCCGTAGAAGACACGAAAGGAAACAATGGAGACCGAGGTACGGTAAAGGCAGGAGTTTGAAATGGACCTGGCTAATGCCTCTTTCCTGATCATGTCTATTTCCTGCAGGTCGACTTTTGGTGACAAACCTGAGAATCATTTGGCATTCTTTGGCCTTGCCAAGAGTGAATTTATGTGAGTCATTGAATGCTTCTGGCTTCTCTTGGTTTGGTAAAATATTGTGACGTGTTGGGGAGGGTAGATGTAGGGATTTCCCAGCACGCTTTTGTGACAGTGTGTCTGCGAGTTTAAATTGGTGTTAACTCTGTTTTTAAACCACCATAAATGTTATCTTTTCCAGTTTGGCAACTTACAGTGTTACTATCTTATTGATTAAGTTCTAATGCATTGATCTATCTAGTTCTAATTACTGTTGAGAAATTACCTTGACACCGTAAGCGAGGTTGTGTGTGTGTTCATTTGTATTCTGTGTTCCGACAGGTGTGTGGTTTACAGCAATTGCAGACAAAGCCCCCAGTAGTCTCTGTTCTAGTTTTCAATAACCTAGAAACCTAGATTGCTAAAATTTAAATGTTTTGTATATCCATAGAAAGACAAAATTAAAAAAAGTGCATATCTCCAAGAACATGCAGTTGAAATAGTGTTTCTAAGAACTGAATACAATCATATGTCAACCTGAATGGAACATAAATCTGATTTTTCCACTAGCTGTTGGTTACAATTCCATCATTAACATCACAACAAGAACGGCAAACTCAGTAAGTAAGCTTCTACAACAGTGTCTTATTCTACTACACCGTACCTACAGTTTTTATTTTTCACAATAGAAATAAAATAAATATTTAAAAATTATTGAACGAATACTCCTTTCCAGAAACTGAGAGGTCAAACTGAGGCCCTCTACATCTTGACAAAATCCAACAACACCAGATTTGAATTCATCTTCACTAATGTGGTTCCTGGAAGTCCTCGATTGTTTACTTCTGTCATAGCAGTCCACAGGTAACCAAAATCAAGTATTTCACTATATGTCATTATCTTTCTCAATAATACAATTTCATTTGTCCTTTTAGGGCCTATGAAACGTCAAAAATGTACCGGGACTTGAAACTGCGAGCAGCACTGATTCAAAATAGGCAGTTAAGGCTCTTGCCTCGTGAGCAAGTGTATGACAAAATAAATGGCGTTTGGAATTTATCCAGCGATCAGGTACGGCTCCAGGAAATGTTTGTGTCAAAATGATTTTCATAATTACCAGTTTTTAGTGTACAACAGTTTTCTATGAGCGTAAATTCTAAAATGTCTATGTAGCACAAACGTCCAATCTAAAATGTCAACCTTATCATATATCATTAAATATGGTTAAATCTTTCACTCTTTAAGTTATAACATCATTTAATTTGTTCGTTTAATCTTTTTTAGGGTAATCTTGGAACCTTTTTCATTACCAATGTTAGGATTGTGTGGCATGCCAATATGAATGAGAGCTTCAATGTCAGCATTCCCTATCTTCAGATTGTAAGTAAAATGCTCAAAACTTTGTTTTGAAAGCTTAGCCTTTTAAATAATATTAATGTGTGATCTCCTGTATATGAGCAGGATTCACAAGTGAACTGTAAATATATGTAATGTGTCATACACCATATCTAGAAGGGACCCTTTTGGATATATTTTTAATGTTTATTTTTTTCCTTCATCTAAGTGGTCGATCAGAATAAGAGACTCAAAGTTTGGGTTGGCTTTGGTGATAGAAAGTTCACGTCAGGTAACCCCTCAGTTTTTTCTTTCACCTGACCTGCTCAAGGACCTGATTTCAGATATGTTTTTAGTTTCTTGTCTGCTTCAGTTACTTGTGCACAAATTTGCTCTTGTTTGTTTCAGAGTGGTGGCTATGTGCTTGGATTTAAGATTGACCCTGTAGAAAAGCTCCAGGATGCACTTAAAGAAATCAACTCTTTACACAAAGTCTACTCTGCAAACCCCATTTTTGGAGTTGAGTTTGAGATGGAGGAGAAGGTGAGCGTTTGCATCGTAGTTTGTTATTATAATATGATCAAACAGCTCAACAGATTATTTGTGTTTATAGATTATATAATAATGTTGTGTTTGGAGACTGCGCCTCTTCACTCATCTATTTTGATAAGTGAGATTTTGACAAGACCGTGTTGTCATAGTGCTGTTTTGTCCCAACAATCATTTCAGCCGAAGCCGCTGGAAGAACTCATAGTTGAACAGCCCCCTGATGATGTGGAAATCGAGCCTGATGAACAGACCGATGCTTTCACTGTGAGTCTGTCGGCCTGTCATACACTAATCGCTGCTCTGGGAATCAGTGGTTCACCTTTCAGAATCTCAGAATAGCTGTCAGCTCATACCCTTCAGCGTTGGCTTCAAGCAGCAGAAAATTATGTTGCCTGGTGCTCATGTGTGTAGGAGGTGGATTTCAGTAGACAACAAAAGTCCCGTACATTTTGACCCATTCGTTTTCCTTAAATGAATGATTTCTACGTGTTTTGTCTCCCCAGGCTTACTTTGCTGATGGAAACAAGGTGTGTCACACAAATATTGTTCATCAGAACCTACACTGTCTTATCCTAATCATATATTGTAACACTCTTTGTTTTAACCTTTTTCGTTTGCTTATGACTGTTCAAAAGCAACAAGACCGTGATCCGATATTCTCAGAGGAACTGGGCCTCGCCGTTGAAAAGCTGAAGGATGGTTTCACACTCCAAGGCCTTTGGGAGGTTATGGGCTGAACTGAATCTAACATCAGATGATGGTTTGGCCGCTCTGTAGAAACTGAGATCATGAGGGCAACAATATTTGTGTTTCTTTATTTATTTACGTATAACTCAACAGTGTTAGCACTGAAATGTTTAAAGAGAAAAACACATTAAATTTTATGAATTTACAAGTGTTTTGTTGTATATAAGATGTGAAATAAAGTTGAGGTTATAGTACATTTTTTGAGGGTAATAAGTTTGTCTAAATAGGACAAAATAGGACTTTCTAGTAGAGGAAGTGTCGTGAAAACCTGGATTTATGAAACATTGTAAGCCTTTTAAGATGAGCAAATGCTCGTTTCCCTGAATATAATCAATCGGGAAGCCATTTCCATTCTCGCTGACTCCCTAACCCTGATACAGTACATCTCCTCCTGTGCTGACAGCGTTGCCATGGCAGTCGGTTTTCTAGACGCGTCTCATGAGTTCACCATTTTGCTAGTGGAAAGAACACAATGATCCCTCTGCCGTGTGCAAGTATTTTAAAACTCTATAAAGAGGATAAACATCCCCTCCTGGGGCTTCAGCTGTTCACTGCTGCGGTGGTCTCACACCCAAAGCTCCCTGTTCTGCATATGGATGCTGTCGTAAATACAGTATCAGGTAGTGAAGTACTTTTTTTTCCTTTTCTAACTAGATTTCCTCATTAGTGTAGGTAGTATATAAAAAGTCCCCAGGTTATTTTGGTGTGGCCACTGGCTGAACAACAATGTGGATACAGGGCTCCAAAGTCATTTTTACTCTATGACAGCTGTGTGAGTGCTCCGAGATGGCTTACACAAATTCTTCATGGATGGAATGGGCTGTCTATATTTAGATGGGCACAGTTATATTGAAGCTGCCTCAGACCTGGCTGCCTATAGTTCTCCCTGTTCTCCGGCTGAGACGGGTCTCTTGTCAGCTGCTGCGCTTCCATCTCCCCTCCTGGCCTCAAAACATGGATCCCAAAAGTTTGAAGGAAGACCTCCGCCTCTTTCAGACGACTTTACTTCAGGACGGACTCAAGGAGCTCCTGAACGAGAACAGGTTGATCGACTGCATCCTGAAAGTTGGAGACAGGAACATCCCATGCCACCGGCTCATCATGGCAGCCTGCAGTCCGTATTTCCGGGAGCTTTTCTTCTCAGCCGACGGGAAGGAGGTGAACCAAAAGGAGGTTGTTCTGGAGAACTTGGACCCCAATATTATGGAGGTGATCGTCAATTACCTGTACTCAGCTGACATCGACATCAACGACGGCAGCGTTCAGGATATTCTGGCTGCTGCTAACCGCTTCCAGATCCCATCGGTGTTCACGGTCTGTGTGAATTACCTCCAGAAGAAGCTGTCGAGGTCCAACTGCCTTGCCATCTACCGGCTGGCGCTGATGATGAACTGCGCCAGGCTGGCGATTGCAGCTCGAGATTACGTTGCAGACCGGTTCGAAACCGTATGCAAGGAGGAGGACTTCCTGGAGCTCGATCCACCTGAACTCTTTGCCATTATTGGAGCGGATGCGCTCAACGTGGAGAAAGAGGAGGTGGTGTTTGAAACCGTCATGAGGTGGATCAAGAAGGACAAGGAGAAGCGCCTTAAATCTCTAGAGGAGGCTTTTGACTGCATTCGTTTCCGCTTGCTCCCGGAGAAATATTTCAGCGAACAGGTGGAGAAGGAGGACCTCATCAAGAGCAACCCAGAACTCCTCAAGAAGATCAAAGCTATAAAGGAAGCCGCAACAGGGAAGCTGCCAGAGAAGAAGGAGGGCCAAGACGAAGAGAACGGAGAGGCGGGAGCGTTGCCCGGTTACCTGAACGACAACCGCAGGTTCGGCATGTATGCCAAAGATCTGGTCCTGATGATTAACGAGAGCACTGCCGTGGCCTATGACCCCGAGGAGAACGAGTGCTTTCTGGCTTCCATCGGGGACGAGATTCCACGGAACCACGTCAGTCTGACCACAAAGGAGAACAAGCTGCATGTGTTGGGTGGTCTCTTTATAGACGAGGAGGACAAAGAAAACCCTCTGCAGTGTTACCACTACCAGGTATCAGCTGCTTCCAACCGCAGCAACGAACACACCGCAGGGAAAGTTTGATGATTCATGCTTTCAATTTCTGTCTCAAAATTTGTTTTCCAGTTGGACAGTCTGTCTTCTGACTGGATGGCTCTGCCCCCTATGCCTTCCCCCAGGTGTCTGTTCGCCATGGGGGAGTTTGAAAATCTCATTTTTGCCGTCGCAGGAAAAGACATGCAGTCCAATGAGTCCCACGACACCGTTATGAGCTACGACGCAGAGTGGGTTCAGTTCACCAACAACGGTCCTCAAAGCTCCTCCTGTATGCTTCATCCTGTCATTTGTTTTGTTTAGAAAAATGAAGTGGAGTGAAACAAAAAAACTCCCCCTGAGAATCCACGGCCACAGCGTGGTTTCTGAGAACGGGCTGGTGTACTGTATTGGAGGCAAAACAGACGACAAGTAAGAAATGTTTTATTAGGTCAGAATAAGAGGAGTTTTGGTTTTGCTTTGTTTTTACAGTGCATTAACCCTTATCTTTTCATTATTGGTAAAGTAAGACAATCAACAAGATGTTTGCATACAACCACAAGAGGTCCGAGTGGAAGGAGGTGGCGTCCATGAAGACGCCCAGATCCATGTTCGGTGCCGTTATCCACCAAGGGAAGATTATCGTGGTTGGTGGAGTCAGCGAGGAAGGTCTGACAGCCTCGAGTGAAGCCTACGACTTTGGAACCAACAAGTAGGTTTGCGATTATGATGATCACACAGGAAGCGTTGCTACACGCGTCCAGTCAACTGCAAATCTTTGATATAAATACATATATATATATATATATATATATATATATAATATATATATATATATATGGCATACATATGGAGCTTGGTGTTGTGTCTGGAAGGTGGTCCCTGTTCACCGAGTTTCCTCAGGAGAGGAGTTCAGTCAACCTGGTGAGCTGCGGGGGGCTGCTGTACGCCGTGGGAGGCTTCGCCGTGGTGGAGAATGAGAACAGGGAGTGCGCGCCCAGTGAAGTCATTGACATTTGGCAGTATGTGATCTTCACCTGGAGTTTTGCTCGCTTCGCTTCTTTCGCTGTTGTCACACGGTTTATTCTGTTTTTTTTTTCCCTCCCAGGTATGAGGAGGACAAGAAACAGTGGACGGGCATGATCAAAGAGATGCGTTACGCGACCGGGGCCTCCTGTGTGTCCATGCGCCTGAACACGGCCAGAATGCCCAAACTCTAAGCGACCACTCACATCACAGTCGTGCTTTTAGCTTACACATACTCGGAGAGATGTTGCCGTAGTCCCCAGTTCTGTTTTATTTACGCTCTGGATGAATGTTCTGTGGTCAGAAGAGACGTGGTTGAGTTGGTTGTTCACGGTTCCTCTTATTACATCACAGAACAATTTATAAAAAAAAAAAAAAAATTTAAATCCAGGAGTCGCACTGAACTCTTACGCGAACTATCAAATGTAAATGAATGCTGTTGTTTAAGGGTTTTAGTATTATTTTAGGATGTTGGTTTTTATTGACTTATTAAATCTAAAACAGACTATTTTGTGAGGTTTGGTCATTCAACTCAGGTTCTCATCATTTGCCTTCTAGTAAATATCAGGATTATTTTTAGACCTGGCTGTTGTGAAGAAATGTTCTGGTTCTGGAAAATAACAAGGAATTTACATGGTAGATGTTTCGGAAACCAGTAGTTAACTAGTAACCTCATTTATTTGAAGAGCTCAGGCGTCATGGGTCCCAAGAGTTAAAACAAATGTGTCATTTTAATTTGAATACTCCTACAGCATTTATCTGTGTGCTGTATTTCTGCTGTAACCAACTACTACTACAATACAACTATATTTTAAAACTAGAAGAAAAATACAAAAGTAGGTGTTTATATCCTGTAAATGTACATTTGGACCAAATGTATTAAATAGGCGTATCGCAAATTTGAAACGTGAGAACAAAAAAATTAAAATAGTTATTTGTTGATTTGAAGTAATAGTGAAGGTAGGACTCAAGAGAAACCAAACTTGTTCTTTTTGGTTAAATAGTTTCATTTTAATACAAGCAAAAAGCAAATGTATGAGGTAGATTCACGTCTCCTCACTATAATTCTGGAAAATGACCAGCACGTATAAAATAATGTTACAGGAAAATAACCAGTAACATTACTTTCATCGTTCAAGAAGAAACCTCTTGAAATATTTTCTTTTTTAAATATTCTTTCCAAGCATCCTGTGTTGATAACTCCATGGAGTTCCATTCAAAGTGAGGAATCTGTTAAAAACACATACCGCATTATTGCGCTGAAGTTTCTATGACACCCGACTCAACCTGTGCTTTCTAACGGATGCTTTCCTCACCTGAACCAGGCGATATCCCAGAATCTCAAGGTGTCTTTTTCTCATTAGGCTTTCACCTTTTATGTGGTGGCTGTTCTTGCAGAAGCTCTTTGAGTCGAGGAAGTCGATAGCAACTCTTGGGGCAGAAATCAAAACAGAAGGGCGAGGATATTTAATTCCGCATCCCGATCCAAGAGGGGACTGCTGTTCTGAGGTTGTCTCATTGTGTATGCATGGAAAATCAGATACTGATGAATAAAATAATTGAAAGATCTGATTCTGAAATGTGGAAACACGCTGGCATATAGTGTCCCAGTATCTACACATACCGTTGAGCTCCAGGGGGCAGCTCCTCTCTAACCGCCTCCACTGAACCTGTTGCCCAGAGAACCTTTCCTCTGTCGGAGATCTGCAGGGTGGTTGGTTCGCTGAACGGCAGCGGTTGCATCTGTGCATCCAGCATACATTCAAAGTCTGAGAAAAGACGACACATCTTAATTGCATCCTGTTTTCGTCGCTCTTATCTGTGGTTTTCCACTGATGGGAGGTTGCTACTGTTGCCCAATTGCAGAAAGAAACACTGTGCAAATGTCTTTTTAATGGTTTGTCAATGAATTATTCACCAGCAATAAGCTGGTTCACAATAAATTGAAATAATTGTTAGTGCAAATAAATAGTACTCACCAATGGTGTAAGAGTACGGTGTGACAACCTCTACTCGGGCAAAGTTGATACCGCCAAGAACTTCAGACAGTAATTTGTAGATCTGTTGTTGTGCAGGACTTCCGGGGCCTAAATAAAACACAGCTTTGTTATATGCTGCATCTCACTTGAAAACCAATCTTTCGTCAAAGGTCAAAAATCTTTAGTTTTTTTTATTTAAACCTTTCTTTAGCAGCTGCTGGCAGTAACGCTCGTGAAACCAAGGCACTTGGAACTCTGGACACTCAAGGCACACCGCACGGTTGAGCTCCATCAGGCGGAATCTGGTCCGCGTGTTGAGGGAGTCGGATAGAGCTTCAAGAAGGGAGAACGGGGAGAACATTCATGCTCTGTATTACTTTTCTATCATTTTGTAAAGACGGCTATAGGCCAAACAGAGACCTACTTTCTAACTGGGCATCAAGCTTCCCCAAAAATTCAATACTGAAGATTTTTCTGACGAGCTCCTCGGGGAAGTAGTCAGCCATAGCCAAACTGTAGGCCAGGAGGACCAGCTGACGTGGATCAAAAGAGTCTACGGAGGCAACGCTTGTCAGTGCGAGGCTGGATTCAAAAACAGACGAGTGCTGAGCGATCGACTCACCGATATGTGGAACGATGTGCTGAATGCAAACGTCATACATCTCGTCTGTGTGGTCGGGATGATAATTCAGGATAGAGTAGGGCAGCAGCGTGGCATAAATCGCCGAGGGGTGAATCTTCAATGGATCACAAGGCACGTGACATTAGCACTTACAAACGCACAATACGGCAGGTATGTGGCTGGTGGGACACACGCCGCACACTCCAAGCACCTTGTCGATGTCTTTGACGGCCACGTTGGCGATATGGTCCAGCAGAAGGGGGCAGTATTGGCTCATCTTAGTTAAAAAGAAAGCCAGATCTGCAATGTTGCTCCAGTTGATCTGGCCCATCATCCTCTGCAGCGTGGCCATGGTCTCGCTGACCAGCATTTCCTCAAACCACTCTCCTGAAATGTACTTGAGCTCCTCCAGCAGCACGTCCAGCCGGTCGGCCGTGCGCAGCCTCTCGCGTCCGCAGCGGTTCAGGAGCTGCAGCAGGTGCGCGTACCTGCTGGGAGTGTTGAGGGCGTAGTGGGGGTCGTGACGCACCCACTTGGAGACGACAAAGGAAATGGTGCTCAGGTCACTTAGACTGCACTGGGGCGCCACGGCCTCCGCGCGGGTGATGGCGGTCTCTTCGAGGCGCGGGCTGGGCAGCATTGACAGGACGCGGGTCAATATGACCACTTCGTAGGGGAAGATGCTGCGCTGCAAAAAACTGCGAGACACAAAAAAAACCCCACTACCAGTCAGGTTTACATATTGATTGAATAACAGGCGATGAAGTCACACTTACGCCACCAGCGTGTTTCTTAGTTTGGCGAAGAGTTCAGGGTTTTGGTATTGCAACATGAAGAGAGCCTGGGTGATTCTCGCCACTTCGACTGGTCTGTAAGTATGAAGATTCCCCTTGACCACTGATGCAATTCTGGAAATGAAAAATTTTTTAAATCTGGTTTCCATATGAACCAGCAAGGTATCCACCAAGGTTGATACTGCTGACAAGCAATTAGCCGTATGAATGTGCTGAAACCACATTCATGCTGCTCTTTGCATATCTTTGATGTGTCATCATGACTTCTCAGAATGATCAAACAGGTAATAATAGAGGGGATAATCTATTGTTGTCAGAATGGAGAGAGCATGACACACTTGTTCAGTAAAATTAGATTTCTGCTCTGGATCTCTGCTAGAGCTTCCGCGATGGCTACAGACTGCTGCACGTTGAGCTCGTCGGCCAACAGGAGGGCGGTGTTCTCCAACCTGCAAAAAGGTGAAGCCACACGGGTCATGGCTCAGGGGTTCACAGATCACATGACGCGCACAGGATGTTACAAACCGTTCTTTGATCTCCTCACTGGCCATCGGACCCAGACCCACAAACAGTTTTGTAAAGGAGAAAGGGTCGGTGCTCGAATCGACCAATTCCGTCAGCCTTTGTTTTGCTGCCAGTATGAAGTCGCACTTGTTGAACTGCAGGGACTGATACATCCCCATGATGATACAAATATCGTCCGCATCCATCCTGGGAATGTTGTACAAAAGGATCTTATTGCACTTCTCCAGCAAAGGACGGTGACTGTGCTTGATGTTGCGCAGGAATTGCACCAGTCTCCGAGGGTTGTTGTAAGTGGAGATGTCCATAGTGTCAAGGAGATGGGTTGCTCTGTCAATGAGGGCATCCCGAAGCCGAACAGACACCAGAGAAGACACGCTGATCATGAGAGTAGTGAGGATTCTGAGAAAACATGATCGGAAGGCATGAACAGGCACGACATGGCAGGAAGGCGGATGTGACCGTGTTTCCTGACTAACCTCATGTCACAGATGGACAGCAGCCTCTGATCAACAATGCTGGTGATGTGGCCCATTAAAGTACTTTGTTGAAGGTGCTGATCACTTAAACAGATTGCAAACTTGGAGAGGGATGTCAATGGTAGCCTGAAAAATAAATATAAATGAATCTATTGCGCTCGTGTTTGTTCGAGGTTGTGCCACCAAACGATGTAAGTCAGCCATACCGGTCTATTCTCAGCCACGCTTCTGAGACTAACTGCTGAACAAGAGAGTCGTGCTGTTCTACATTCAACCTGGAGATGGGACAAGAACATCCGTGGTAAAAAAGAATATAAATCTTTAAAAAGAGAAAAGCAGCAGTTTAACTGGGCACGTGTACGGTTTACTGTACCTGAGGAAGTTGTAAAGGATGTCAACCAGCATCAAGTTGTCCATGTGAGAAATCTTGTTTTCAGCCAACACCCGAAGGGTTAGGAACTGAGGGTGGCTGTTGATGAGCTCGACGGTTCGCAGCATTTGCGGCTTCTTCTTCTGGAAGTGCCAGAGCATCCCCACAGCTTGGCCCACATGGTCCACCGTGAGCTTGGCCTTGTTTTTGCCAACAACATCAAACACCTGGTCTTCAGCGGTGCACAGGGCAAGCTGCTCCAAAACCGAGTCACAGGGCACTGCACCCTGATGGAGAAGCCTCCGAAAATAGGAACTTACACGACGTAACCGAAACATCACCAGAGATCTCTGTTCAAACTTGTCTGCGCAGGGGTTACTGAAACACCAGCGCAAGCCCTCTCATCCCTCTGTGAAAGCCACTTTGCCAAGTGAGATCACATCAACATGTTCTGATTTCTTTAACCTGTCAGCAAAAGAAGAAAACACAAATGAAACATCACCACAACCAGCATCACTTTATCAAATCTACGCTTGGCTACAAATGTCGCTGTATGTCCACAGGGGGCATTTTATGACAGATAAATGATAACGACGGACTAACCTCGAGCTGTGATAGCTTCATCTCACAGAGAGAACTTTTCAGAGAACTCAGAGATCTCTCACAAAGCGAAACTCGGGGGTTGACTGGTTGATCTGAGTACTCGCGTTGAATAACTCAGCCTTCACGTGGATGCACTAACAACTTCCGAAAAGGTCAAACCCCCCCCCAGATCAACCCTATCAACCGCTGCTTCAAGTGGTTCCCGAAAGTTTAAAGCCCTTAGGATCTGAGACGGTGCAATCACATTATTTTGCGTTCTGTACATTTTCCAAAGTCAAAATTTTATAACATATGCGATACAGCGCTGCGCTTCCGTGTTCAGTGACGTCATGAGCATGTTAAACCCGGAGCGTTGTCTGTCAGGCAGAAGACAAAAGTCGACCAAAAGACGCCGCACTGAGCATAAAACCACAACACATGCGATTCACACCTCTACATGAACACACCGGGTGATCTCACCCGCAAGACGAGGCCCGAGTTTTCAGTCTAAACGGCGAATGTGGCGCCTTAAAGGCCGTGCTGAGGGCGCACTCGCCCCCCGCCGCTCCGTGCCCTTTGAAAGGCTTTGACGTCGGAGCGGCGCCATCTTCAGAAATCAGCGGCGGCTGAATGAAGGCTGCGCGGTTCCGCTGCTCCAACACGCTCCGCTGCCCGACCCCTCCGCTCCCTCGGCCCAGGTGTGTGAGCGTCGTGTGGGCGACGGGGGTCGCCGAGCCCCCCCCCCACTCCCCGGGCGGGGAACCGCGTTGCCGGAGCTTTGTGAACGGGGCTGGTTCGCCCGTTCCAGCGGAAGCCCGGCTGCTAACGTGCTAAGCTAAGGCCCCGCGTCATCGCTAAAGATGGAGCCGAGCGCCCGAATAAAGTCAGAATTACGGAGGCTGGGCATCACTGGGCGATGCACCGAGGAACCTGGTTTCAGAATCATCTCTTTTAAAAAATAAATAAAACGGGAGTGAGCGGGCGTGTTTGTGCCTCCTGCCTCACATGTGATGATTGTTAGACTGACCCAGGATGAAGATAAAACTACCGACTGTTCCACTTCTGCTCCTCATGTTTGCCTTGTTTTGTCTCCCCTGCAGACATTCGCTCCTCAGAGGTGATCATGGGGATCAAGGTTCAGCGACCCCGGTGCTTCTTTGACATCGGCATCAGTAATGTTCTCGGTAAGGAAAACCTGCATTAAACCATCAGGTTTAATACTTTTGCTTAATGTTCAATTTGAAAGTATTAACTAAAGTTACAGCCCATACACACAACTTTAAAAATCAGTCACTGCAGTATTTTTTGTTGTTTTATTCCTGTAATAATTAATAAGTTAATGAACCTTACTCAACATGACTGGATATATAGTTTTTTTTGCACTGCACACACTCATTCGTTTATTTATTCTTAAGGAATGTACAGAAATGTTAACCAAAGTTAATGTTTTTCATGAACTAGTAATGAGCTAATGGTGTTCAACTTTTGTTTTCCCTGTTTTTAAAGTTGGCAGGGTTGTGGTAGAACTTTTTTCAGATGCCTGTCCCAAAACGTGTGAAAACTTCCGTTGCCTCTGCACGGGTGAGCGACATATCTTCTCCAAATAGCTTGCTGCCGAATGCCTCACGTTTGTTTGTGATTCTAATATCGTTTAACAATGTGCCTTCGCTCAGGTGAGAGGGGCATTGGGAAGGGAACCCAGAAACCCCTGCACTACAAGGGATGCTTGTTCCATCGGATCGTAAAAGACTTCATGATTCAGGGAGGAGACTTCAGTGAAGGTGAGCCATTAAGTGGCCTTGTTTGATACACGTATTGGTTTATCTTGCCAATTTAAATGGGAGCTATATATTTATCGCAAATCTCTGTATGGTGTGGCAAAGATGAATGTGGCGACATCTCCGGATTTATCTATTTGTGTACCGAGCAAGAATGTTTCACGCAGTAACACCATTTCTTTTTGTTTAGCACCTTGTTTGACTGATGGTTTTTGGGCTGATTCACAGGCAATGGAAGAGGAGGAGAATCCATCTACGGAGGCTTTTTTGAAGGTAAGGAGGCCATTGTCAGAGCAGTCGGTTACCTACGCCAGATGTTGGCTTCAGGATGGAAGTACAGTCTTATCTTTATCTATCAGATGAAAGCTTTGCTGTTAAACACAACAAGGAGTACCTGCTGTCAATGGCCAATAGAGGCAAAGATACAAATGGATCGCAGTTTTTCATGTAAGTGTTAGGTCTCGTCCTACATGTTTATAACTTTGATACATGTTGTTTGTGTGACAGGATAATACAGTTTTTAATTTGTAATTCATTTCCTGTGATGTTTCAGAACAACAAAACCTTCTCCACATCTGGATGGGTAAGTGCTACATAAATACATTTCAATTTAAATGAATCTTACTTCTGATGTAGTGACAAGTTTCTGGTGAAGTCAACAAGCTTGTTTTTCATAGTGTCCATGTGGTTTTTGGTCACGTGATCTCTGGCCAAGAGGTTATTCAAACCATCGAGAATCAGAAAACAGATGCCAACAGCAGACCCTACGCCGAGGTCAAAGTTTTGAACTGTGGAGAGCTCATCCCGAAATCAAAAGGTTTGTTTGTGTCAGACATTAATTGGAGAGGCATAACGTTAAGATTGGGGGGAAAAAAACCCGAGTTGTTTTTTACAGCAAAGAAAGCTAAAAAGGTGAGAGAGCCGGCATCGTCCAGTTCCAGCAGCTCCAGTGATTCTGAGAGCTCATCAGATTCATCCTCCGAGTCCTCTGAATCGGAGAAGGAATCAAAGAAGAAGAAGAAAAAGAAGGCCAAAAAACAGAAAAAGAAAAAGGAGGCGAAGAAAAGGTTACCAGGATTTTATTAACACTAAAAGCTGCAGCCTGAACCTGTTGCTCTTATTCAAACTATGGTGCATTTGTAGGGCAGAGGTAGAAAGTCCTGAAATGAAAGAACAAGAAGAGGTGGTTACATCTACAGTGCGTCCTGAAGAAATTCCACCGATCCCAGAAAATCGGTTCCTCATGCGGCGGAGCCCCCAGTTCCAGCCGTCTAAAGATGGTGACAATGATCAACAGACTAAAGACGAGCGGCAAAGAGACAGGTTTGTTCTGACTGGCCCTGGTAATGTCCAAATTGCAGACATAACAATTGTATGTGGTCATTCTTTTAGTTCTCGCGGGATGTATAATTCTCAATCAGGATATCAGCGCCGCCTGGTCATTACACGGTCTGGGAGGAAGATCAAAGGCAGGGGTCAGAGGGTATGTTCGCCTCCTTTTTCTCCGTATCAGCCTCACGACAGTTGCGCCGCATCCTCGTGTGTTTCTCTCTCGTCCAGTGGTATCGGACTCCATCGCGGTCCCGTTCGAGGTCCAGAGACCGATTTCGGCGCAGCGAAACCCCACCACGCTGGCGTCAGGAAATACGTCGTCAGAGAATGAGAGCCGTCACCGGAGAGCGCTGGATTAAGGGCGACAGGTAACGCCGTCTCTGATTTGGAAACATTCGTAGAGATCGTCAGATGAGTTTCATTCTGATGTGACTGAGATTTAAGATAATCGGCGTCAGTCTACCAATGATTGTCTTATAATTGTAACTGTTTCATTTATGGTGTGTTTTGGTTTTAACTCAACTTCCTTTATTTATTTTTTTTTTTCACAGAGGTGACATGAATGAAGATAAGGAGGAAGATGCTAAAGGTCAAAGGCGAGAGAGACACTCTTCTGGCACAAATCAGGATCACTCAGCTGAGGGGAAGAAAGACAAGAAATCCCGCTCCCGCAGATCCAGAAGCAAAGACGAGAAGGAAAGCAAGCACAAGTCCAAGAAGGGCAAGTCTCAAAGCCGCAGCAAAAGCCGAGAAAAAAGCAGGAGGTCTAAGAGCAGAGACAAGTCTCACAAGCATAAAAGCGACGATCGAAGAGGACGCTCCAGGAGCAAAAACCACGACAGGAATAAAGGCCACGACTCTGAGAAAGAGCCCAGGGAGGAGGCCAAGGGAAGAAACAGGGAGAAAAGTAGGTCACCGTCCCAAAACAAGGAGGAAACCTCGGAAGATGGATGCAGATCCACAAGCATGAACAAGGATAGAACCACTCTGTCAAAGGAGACTGAGGAGAAACGCGAAAAGAGCAGAGAGAGGGGCAGAGAACACAGCCGGGAAAGGCGGCGCAACAGTGACAGGGAGAGTAAGAGGAGGGGCAGCTCCAGGGAACATCGAACAAGGAGCCCAGACAGGAACAAGGCCAGAGATTCCCAGAGAGGCAGGCGGTCCAGAAGTAGGAGCACTAAAAGGGACCACAGCAGAGAGCGGTCGTCTCATAGAAGGGACAGAGAATCCGCAAACCAGAGAAGACGGAGGAGCAGGAGCAGAAGCTCGGACAGCGACGGGGACAAGAGGAAAAGGAGCCACAGGAGCCCGGACTCCAGGCGGAGCAGAGGGAACAGCACGTCCAGAGAGCGACGGAGTCCCGCGAGACCAGACAGCACGAAAGCAAAAGACGGCAAGAGGAAGGGATCCAGCTCCAGCTCCAGCTCCAGCTCCGACAGTGACTGATATCCTGAAGAAGTTTTCCTTTTATCACTCCCGTATGTACGCATCCTGAATATCAACCTTCCATCGAGGGGACCTTCTCACGTTCAACATTCTGTGAAGTCTTTTCGCACTCATCTGAGCTTTAGACCTGATTTTTGTGATCCACCCAGCATTTTGCGCGCACTGCCGTAACCACGGTGAGTTCGGAGGAGGCGAGTCACCTGCAGTGTAAAACAAATCCAGAAGAAAGCTGTGATTTATGCAATGAAATGACAATTATGATCTGGCTTTTCCATAGTACCGGTAAATAAATTAAATTTTTTTTTTTAATATTACGATTCAAAATGATGGTAGAGGAGCTACTTTTATCGGCTGTGTTCTACACCAGCATTCGTATTTTTTGTGATTCGATGTCTCATTGCCTGCCCAATCATGATTTGTAAACTGTTTTGTGCTAGTTGTTTTTAAGAATTTTGCTGCAGTGAGTTTCAGCAACTATTTTAAACGGTTTCCAGCCCCCCCCCCTGATGTTCAGTGGCGTGACACGCTCCCACCCATTGTTTTGTTCGCCCCCCCCCCCAGTTGTGAATTATTGCTGGTTCCATTGGTCAACAGGCCAGTTTGCGTTTTGGGTTGCAGGCAGAAACTGTTAAACTCTGTAAACCACCTAAAGGTGACGTCGGAAAAGTTTCTAATAAACCGCAGAACATCTCAAAACCCAGTCCAATCATCACTCTTCAGATTTTTAATGTTGGCATGATGCTCAAAGGTGCTCAGTGAAACCTTCTTCACCAGGTGAACCCGAGTCTCTTCTTTTCCGCTTGAATGTCGACGGCCCTTTTGACGTCGCGGGCGACCTCTGACCCGTACTGGGGCATCGGAGCACCGGTCTGGTCCTGGGCGAGGCACACGGCTCTGACCCCGCCGCAGAGGGGCTCGAAGCCTCCTCCCAAAGCCTCCCCGGCCGCTCTGCAGAGGGGGACGACGTTTCGCCGGCTCTCCACGGCCTCGCCGATGACCCGCTGGGAGTAGCGGTGGAACCGGCGCGCCTCCTCGACCTCCAGGTCCGCCTCCAGCTCCTCCAGCTCCCGCTCTTCCCTCCTGAGCCGCTCGAGCTTGGCGCTCCTCTCGGCCTGGTTCGGGGGGGCAGAGAGACGGACGTGAACGCCGCGCCGCGGCCGGGGGCGCTGCGGGAGCGTGGGCGCTACCGTCTGCTCGGCGTTGAAGTCCTGCAGCGTTCTCCTGTCCTCCTTGACCTGCCGGGCCTTCCAGCGCTGCTTCTCCGCAA
This sequence comes from Lagocephalus sceleratus, assembly GCA_911728415.1. Classification (NCBI taxonomy): domain Eukaryota; kingdom Metazoa; phylum Chordata; class Actinopteri; order Tetraodontiformes; family Tetraodontidae; genus Lagocephalus; species Lagocephalus sceleratus. Next base: position 1,908,226 of record CAJVRN010000216.1, on the reverse strand, counting down.
AGATCCTGTCGGCCTCCCTCTTGGCTTCGAGCTCGTCCCGGGCCTTCCGCTCGGCCGCCCGCTCTCGCCGCTCCTTCTCTTCCCTCTGAAAGAAACGGTGTTCGCGTCACGGGCGAGGCCGCCGGAGGGCGGCGACGGCGGCGCGGCGGTACCGTCAGCTCCCTGTGCTCCCTGATGGAGCTCAGCATCGCGGCCCTCCGCTCCTCCTCCTCCCGCCGCCGCCGGGCCCGCTTGGCGTCCTGCTCCGCCACGGCCTTGGCGATCCTCCGCTCCTCGTCGACCGACCGCTCCCGCCGTGCCGCCGTCAGGCCCTTCATGATGCTCTCTCGCCGCGTCTGGGCCTCTCTGGATTAAAAGAGGCTCGGGGGGGTGTTAGCGGTGCCCGACCCGTCCTGGTGCTGGACTCGCGCCCGGGGTCGTACCTGAGCAGCTCCGTCTCTCGGTCTTTGCGCAGCTTCGCCATTTTCTCTCTGGCGGAGAGGAAAAGCTTCCTCCGGTCTTCTTCGGCCTCCTGCGTCTCCTCCTCCGTGGCTCTCGTGCGGTCCCTGCTTGCGACGTGTTCCTGGACACAGCCCCAACAGTTCAGCGGGGACGCCGGAGCTCTGGACCTGCTCACGTCCTACCAAGTGAGCCTGCATCAGGTCTTTCTTCTGCTTCTCTTGACCCTCTCTCTCCATCCGTTGCTCCCACTGGTAGAGCTCGGTAAGCTGCTGGATTTCCTCTCCTTCCCTCTTGTTTTCCGTCTTCTCCCGCTCTCTCAGCAGCATTTTTTCTCTAATCCTGAAAAGGGAGGCCAAAAGGAAACAAACAAAAGTGGTCTAGAAAAGGGTGTAGGAGGTGTAGGTGAAGCCTCACTGCGTCCTCAGGTCCTCCGCCACCGCCTGGATCTCCGTCTTCCTCTGGAGCGCTCTCTCCTCCTCCTGCCTCTCCGCTTCGTCCTCCCTGCTCTTCATCGCCTCCAGGAATCGTTTCTCCGCGTCCCTGCTGGCGTTCTTGATGCGTTGCTTCAGGTCGATCTGAGCCTCCCTCTCCTTCAGCACCTCCGTCAGCAGGAGCGCGCTCTGGTGGGGGGGTGTGACAGCCCATCACGACCTGAACACATCACCCGTGAAAGCCGGTGTGATACCCACATGTAAGCCTCTGACGCGGTCGCTCTGATAGTACAGCTGAGTCCTGGCTTTCTCGACGGCCTCCTTTCGCGCCTGAGCCTGATATCTGGCCTCCTCCCTGTCGATCTGCTTCCTCTTCTCCTCTTCGATCTCGTCCCGAATCTTCTTCGCCTCCAGCTTTTTCTGCCTTTGACCCTTGAACGATCGAACATGCCGCTTCAATCCTTTCAGCCGGGACGCATTTCTGATCCGCGTTTTTTTTTAAAGGAGGTTTCATTGCAAGCCGTCTCACAGCGATGGTGTTGGACCACTGCTTCACCACCTCCGCTGACTGCCGATGGAGAGCCTCCCTCTGTTTGGCCTCCTCTGTCGGCCTCGCCTCTCCGGGGCTCTGCTGCTCCACTTCACGTTGGATCCTCCGCCAGTCGGCTTTGGATAAAACCGTAACCTGTCGGAGGTCTGGGAACTGAAACGTCCCGCTGACTTCATCAGCTAAAGCACAAAAATAAAGATTATTTTATCAACTTAAGCCCAAACAAAACAAACCAAAAATCATTTCACATTTTAATTATTAATCCAAAGTGAGTCCTTTTCTGCTCAAAAATTGACTTTCAAACATTGAAGGAAGGGTTTTGATGAAAGTGGAGAAGGCTTAAAGTAATAAAATTGTGCCTTCTTATTCTTCAGGTTACAACAATAACCACATACCACACATTTCCTGTGAGCCTCGAGGAGAAAGTCCATCTAAAGCATCTTTTTAAGGATCTCACCTCTCTTTGAGTTTTTCCTTCGACCGTGTTGAACCTCTGCTTCCATGTGTGTGTTGGGCTGTTCTGAAGCCAGTTAAAGAAGCAGTTTTTCCTAACCAAATGGACCACTTTGAGGCCTGCAGCAGGTCAGTCCGCCTGTTTTAGATCAGAGGTAACCAGGCAACCAGGCCCCGGCCACACCGCCGACAGACGCCAGGGGGCGCTGCACGCACAACAGCGACCAGGGTTAAATAAAGTCAGGGAACCTCCGGGTGGACGATAAAGATCAGAGGTACCTAAACAGACACGCAGCCGGACAATGACACTTTTCAAAGGTTTTGGGAGGAAAAACGTCTGATGATCTGTGGGGAGTGTGGAGAAAAGTGGGTCACGTGGCCCCACGGGTCATGTGATGGACGGTGTGCGTGTCATGAGGGTATAAATCAAATTATTTAACCTGCTTCGATGATTGACTTTCCCCACTTCTGTATACAAAAGTTCTTCCAACAATATAGGCATTTTAAGGTTTTCTTGTATTAACCTTTGTTGTCGGCCTGCTTCTTTTGCATTAATGACGTAAATCTTTTTTTTCCTGCATCTTAATGGTTTTGCACCTGGTGCACCTGCAAAATTTCGTGAGTTTTTGAGCATGTTTAGGCCCCACAAAATGCGCTTAGTTTAGGAGTAATTTTATAAAGAAAATATAGTAAATAATTCCTGCAAAAAACAATAGGGCCGGCCAATAATTAGCTGTTAGTCAAATCTCCTCCGAAAACTCATCTGTTGTGCTTTAATATTTGTTCAGATTCATCCCATTGGGTTCTCATTAGTTGAGCGCTGACGCTGGCACATCCGAATGGGTTGGTCTTTTGTTTGAACTGGTCCCAGTATGAAGGGCGTCGGTGACGTCAGAACGGCAGAGGGGGCGGGTTTTATCTTATCCAGGGGGCTGTCTCGAATCAGATAACTCCTCAAAAGCATCAGAGAGCCCGGCGAAAAGTTCTCTCCAGCCGCTCATCAGCAGAGGAAAAAAAAAAAAAACCCCCTCCAACATGGCTCCCATCTGCATCAAGACTGTCCTGATCAGCGAGAGCGTGGACCCCCGCTGCAGGAGCATTCTGGAGGAAAATGGCATCCGAGTCACGGAGAAACAGAACATGAAGAAAGATGAGCTGATGGCGGAAATCAAGGTGAGACGACGGTCCCGTGCAAAGGCTGTCAGCCGGGGGGGGGTGGGGGGTGTTACGCAACCAGGCCTTTTTGTGACAAAAGTTCAGCGTCAAACATCGGCTGACCTCCACACCGACCCGGGCTGCAGCCCCTCATGCACATGTGCAAATCCGTGCACCGTGCGCGCTGTTGCACGCTCTCAGCCGCTCTTAATGGGAGCGAGCGCCGCCCCCTTGCTGATGCAACGCATGCACTCTTTTACCAGGAGACCTCCTGGGGGGTTTCGGGGGCTCCCGGGGGCTCCCAGGTGATGCTCTCTGACGGTCTGACCGCAGGTTTGAGTCCGCATCCATCATTTCATGATGGGTCGTCTCCCTTTCGCCGCGAGTTGTGTCGCTTCCCGTGGCGTTCTAACAGGTCGGCTCGTCACGTGACCGCACATGCATTGATTAGTTTTGTAGGATGCGGACAAAGGGGGGTGATGTGGGAAGAGTTTGGACCGCAAGTGTTCTGTATTTCCTGAAGATAAGACGCAACCTCCTGCAGCTCCGCGTGACCACAATGAGGGCAAATATTTGAGTGAAAGTGCATCCGCCTAGATCAGTATCAGCCCCCCCCCCTAAACCTGTAATAATCTCCATTTAATCAGACACCGCCAAAATAAAAGTTTGTTAATACCATAAGAAGGATCGCTGGGATTAAATCCTGGATTAATCCTGTTTGGTTTTGATGGTGGGATTGTAGGAGATTACAGAGGTTGGAATTTGGACTTTTTCCTCTTTCATACCACCGATATGTGCAACTTAATGCGAGACGATAATTCAGAGTGACAAAAGTTGCCCTGATGGTCTGGTGGGCTGCTCAGAGGAGACCGGAGAGTCACAGGAGGGGGAAATTCCAATTTATTCTCTCTTGATAAGCGTGACGAATCCCCGCGACTCCCTTGCAGAACTACGACGGCCTCGTGGTCAGATCGGCCACGAAGGTCACGGCCGACGTCATTGCCGCCGCCGACAACCTGAAAATCATCGGGAGGGCCGGGACCGGCGTGGATAACGTCGACGTCGATGCCGCCACCAGAAAGGGGATAATTGTCATGAAGTGAGTCCCCTGCCGCCGCACGGCGTTTGCGGGCGGCGTTCCGTCTGTCAACGGCGTAAGCTGATTTGTTGGGGGGGTCTTTTTTCCGTTTGTTGTTCCCGCAGCACGCCGAGCGGGAACACGATCAGCGCTGCTGAGCTGACCTGTGCCCTCCTGATGAGCCTGTCCAGGTGAAGTGAGGCCCCGCCGCCTTTAAGCTTTTAAACTGGGCGCCACGGTGCCTTTGCTATGAAGGGACTCTGCTTTCAGGAACGTGCCCCAGGCCGTCATCTCCATGAAACGAGGCGACTGGGATCGCAAAAAGGTGAGCAGACGGTTTTCCTGTTCCCGTCTGGAGCGCCGCCTGCACTCGGGGCACGGCCTGTTGGCGCTCGCTCACTGGTCACTAATCAGCCCTGGCACTTTGTGTGCGTGTGTGTGTGTGTGTTGTTTTGGATTGCGGTGTCGGGGTTCATTGTTCTGCTTCTAATTTTCCAGTTCATGGGGTCAGAGCTTTTCGGGAAGGTGCTCGGAATAGTTGGCCTGGGAAGGATTGGGAAGGAAGTTGCTTCCAGAATGCAGTCATTTGGAATGAGGGTAGGTGGGCGGGTCCGAGCGCCTCGGCCCCCCCCGGCCTCGGTCGTCCTGACTGACGGCGCTCTCGCCCCCTTCAGACGATCGGGTACGACCCCATCACTCCCCCCGAGGTGTCGGCCAGCTGGGGGGTGGAGCCCATGTCTCTGCAGGAGCTCTGGCCCCAGTGTGATTATATCACGGTTCACACTCCACTCATGCCCTCCACTGTAGGTGAGCGTCACACACTCCTGATTATGCACTCGTTACGTCCTCGTGAGTAGTCGCCTGTCCTCGTGTGCGGCTGCGGCCCCGCTGACACGCCAGCGTTTCGGACAAAAGCAAAGAGATCGGTTCCATTTAGGCTGTTCGTTTACACTAGAATGTGTGAAAACAGCTCAAATACCGGCTCCAGAGTCCCTTTTTTTTGGGGGGGGATAAACTTCCACATGCGCTGCATAGATTTTGGCTTATTTTGACTGGCACGAATCGCAATCCAGCTTCTCCTTCTTTTGTGTTTAGCACTCTAACGTGGCTCTCAAAAGCAGCTCCACCTCGTCATCAGTCCTGTAAAACCTTTTGGTTCGCCATAGCAGCGCTGTGCTCCTGTGACGCTCGTGTACTTTCTCAAAGTTCCGACCGGCTCACTATCGCCGCCTACTGGCCAGACACGTGGCGTCCGCGTGCACCTGGACCGCCTTCGAAAACGTCGTTGGTTTCGACGCGGATTCGGAAAACGTCGCGTAAACGGGCGCCACATCATTGCAAATCCTTAACACCTCAGGAGGTCTCCCGCCCTTTGCTTGACATGACTTTTTATTTATTTATATGGCACTTTTCATACATTTGTGTAGTGCAAAGTGCCTCACAGATGATACAAACCAGAAGGAAAGATAGAAAATCTAACATTAGAAGAATAAAAACACCATAAAAATATAGAATATAAAAGCACACACACTAGTAGGCACACACGCATACTTGCATATAGCCAGACACTCAACACACACCCCCGCACACACAAGCTGAGACATGGCCGGGCACCTAGACCTGAGATGAGGGAGGGGGACGCCACCTTTTGGGGGGGGGCAAATCAGGCCGAGGGAGGCCACGATCCATGACCGCAGGGGGTACCGCCACAGAGAACCGCCCCCGACCCGGGCTGCTTTTTGCTGCTGCCGTCTTTGTCGCGACGATTTCTTTGAGCGGGTCTTTTCCGTTTTCCTCCGAGGTCTGCTCAACGACGAGTCCTTCGCCAAGTGCAAGAAAGGCGTCAAAGTCGTAAACTGCGCGCGAGGCGGCATCATCGACGAGGCCGCTCTCTTCAGAGCTCTGGAGTCGGGCCAGTGTGGAGGAGCTGGGCTCGACGTGTTTGTAGAGGTAAGGACTCCGCGCGCACAAAGCGGGCGGGTTTTGCTGAGTCGGCCGTCTGAGTCTCGCCGCCTGTGCGTGGCCGCAGGAGCCGCCCAAAGACCGCGCGCTGGTGGAGCACCCGAACGTCATCAGCTGTCCTCACCTGGGGGCCAGCACCAAGGAGGCCCAGGCCCGCTGCGGGGAGGACATTGCTCTGCAGATGGTGGACATGGTGAAGGGGAGGAAGCTGATCGGAGCGGTGAGTCTCGGTGAACGCTGGCCTGAAGCCAGCCCGCCCTCGCCGGACAACACCGCGCAACCCGACGGGTTTTCCTCGTTTTGGAAAGACGGAGGCACAAAGATTTACTGAAGCGCACCGCTAATTTACATCGCCAACCAGAGAGTCCAGATAGTATAATAACCGGAGTTGATAGGTTTAGGAATCTTTTATTTTTAACTAAATTCAGCTGTGCCAACAGCTGGTGCCACGTTCACCGTGAGCCTTCAGGAAACATGTTCAGGCTTGAAAAGCAGCCCAACCTGTTTGAATAATACTGAAATTAATCCATATTTTATAAGGCTGTCAGAGGACGCTGTGAGGATCTGTAGAACAGAACCACAGAACTTGGTTATACTGTGGGACTTCCTATGTATACATTTCTACAAGTTCTACCTCCGCACTTGTTCATTCTTCATTCTTTGCAGGTAAATGCACAGACTCTGGTCAGCACGTTCTCTGAAGACTCTCACCAGCTGATCAGACTGGGAGAAGCAGTTGGAGCTGTGCTGCAGGCCTGCATCGCCTCTAACAAGCCCCTCAGCTCTGTCCACATCACCACTCAAGGTAAAAACCGGGGCTCGTGCCCCCTCTAGTGGTGACGCCGCGGAACAGCAGGCGCTCCCGCTTTTGTCTGCGGCTCTGAACTAGAGCTGAAGCCCTGAACTGTTTTCTTTAAACCAGGGGATTGCATGAGGTCCTGCACCAGCTACCTAAGCTCATCGGTGTTGGTGGGGCTCCTGAAGCGTGAAGGCGTTTGCCCAAATCTCATCAATGTACTGAGCCTCTCCAAGGAGGCCGGAATCACGGTACTTCGGCGCGCCTTCATCCACGGCAGCCGCAAGCGTGCAAATTCAGAAAATCTCAAACTGAACCGACTCTTCAGGTGAACCAGAACCACCGCGAGGCCGCCGGGGCCGCCGGCGTGTGCCACGTGGAGGTCGGGGCCAGCGGCTGCGGCTACAAGGCCAGCGGCTCAGTCCAGGGCGGCGTGCCGGTCTTGCTGGAGCTGTGCGGCAGCGTTTTCAGACAACCCGTGTCTCTGGCCGGAAGCCTGCTCTTCTTCAGGGCCCCCGTCAACCCCCAGCTCCTGTCCTCAGTGGCCGGTAAGACCGAGACACCATCACCCACTGGTGTGAGATCGATACTGGGACTGACTGGGGAGGAGGCGGATAAATGGGACAAACCGCCTTCAGCCCCAGAGGAGGCTTCTCTTCTTCGTCGCGCTGATGTCGTCTTCTCGCTGTCTCTCCCCGTCCTCCGTCCAGGGCTGCTGTCCACATCCGGGGTGCAGATCCAGTCCTTCAGCGCTCCCGTGGACGGCGCCGGCGACCTCTGGTTCTGCGCCGGGGTGTCGTCTCTGCTCCCGGACCTCAGCGCCTTGAAGCCTTTGGTTAAAGACGCCGCTCAGCTCAGCATTTGAGCGACGGCGCCGCTGAACCCGAACACCTGCGCCGTTCTGTCAGTGGCCCGAAATAAGACGACATCGATAATAGTGATAACAATAATTCACGTCGCCTGTGGAAGCTTACTACTAAATGCTTGTTTAGGAGTCGATGGTTTAGTGTTTAACACTTGGAACCCTTTAACATTTCAGTGTTTAGATGCTTAACATGCACTTTGAATCAGAATTGGAAGAAAGGAGTATGTTTACCGTTTAGTTTCTTTAACTTTTTAAAGCATTAAAAACACAACATTCATTAATTAAAAGCGCAATTAACGATTTAGCATAGTTTTTGGTAAGGTACTGAAGACTTTTGTATTTTTTGACACGTTTTCTGCATTTGTTGGCTTTAATATAGTAACAGAAATGCAGTCATGTAAGCCTGGAACTACCAGTGTACCCAGTCTCTTCACGTTTTCTGAACACTGTGGTCACAACCGGCGGGAGTCTTGTGAATTTCTAATGGCCGACCTGCTTTTCGTAATTAAACAAACTCGTCTCGTGTTTCCCAGAGATGTGAGGTGTTCTGTGGCGAAAAGGGAACGGTGCGCGGCGTCCGCGAGCACACGTCCTCGGTTACTTTCTGTCCCTGCGGGATGCTGCGCACGGCGGACGCACGGGTCTGAGATTCTGTGCCGGAATGAATAACGCGCAGCGCGCGGTTAATCCCCGCTGGGATTAGGATAAAGCCTCGGTCACACACTGGAAGTGGGCTCAGAATACCATGGCAACCAAAAGAATGGGGACGAAAACATGAATAGAGGGCGCCTAGCGCCGGTCCGAGGCGCATTTGTGTCCCCCTCGTCCTTCGTCGACACGCCGGCCGTGAGCGCATCACCGAGACGCGCGCACGGACGCACGGACGGTTATATTTAGCGCCTTGGAGAGAGAGAGAGAGAGGGGTGGGGGGACGAGTCCTCTCGATTGTCGGCTTGCTTTTGTCGAGGACCTACTGGTGGACACTTGAGCGTGCCAGAGGAGGGGAGGAGAGGGGGGGGGATGGACGCTGCATGCGCACAAATACCAAAATAGGATAGGACTGCCCTGCAACGGTCCTGCGGGAGCTAAATAGAGGCTCCGGCTGGAGAGGAGCTTTCAAATAGAGGACACCGGAGGGGTCGGCCTTGATCTGTTTTGGGGATTGATGGAAGCCGACTAAAATGTAGGTCTGAATTCCTCACGGTTTTGTCTTTACCAATGAGCGCGACCGTTAATTTCTCTTTTCTTTTCTTTTTTTTTGGCTTTTGCAGCCAAAGCTGAGCGTGTTTACGCGTATCTCCTCCAGATACGATGTCACACCAGCAGTGCGGGGGCTACACGTACGATTTCTGTGACGGGGGGCACGCAGCGGAGCTCCTGGACGCCTTGAGGCAGTTCTACATCAGCGGTTTGTTTACCGACGTTACTCTCCAGTGTGGCGAATCCGGACAGGTGTTCCGGTGCCACAGGGCGCTGCTGTCCGCCCACAGCTCCTATTTCAAAGTCATGTTCACAGCGGACATGAGGGAGAGATCCAAAAGCGTCATCAAGCTCTCCGGAGTGGACCCCGGGGTCCTGGCAACGCTGCTGGACTACGTGTACACGGCTCAGGTGCGCATCACCGAGGGCACGGTGCAGAGCCTGCTGGAGGCTGCGGACCTCCTGCAGTTCGTTTCCGTGAAACGGGCGTGCGAGGAGTTCCTGATCCGGCTCCTGGACGTGGACAACTGTCTCGGGATGCACGCCTTCGCTCACCTGCACCTTTGCAGCGGCCTGGAGAGGGAGGCCCGCAGGGTGATGCTGAACAGGTTCCCGGAGCTCCTGCAGCAGGACGAGTTCCTGGAGCTGGACTGTGGGCGGATGAAGTCCCTTTTGGCCGCCAGCTCGACCGTGCAGAGGGACGACGTGCTGATAGACGCCGTGGACAAGTGGATCACGCACGACCCGGACGAGCGCATGCATCGCGCCGCGGATTTGCTGCGTTCCATCCACGTGGAAGTGGACGAGATCTACTTCAAGGCCACTTTAGACGTGCACAGACGGCGTCTGCTGAGCACTGAAGGGAAGTTCAAGTCTCTGATGAGCCAGGCTTTGAGGTCCAATGGCAAGAACGCGTCCGTGAACAGAAAAATGGCTTCCAGCATGTATGTGATCGGTGGCTACTACTGGCACCCGCTGTCCGAGGTTCACATCTGGGAGCCCCTGAGCAACACCTGGGTGCAAGGGAAGGACATGCCCGACCATGCCAGAGAGAGTTACAGCGTCACGCTCCTGGGGGCCAAGATCTACGTGACCGGGGGCTACAGGACCAACACGGTCGAAGCCCTGGACACGGTGTCCGTTTATGACTGCGACTACGACGAGTGGACCGAGGCTTGTCCCATGATCACAGCGAGGTACTACCACTGCTCCGTGGCCACGCAGGGATGCATTTACGCCATCGGAGGCTACAGGGGAGGCGCCCCGGAGCAAGCCACAGAGTTCTATGACCCCCTGAAAAAGCAATGGTTCCCCGCGGCCAAAATGATTCAAGGTACGAGGGTGTCGCGCGGTGCATCTTGTAAAACTCAAAATCGGGGTGATTTAATGTACACCGGTTACTACTGAGCCAACGACTGGTCTCAGAAGGTGGTGGTGAGCAAAACACAGTGCTTCAGTCTTCGGTGATTGACTGTTTGCACCTTGGGCACGTGAAGATAACGCTGCATACCTGGGTGTGATTGCTGGGTCAAACCAAACTTTGGTGTATCCTTTAAAGGTGTTGGAAATGCTACTGCCTGCGCGATGAAAGACAAAATCTACGTGACCGGAGGTCATTACGGCTACAGAGGAAACTGCACCTACGAGACAGTCCAGGTCTACAGGCCAGAGGTCAACCAGTGGAGTATCGTCACGACAACTCCCCACCCAGGTGAGGAATTGAGGGATTACAAAAAAAACCCCACCGTGGAGGACTATCCTGAATCGTAATGTTTTATTTTCCAGAGTACGGCCTGTGTTCGGTGTCTCTGGAGAACATGCTGTACTTGGTGGGCGGGCAGACGACTGTCGCAGACTGCTACGACACGGCCGGTGACGAGTGGAGGAGCATATCTGGGATGAAGGAGAGGAGGATGGAGTGTGGAGCCGTGGTCATCAACGGCTGTATTTACGTGACGGGGGGTTACTCTTACTCCAAAGGGACTTATCTCCAGAGCATTGAGAAGTACGACCCTCAGCTGGACTCTTGGGAGATCGTGGGGACTATGCCCAGTCCCTCCCGGTCACACGGATGCGTTTGTGTGTTCAGTGTTTAGCGTCAGTGTTTTATCCTGATGTCGTCACTGAGAGCCAACGAGAGGTGTTTCAGATGGGCTCCTCGGTACTGAATAGTTGCACATAATAACACAGACTGTGAATGTGGAAAAAGCTAATACTCAGGGCTTCACTATTCTATCTATCTATCTAATCTATCTATCTATCTATCTATCATCTAAAACTGAAAGAATGATAATAAATTTTGACACAACTGTGACAGTCAGCTCCTATGTTATTAGTTATGTTTTCTCTCTTCATTGTCAAAACATCGTTGTATGTCTTTGATTATAACAATTGGAATCTGAAGAGTTTAAATGTTGCTGTGTGCCGTTATGTAGTTAATTTGTTGATATGCTGACTTGCAAAATCTGAGTCACGTCAGATCACATTGATCCTTGCTCAATTTATTTCTAAATGCACAGATCAACCCCCAAAAAAATGACATTCTTAAATTATGCTTTTGTCTAAAACATAAACAACACTATATATGAAAGGACTGCACACATCTTGTATGGGCCCATATAGTTGGGCCTAAAATGATCTGGACAATGACACTTGAATTTGTTTATTTTACCATTTTTTTCCTTTCTATATCACATTAAGTTGAAATTTGAGCTATCAAGATATAATTTTCAACTTTAATATATTATGCATATAAAAATGTTACATTTAGAGTCCAAATCAAATTATTTTGCTGAAGTGAAAACAATCACATATGCATGTTATGATAAAATACAAATGACAGAATGTCTGGATGTTTCTACAGACAATGTGTTGACACTCTTGTCCCTGGAATCTCCCTGGAAGAATACTGAGATGCTTGTCAATCCACAGATTGTTCACTGTTAAGATAGAAATTGCTGTATGGTGATATATTAGTAGATTTACCTCTGCCAAGGAGGTTATGGTTTTGCTAGCGTTTGTCAGTCAGTCAGTCAGTCAGTCAGTCAGTCTGTCTGTCTGTCTGTCTGTCTGTCTGTTAGCAACATAACTCAAAAAGTTATGGACCGATTTTGATTAAATTTTCAGGATTGGTTGGAAATGTGAAAAGGAAGAACTGGTTTCATTTCGGGGGTGATCCACAAGAAATCCTGGATTCTGGATCACTTTGAAATTTTCATTAACATTGTGGTAAATGGGGCCAAAAATTTTGTTCCTCAATATCTCGGTTAATTATTGACCAAACCCCATGAGATTTGACTCAAGGATGGACAATGGGATCCTCTATTATATTCCAAAAGCTGATCCAGATCTGATCCAGAAGACGGATTTTATTGCAATTTATATAAACTTGGCGGAGGTCTGCGCTCTCCGAGTGCTTTCTAGTTTGGTATATATTTTTGTATATATTGGTATATATTTAGGTATATGTTGGTATATTTTTGTATATATTAGTATATATTTAGATAGATATTATATATTTACGTATATATTGGTATATATTTATGTATATTAATATATGGTTTGGTATATATTTAATTATATTGCGATCACTCTCAGTCTGAGTTGAGCCGGACCGCGTTCGCCTTCGCTCGCCCTGTTTTGGTCCTCGCAGGGCTCCGTAACACGCACCGCTCCACCACAACGTGGAGGCTGAATCGGAACTCTCCGGTCTGGGACTAAAACTACTGCACCGCTCCACCGACAAACACTTGTAAGTACGGTTGTTCAAGGCCGTAGACAGACACTTATTCAAGTTGTTTCTTGGATCTACTGCGCTTATTAAACAGATATGGACGCGGTCCATTTTTCGTTTGAATTGGCCGCTATTGAGCCATAATAGGGGTTATACAAGACCAGGGTTTGAATCGAATGTAGTCGAGTAAATAGCGTTTAAAATAAGACAGAGGGAAAGATTTGATTGGGCGATTGGCGTCTGAGGAGAATGTTCGACCGAGGTTAGCTGTTTAGCTAACAAGCTAAAGGCAACATGGGGGAATAAACCGGTTACCTAGCTGCTTTATTCTTATGTGGACGCTTTTATATCAGCCTCCTTACGTTTGGCCAACGCGATTAAGCAATAAGAAGTCTCGTCTGCTCGCACGGTTTACTTGTAAATGAACTTTGTGAGCAGAGCAGCATAAACCATGAAGGGCCAGAGACCAGGTGGAACACGCACTTTCTTCAGTCTGCACCGACGTGACTGCACACCCCCAAATAACGCCCCCTAGAGCCAGGCTGGGGCCATCCAGAGTCCTCCAGGGCTAGGCTGGGACCATCCAGAGTCCTTCAGGGCCAGGCTGGGACCATCCAGAGTCCTTCAGGGCCAGGCTGGGACCATCCAGAGTCCTTCAGGGCCAGGCTGGGACCATCCAGAGTCCTCCAGGGCCAGGCTGGGACCATCCAGAGTCCTCCAGGGCCAGGCTGGGTCAGGGTCAGCAGGATGCTGGAGGTCCTCTGGTGACTCCAGAGGAGGTCACTCCAGCCAGAGTTCCATTTCCTGGGGTGAAAGCTACATATAATCTGATTATTCACCCCGGCGTTAAAGGAAAATGAGAACACACTCTGTTGGCGAGTGCAAGTTACAATCCTAATGTCTTCTGATGGTTCCAAATGTTTGCCAGCGTTCTCCCATGTCTTGCATGCTGTCCGTCGTCCTCATAGACCAAATTTAACAAACAGTTAAAACACTCTATTATTAACTTGTGAATTCACCATTCTGAATCTGCTTGGTAACAGTTTTCTGTAGAAGAATCATGGCAGACAATCAAGACATGTCTCAAACTGAGATGAAAGTTGTACGGCAAATTGAGGTAATTCTATTTTTTGTTGTTTTTATATGATTTGATGAAAACGTAATTAGCGTTCAAACTACTCGTCTGTCTCTAGTACTACTTTGGAGATCACAATCTTCCAAGAGACAAATTTCTGAAAGAACAAATCCAGCTTGATGACGGCTGGGTGCCTTTGGAGACGATGCTCAAATTCAACAGGTTTGTGCAACGTTTCTTTGTATTTTGTTCACTTGCTCCTTGAATATTCAGTTTACTGAGAGAAGTCCTGCTGAACCAACCTGAACGTGGTTATTCAGAATACATGCACCTCTGTTCTGTATCTGCTCGGGCAGATTCTTACCTTTCTGACTGGTGCACCTCTCTCATCAGCATATTTGTCTTGTTTTTCCAGACTAAAGACTTTAACTACAGAAAGCAGCGTCATTGTTTCAGCTCTCCAGAAATCAAAGACCGGCCTCTTGGAAATCAGTGAAGACAAGACCAAAATCAGAAGATCTCCAGACAAGCCCTTACCTGAAATAAATGACGACTACAAAGATGCTCTGAAACACAAATCTGTGTACATAGTAAGTATTTTAATGTGTTGTCATTTCCATTTTGAATAACCCTCTGCTTTACGTCATAGAATTGTCATTTTTATTAGGTGTAAATAGCTAAAGGCTTTCGTGTACTCGTGTTGTCGTGTAGAAAGGGTTTCCCCTGGAATCCACCCTTGATGAAATTCAAGAATGGCTCAACGGAAAAGGCAACATCGAAAACATTCAGATGAGAAAAACCCTTCAAAGGAAATTCAAGGTAGACTAGACAATTCTTTGATAACCCTGTACATTTTAATAGTTGCATTTGGTGGTTTTTTTTTTTGAGTATATCCTGAATTGTTCTCTTTATAGGGATCAGTGTTCCTCTGTTTTGACACGGAGGAGTCATCAAAGCAGTTCTTAGAACGTGCAGACATCAAATCTTACAAAGACAACGAGCTGCTTGTGCTGGCAAGGTACATTTGTGCTCTTAATTTAATTTATTCTTAAATTCTTTAATCTTAATTTATTTATTGGTTAAGAATTCAATATTGATTAAGGTAATTTCAGTGTTAAGTAACTTTGTTCAATGTAAAAAAAAAAGAAAAAAAGATCGGTATCATTTTTTAGTTACTAGAGGAATGTCCAGTGATTTATATCGACCCTGCAGTGTTCTGGTTTTGATTTTTGTCTAAGAACTGCTGTTGTGCTTTCAGAGAAGATTATCATGCCAAGAAAGCAGAGGAGAGAAAACAGTTAAAGGCAGAGACAAAAGCAAAAAACAGACAGTGAGTATATAGGCAAAAAATTGTGTGGAGAGAACTGTTAAAGAAAATGAATAAAATCAATTAACTCCCATTTTTTCTTTCTAGAGACAAAGAACAACAGCAGAAAGACACAGAAGAAAAGGCAATGGTGAGACGGGTGTTAAAGCAGCGCCATGTATTTTCACATGAATATTTAAACTTTTCCCACCACAGAATCCCTTTATAATATGAAACGATCTCTTCTTTTGCAGGACATGCTTCTGGACGAAAAGACTGGTTGCTTGTTAAAGTTTTCAGGAGAGCTCGAAGATGTTTCTAGAGAGGACTTTCACGAGTTGTTCTCCGGACACGGAAAGATCAAGTGGGTCGATTTTACAAGAGGCGCCAAAGAGGTGAATACGGCCTTCCGCTCAGAACCGCTCTGATCAGAGGTGTGACGTGGTCGTCAATGCAGTGTGTTTGCCTTCCACAAGGGTGCCCTGCTTTTTGATGGCAATGCAAAGGAAGCCTTTGAGAAGGCCAAAGAAGCAAATGGAGGAGAGCTGAAGGTCAAGGACAGCAGCGTTACCTGGCAGTTACTGGAGGGAGATGAAGAAAAAGAGGCGCTGAAGAGGATAATAGAAGCCCAGCAGGAAACGCAAAAGAATAAAGGCCGAGGTAAAATTATTTCAAAGTGGATGGATCTGTATTTCCGCTTTATAGATTATATATGCTGCAATTAATTATTTAACTCGGCTGTTTTCTCCTTTTAAATGTCTTTTATGAATAGAATGGGTCAATATTATTACTCTTTTCTGACATCTTGTAATAAGCAATGGTACCATTTGCCAGGGAGCAAATCTATCTAGAGATGAGTGTATTTAACATTCATTTTTATGATTTCATGTTAAACATCTTATAATTATACTAATGTGAGTATCTTTTTCGGTACCCTGTAAAAACAAGGCAGAGGACGATCAGGCGGTCGAGGAAGAGGAGGCCGAAGGGGGAGAGGGGGAAGAGATCATGGTGGAACTCAATTCAGGGGCAAAAAGACTAAATTTGACAGTGACGATGAAGATGAAGGTGAGCTCAACGTGGTTCAGTGCCTAATCTCAGTCCAGGGGTGAGCTCTGACTCAAACTCTATCGTTTCCTCTAGTGCCTGCAGCCCCCAAGAGAGAACTCGAAGAGGCCGATGGACCTGCAGCAAAGGTTCCCAAAACTGAAAATGGATCTTAGTCAGAAGGTCTCAACCACTTTGTTTTTTTTGTTTTTTTTTTAAAAAGCATTTATTAAAAACATTGAAAATGCAGATGCAGAATAAATTCATTCCAGGGAGTGTCAGGTGTTTGAGAACCGTATGAAGTCGACCTCTATGTCAACCTAGGGAAAAAAGATCTTGTATCAGTTTTGTGCTTTTTCTCTGCATATTGTACTCATTTGACACCCATTACTCTTTTTTTCCTTATTACTTTTTTTTTTAAAGTAACATCCTGATCAATGTACCTGCTCTGGAAGTCATTTTTATTTTACCTGAACCATCATCATTTTGTTCGAGCTGTGACAGAATCTGTCGCTTTATTTACTACCTTTAAATGAGAACATCTGCTTTGCTATTTTTACGTTTCCGTATGTGAATAGAAAATAAAACGTTCATAAAAATAAATAAAGGTCTCATTCACTCTGTCAACGTAGACTAGGAAATGGAATTCCATGAAAACGCAGTTAGGAGTGTCTCAGCTTACCGATTTCTTTTTGTGGAACTTGTAAGACGATGGTAAATCATATCTGAGCTCTGGAAAGATCACATGGTGAGCGTCTGGTGATTGATTTTTTTATGCAAATTTCGTGTACTGTGTACTTGCCTGCTATTACCTCCATCTTCACTCCCCAGTCTTTAGCTTTCTTTTGTATGTGCTGTAAAAAAAAAGACACGAAATGCGCTGGATCACATCCATCTACTGGTTGACAACACAGTGATGATGGTGAGACTGGGAAGGCTTTGGACATTCCCGCCCAGAACCACTTTTAATTAATTTAGGCCACATCTCAGATGGCAAATGCAAGTGCGTGCTACTGAACTCACGTCTCGGGTTGACGTTTTATGAAGCGAGTACACTGCCGTCGTGGCCATCGCCAAAGCCGTCTGCAGAAACTTCATGTCGATGCCTTCAGCGATGACAGGTCAGTCACGTCAGGGAACACTTGAGAGCCAGTTTAGGGGGCAATGTTGGCACTGTATTGAGCTCACCTTGATTGTGCTTTGTCCCAAAAGGCGGATTCATGATCACCGTGTCAAACCTTTTGGCGTGAGCTCCTGTCTGCAGACAGCAGACGTCACACTGGACCAGGTCCACGTTGGAAACCTCAAATTCTTCTACATTCCTCCGAAATATTTCCAGGGCGTCATTGTCGATATCAAAGCCGACGCAGAGGCTGAAAGAGGCGAAGAAATATACAACCCCCCCCTCCTGTGAATCCAGCTGTGACCTCTGGACCGAGAGGAGGTCTCACCCCGCGTCCAGCGCCGCAGCTCCGAGGCTCAGGACGCCGCAGCCGCATCCCAGATCGGCCACAAGTTTCCCCTCGATGTCTCCGAACGTACTCTGGATGGTGTAAAGCATGCAGGCTGCGGGGGGGGAGAACATCAGGGCGTTATGAGAAGCGGCTGGTTTAAGAGCTGCTGCGTTCATGTGCGGTCTTCACCAGCGATGTGAGGGCTGGTCGGGTACTGCTCCAGCACGACCTTCGGCTCCTCGAAGACGTCCACCTGCTGTAAGCAGCTCTCCAACTCTTTTAACTTCATTGTTATAGTGGTTAGCTCCGCTGGGGGAACAAGACAGTCGATTCCAGCTGGAGCGAATAAACAAGACCCAAGACCACGCCGCTTCCGTCTTGTTTTGTGCAGCTGCTAAAATGATCCGGTTTTCACTACTGTTACGTAAAATGTTCCGCTTGCATTTTACAGACATTTACACTAAAAAAAAAAACACGCACAGACCCTATACAGAACACCGAATTAACCAGTTTAACCTAAATAATTTTATTTAACTTAAATCGATTAAAGACGTCAGAAATACAATAAGCCCCGACAGAGACACCAGTTATCCACAAAGGACAAAGAATCATAGCAACAAACACAAAGGAATATTCTTGTGTTTTTTTCCTTCCAGTCTTAGATTTAAAAGTTTACATTTATTTATCCACACCAACAACCCTGGATTTTCTTCGTGTTATCTAAAAATATATGTTCCTTGCTTTGTAATTTCTATTTCACTTTCCATTCTATTTCCTCAGCTATTTAAAATCCGCAGCCACACAGGTGTTATAATCACATTTACAATCTATAGCGTCAATTTCGTATTTTTCTTTAAAATTACCCCGAAATCGGGTAATTTATTATAGCTAAATCGGGCATTTATTGGAGAGGAGCAACCAATGGTGAAGAATCCTTAAAAAAAAGATAAAACTCCCTCCATCCAAATACTGATGTATATAAATACATGCGTATATACGGGCATGAACAAACAGGGTGACGTAAGACAGTAGTGTGTTTTATGTTCTTCTGTGATCTTTAGTAGCAAACGAGAATATAATAAGATGTCAAAGTAATAGTTTTGTTCTCTCCATGTGAGCTGGGTTCTGCTCAAGGTTTCTTCCTGTTAAAGGAAGCCCTCTGGCTCAACCCGGGGATTTCAAGCCGGCTCTTGAGAAGCAAACACTGGTTGTCATCGCTATCGAAATTGAAAACAAAACAAACAAACAAACCAGAAAACAGAAACAAACCCGAGTTGTTTTTGTTTTTATTTTTAGCCGCGGATCCCGCGGTCTCTCGCGAGAGCCGGCGGGAGCAGCGAGGACCAGCCGTGACCGAGCGTCCGTGATGGCGGCGACGCTGCTGCTGCTGCTGCGGGACAAGAGCGCCGCGGCCGCCCGCCTCAAGGCCGACCTCAGCCGCCCCGACAACGGGCCCGGCCTGCGGCAGCTGCGGGAGCTGCTCGACTCCGTGCTGGACCCCGAGAAGCCCGCGACGGACCCGGACGCCCTGGACTGGTGCAAATGCCTGATCGCGGGGGGGGACGGCTTCGAGGACTTCTGCGGGACGGTGCGCTCCTACGACAACGCCACCCTCTGCGGCCTGGTGTGGACCGCCAACTTCGTGGCGTACCGCTGCCGGACGTGCGGCATCTCGCCCTGCATGTCGCTGTGCGCCGAGTGCTTCAACAACGGCGAGCACACGGGCCACGACTTCAACATGTTCCGGAGCCAGGCCGGCGGGGCCTGCGACTGCGGGGACGGGAACGTGATGAGGGACAGCGGGTAGGTCCGGTCGGGGGGTCCGGGGGGGTCTGTCCGTGTTGTTGTTGGACACACACGGCGTCATCAGGAAGGGGGATCCGGCCTCCACTAAACGGGGCTTAGCCGGCCTCTCCTCCCTCGGGTGAGGCTCTAATCTCCACCGATCTATAGATTCCCGGTATGTTTGGTGGGAACGCGGCCTCCGCTGATGCAGGGGGGGCTCTATTTTTAATCGAGATGTCTTTTTTCTTATGGGGGGGGTGCGTCTCTTCCTTCAGCCGCCTGGCTGTCATGTCTCACGTCATGGGTTCTCTTTGTGTCCATGACTGTTGGGTTTTGGGGAGAAAAGCCGAGGTGTGTGAGGTTGTTGTTACTCCCAGTGAGCAGACCTGTGCAGGTGCACGGCCTCTGCTGCTGTCTGGGGAGTGCTCTGGAACGCTGTCTCGTTTGTTGTTTTGCCAGGTTTTGCAGACGGCATCGGTTGAGGACCGGAGAAAACGTCCCGTCGATACCTCGGGACCTTCTCCTGATGTCCGAGATGGTTCTTCCTCGCTTCATCATGTGTATCATACAGTACCTGAGGGATGGATATGTCGAGCCAGGTGAAGGTATTCCTGAAAATAGTCTGATAAGTGTGGCGGCATCTCAGAAATCGCCATTGTTTAATACGTGTGTGTCCTACTGTAAAAGGATTATGATGGGCCTGCTGAAGACCAGTGTTTTTATAAAGCCCCCGACTTCCAAATCATATTTACAATTCAGTGGGTTTGTTGACGAAAATCTCTTATCTCGCCTTACCAGACAGCTCAGCTGAGAGAGATCTACAGAAGGTCTTGCAGCAGCTGGAACCTCAGATCTCGTTCTTGGAGGAGCTCACAAAGATGGGAGGAGCAATGAGGACCGTGATGACAAAGATCTTGACAAACCAGCAAGCATTTAAGGAGTTGTGCATGGGTAAATATCTACTGTACTATTGCATGATTACGAATAAACAGGTATTGCCAAACTTTGGCACCTCGAATGATGTACCTGTTCTGTTAATACAGTGCATTATAATCGTTTAATAAAACTCAATGGGTTGAATATCAGCGTTAATTTTATTTGTGTGTTCAATTTTGCAGGTCAGGAGGAGAACTTGTACGCTAAAAAGAACTATGACAAGTATTTATCAGCTTTGAAGAATTCAGGTCTCGTGTCGGTGGAGGAGAAAACGCAGGGTGCCACTGCTGATGTTGGCGCTGGTGCTGAAGGAGGTGCAGGAGCCATGGCCCTGCTGGGTAAGGGTACCGATCACAGAAGAAGAGCCATCGTCATTTCACTGTCACATGCAGCAGCTTGCTCTCATTTTTTATTCACATTCATTTCTTTTTAGGAACGACTGCACCAGGAAGCCCAGATGGCTCTAATAAAGAGGTACAAGCCAGCAGCACACAGCGTATAAAACCGACAATGTGTCTCCTTTGTAAACTGTAACTGATCCGCGGTTTGTTGACGTCCTGATCGAAGCTGTTTCTTTCTCCCAGGAGGACCAAGATGGAGGACAGTCGGTCGGGCAGAGGAAAAGGGTAAAACTGAGCAGCAGTACCAAAGGTAAATGACTCCCATTACCGCCCGCTCTGCGTGTTGCATGATTAAAGTTACTAATCATGATTGTTGTTTTTTTTTAAATGCCTTCAGACCCATGTATCATTGAATCTTTAAAGCATAAGTGCTTTCTGGAAGAGCTGCTGTTTTGGACTATAAAATATGAGTTTCCTCAGAAGATGGTCACATTCTTATTAAATATGTTGCCAGATCAAGATTACAAGGTATTTTTCCTTGGTCAATATTTCTTAAAATACTTTGGACCTTTTTTCTTTTAAATTTGCTCTTATTGATAGTTGTATATTTACACTTTTGCAACCCCATGTGACTTGAAGTAGAACGTTAAAGGAAATGCAACAGCTCAGACTAAATATTATTTTTCTTGTTCCCCCCCCCTCTAGATCACTTTTACAAAAACATTTGTCCAGCACTATGCATTTATCATGAAAACACTGATGAAGAGTCACGAGTCAGACACTATGTCCAACCGCATTGTACATATTAGTGTGCAGCTGTTCAGCAACGAGGAGCTGGCTCGCCATGTGACCGAGGAGTGCCAGCTGCTGGACATCATGGTCACAGTCCTACTTTATATGATGGAGAGTTGCCTTATTAAAAGTGAGCTTCAGGGTAAGTCGTCAGAATTACACTCAAACTGGGTTGCCTCACCCGAACCTGCTTCAGCGCTCTTCTCCCCGTACGATGGTGTAATAAATGAGAAAGATGGTTGATGCGATTGATTTAGGGTCCACATCCCAAGCGAGCAGCATGAGACTTTCTAGCGAGTGATTTGAAATCATATTGTCAGCCAGGGTTTTAATCTCTCTCTCTCTCTCTTTTTTTCTCCCCCCTGCCCGTAGATGAAGAGAACAGCCGCCATGTTGTGGTGAACTGTAGCGAGGCTCTGCTGAAGAACAACACTTACTGGCCATTAGTTAGTGATTTTATTAATATCCTCTCACACCAAAGCGTTGCAAAAAAGTTCCTGGAGGACCACTCATTGTTGATGCTCTGGATGAGCTTCGTGTCCTTTTTCCAGGGTAAGTCATCATTTTAGCCCGAGTGCTCCATTTTGGTTCTGCTTTATATAATAATGGAAAACATTTCAGCTTAGGATGGCATTTTTAAACTAACTGTTGCTCACAGATCCGAAAATTTGCTGTGATTTACTGTTATGCGACAAGTGTGAGCTATAATCTGATGTATATTTTCTTGATGGATAATTTAATTTATATCGTTTATTGTTAATTGGGTTATTATTACTCGCATTATTATTGTAATTCCTAATAATCATGAAAATATTGGACCAATAATGCCGTGGCTAAATTTAATGCAATTAAATGCAATTAATTTGAAATAATCCTGCTCTGTCGGCGTTTGAGTTGGCGCTTACGGCATGGTCGGAATCAGTAGGCGAAAGTGTGCTGAAGTCAAACTCATTGAAGTTACATTTCTGGTTGGTGCTGTTCATTTTGTGTTCTGTGTCAGAGCCCTAAAAATAACAGCCTGCACAGTGAGCTAGAGTATCTTCTTGCTGACGTTATGTCCACAAGTGTCACAGTCACATCGTATGCAGTTTTGCAGAATAGTTATTTCCTATAGAAATGTAAACTTTTAACTGTGTTATCTCTCCCATGTCATCAATACAAAATACAAGTTTAGTCTACATTTTGAAATATTTCCCTGCTGATAGGTATGAACTTGAATAAACGGGAGTTGAACGAACACGTGGAATTTGAGTCTCAGACATACTATGCAGCATTTGCAGCAGAGCTGGAGGCCTGTGCCCAGCCAATGTGGGGTCTTTTAACACATTGTAAAGTCAAAGTAAGTCCTGCCACACATCCTCTGTGTGCGTTGCTGTTGACGAGTTAATGGTAACTGGGAATGTGAAAAATGTCTTCAAACAGGAGACTCAGGAATATACTAAAACGGTGGTGCGCTACTGCTTGGAGACTCTGCAGATCTGGTTTGATGCCATAGGCTTCATCGATGAGGTAACTTTAAAGCGTTGGTTTGTTCTAAGCCTTTTAGCCTGTTTCTCATGGTTAATCTGTCCTTCATAGCCTGCTCCAAATCAAGTCACCTTTCATCTGCCACTGCATCGCTACTATGCCATGTTCCTCAGTAAGGTAAATCTGAGATTTCATCGGAGACACGGAATATTGTCGTTTCCCCACATTTAATTGTCATTGTGTTAATGTTAGGCTGTAAAGTGCCAAGGCCTGGACCTCGATAGCCTCCTGCCTGACCAGGAGATGTTGATGAAGATTATGGTCCATCCACTACAAATCCAGGTATAACATTTGGCCAATGCTGTTAGTTGGTCTCCTCTAGGTTTTTGGCCCCGTGGTAACCAACCATTACCATGTGTCGCTGCAGGCATGCTTGTCAGAGATCCACAGCAACATGTGGGTCAGGAATGGTTTGCAGATCAAAGGACAGGCCATGACCTATGTGCAGTCACACTTCTGCAATTCCATGATTGACCCCGACATCTACCTGCTTCAGGTTTGTATCACTTTAGCCACATTTCAAATCGCACAACAAAAACTGCATTTAGGATTCTTCTTGCAGGTTTGCGCATCAAGACTAGATCCTGACTACTTTATCTCCAGTGTTTTTGAGAGGTGAGCTCTATGTAGTTTTACATTTTTTTTAATTCAACAGAGTTTAGTTGCGTCACACGCACATCTTCTTTTGTGCAGGTTCAAAGTGGTGGACCTGTTAACGATGGCTTCCCAGCATCAGAATGCCGTCTTAGACTCCGAGCAAGAGAGGCCGATGCTTGAAGGAGCGCTGACCTTCCTGGTTATATTGACCAGCCTTCGCATTCATTTAGGTCAGTTGTTTAATTCAAAACACCCGCAATCAATTCATGTCAAGTCAATTAAAGGAGTTGCACACTTAACTTTACATGCGTACTGTGTGACGTGCTTAACTTTAAAGGGGCGGTGCAGGAACTGTTGAAGCACTGGGTGGAACCGCATGATTGTTTTTTTAGGTCAATCTTCCAAATAAGACGGGTGCATTTTAAATTATTAAAGCCACATTGACATGCTCTGAACCTCCCCTCTGACTTGTGCTGTCTGGTATTTGGGTTAAGGTTCTAATCTTCCTCAGTTTATATTTACATTCATTTCCTCGCTCTAACTAACAGGGATGACGGATGACGAAATCCTTCGAGCAGAGATGGTCTCGCAGCTGTGTATGAACGATCGCACACACAGTGCACTGTTAGACCTCGTATCCTTTAATATTTAAAGAGGAACTTAAAGATTTGAAGTTCAACCATAGTAGTCTGTTTTTCCATGACACTTTATTTCCCAGATTCCTGAGAATCCTAACCCGAAGAGTGGCATCGTGCCAGGGGCTTGTAGTTTTGAGGAGATGCTCTCCGCTGTGGCTGATTTCAAAGCGCCCGTGTTTGAGCCAGGAGGCTCCATGCAGCAGGGAATGTATACTCCTAAAGGTATGGGATTGCAACAAGTGCTGTGCAAATAACGCAATGCTCTCAAATAAACATTAGGTAATCGGATTATTTGTTGGTTCTGCCGTCTGCACTTTATAATAGAATCAGATATGTGTTTTGCTTATGTGCTGTTCTCCAATGGCCTTTTTAACAACAAATCGTTGTTATATTCAAAGTATTTACATAGTGTTAGGTCATTTGTTTTACTGTAACTGACAAAAAGCAACAGTTTAAGAAACCAAACTTAGGTCCTTGCTGTGGTCGATTTAAAATTATGAAATTAAGCTTTATAAAGCTGTGTGGTTTGTTTGGGCCACGTGATTAGACCTCAGTTGGCCACTTGGAGGCAGGCTTGGACCACTTTTACACAGAAGATGAAGGAAGAGTCTGAACCGGTAGTTTGTGCTTCAGGGTTGACACAACGTCTTGTCTCTTTTTTCCACATCTAGCGGAAGTGTGGGAGAAAGAGTTTGACCCCATCATGGTTGTCCTCAGGACAGTCTATCGACGTGATGTCCAGTCTGCAATGGACAGATACGCAGCTTTGTAAGTCAACGCTGGCCTCAATTTCCTCAAATGTGAAGTTGTTTTTTTTTTGTTTTTTTAATCAGGAATGAGTTACTATGTTAATTTGAGTGTTGCTATGCAGGACAGTTGAATCTGAGCTCAGCCACCTTTTTAGCAATTTAAGAGCATGTGTCTCATGAAGGACACTGAATGTGATGACTACCAGGTACCGAGTCAAGTTAAATCCAATTAGTTTGTTGTTATTCTTTTAATTGTAATGGAATTGAGGAGATTTTTCTTGTTTGGCACAGACATCTCCCAAGACAAATGTGTCTCTGAAGGAGACACCACAGCATTAACTTTCTTGAAGGTCACTGGAATGTGTGTAGCTGCTAATTATAATGAAAGGGTCCCTCAGTGAGTGCCTGTTTGAAATGGTAGTTGAGTAGATAATATAATGGGATTTTGGTCTGGATTTCTTTGGTGTCACGTAATTAAAAAGATCGTTATATGCCCACTTAATTGTTCTTTTCATACTTAAAATATGCTTTTTCCCCCCCTCTAAAACCGGTTGAGGTGTTAGAAGCCCGAAGGAACGTTAGGCATTGAAACATATTGATGCTGTTATGCTTTGAGTCTGATGCCGCCTCGTGTTGCTCATTCACAGTGTTTGAATATGATGGATTGCCTGTCAGGCTGGCCCAACGTTTATACAATAATACTCTCTTCATCAGTAATAGAGTGAGCGACTGTGCTGCAAGGTGGCTATTCCAATGGCTAGAATAAAGCCTTTTTTAGATGGAACAGTGCAATATGTCACTCCATCTAACTTCTGTTATGCTCTATATGTTGCTTTATGTGGAAATTAATCTGTTGGATATGCTAGTAGCTGCAGAACTTCTAAAGGTGATGTATTGTGTTCTTTCTGTTGTGACACTTGTTCTTTTTGATGCTCATTTAGTTTAAAACAGTCTGCTATCCATACTGGCAACCCATGGCCCCCATATAAGGAAAGGACTCCTCTTCATCCATGTTACAAAGGCCTTATCAAGCTGTTGCATTGCAAGACGCTGCACATTGTGATATTCACGCTTCTTTACAAGGTGACCTTTTCAACAACTACTAAAGTACATCATTTGCATCTCAATTCAGTGCTTGAAATAAATTATTGATACCTGTTCTTGCTGTCTTGAATTGCTACATAAAATAGGATAACAGGCAATTAGTTGCTGCTGAGGTTTGACAAGATACAGGCACAAAATTAAATGAAATGTTGCTGCAAAAAGACAAAGGCATTGAGAAGAATATGATTGTCTTATTAACATCGGTAAGCAGGGGATACTGCTCTTTGTTCATCAGTTTCAATAATTTGATTTATTTTAGATATGGATGGATCATCAGAACATGTCTGAGCATGTGCTGTGCATGGTGCTGTACCTGATCGAGTTGGGCTTGGACAACCAAATTCAAGACCACAAGGAGGATGAGGTTTGATAGATTATCTTTGGGTCAAAGCTGCTCTCACAGTCACGGAGGACACCGACTCACTGGTTGTAATGCTTCCAGGAGCCTTGCATTGAGGAGCATTGCCATGACAGCTGGTTCCCTGGCACCAACCTCCTCTCCAACCTGCACCACGTCATCAACTTCGTCAGGGTCCGTGTCCCTGAGACGGCTCCTGAGGTGAAGCGAGAGGCTCCTCCCAGTACCAGCACTGAAGCATCTTCCTATGGCCAGGTAAAAAATAAAGAAGGCCCCACAACCAATTAATTTAGTCTTTAATGAATTTGAAGGTAGCTATAAAGTAGCAGGAACAGTTACATTTTGTTTCTTTTCAGATTAGTCATCACCTTAATGAGCTACTGAATAAATGGGCTTGTTTAATGCCATTTTTGTGGTCAGTGGTCATTATAATAGCAAATGCTGTCTTCTCCGCCAATAAGTCTGATGGCAAATGGCATATGCATTTGATGGTAAAAAAAAGTACAATAAAGACAGTGTTTGTCGACAGAGAATGCAGTGAGATGGTGAACATGTTTCTCCAAAAGTGTAGCCACAAATTTTTTCAGGGCAGGTTGTTCGTAGGAGAGAGCTAATCCTCGGTGTCTGTGGTTCCACCCAGAGTATCGAGGTTCATGCTAAGTACCGATTTGTGAGGGAAGCTGTTGTCAGTGCTGAGCTGATCAGACCTGACAGAAACCTTCTGTATAAGTTGTATCTTGGATGAGCTTTCAAAAGAGGGAAAAATGCCACCCGCAGACTAAAATAGAACACCATGGAAAACGTATAAAGCAGGAAAGTATTTAAATTTTGAAGATTACTCACACGTCATTGATCCTCTAGTGAACACGTGCTCTGCTCCTCGTACCCTACAGCTGACGCACTTCTAGTGAACATTGAAGCTGCATGCATGGAGGAGTAAATCTGCATGTGATGGTTGGGATTCCATTATAGATTATAGATTCTGAAAACCTTAAAATCAGACACATTCTCCATCTGCTGACACTCATCAGCTCAGAGGAACTTAATATCATCATCATCCATTACTGTTATTGTACGTATCTAACACATTTCCTTTGAAATCATCCTGCACCACTCACCACCAGTTTTCTTTTTGTTTGTTTGATGATTAAATTATATAAATGGGGTTCTCAGGCAAATTGCTTCCATATTTTCCCTTTTTCATTCTAAGCTGTGCTAACTGACTGCTGGCTGAAACTCTTTATACATCATTAGTCACCACAATGCTTGTGTATAACTCACCATACTAAAATTATTTCCTCTATATGCAAACACAGCACATCATGTTGTAAATAGCTGATGTGCATTGATGATCTGATAGGAGAGAATGATGAGGTCATTTTTGTGGCATTTAGTTATGCTGATATTAAAACAGTGCAACATTTTTACATGGTATATCTAAGAAGTTTCGGTTTTACCGTTCAAGGATGAGCCACTAGTTGTCACTTTTTCATGTTATCATTATTATTCATGTGACTGTGCCTGCTTCACAGAATTCCAGGCGTCTTTCAGGGAATTGGAGAGAGGTAGCTATCTACAACCATTTTTGTGCAATGGCTTTGTTGCCACCAGCAGCCATGTTTTTCCTATTCATCTTTGTTTTGACACATTTTTTGAGCATCTGCTTGGTATCTTTTTTTAAGGACATCTGCATTTGCGTGCCAAGACATGTGTATAATGCTCCAGTCCAGCCTCCATCCTTTCATGTGTGATGCAAGTCTGATAAACGCTTTTTAACTGCATGTCAGTATGATTGATGGTGCCTCGACTGGGTTGTGATGTATGTTTATTTAACACAGCAGCTGAGGTCCTCTCTTGTCAGTTAAGGTCAATCCCTCAAATTGGTTGCTTTAACATCAGGATGCTTTGAATGCTCTCAGGAGTACAGTCGTTCCGTTATTAGCGTTGGTATTTGTGAAACGTCAGTGTAAATTTGATTATGGACATTTCATCAGTGCTTTGTTTGTACGGCGCCTGTCTCAGAGACCCAACCAATTTATCAAAGTCCATCATACTATTGAGCAGGGGGACGGTGAACACACATATTCTGCATGTGTTCAGTGGCAGAAATGATTATGACATTTGTTGGAATATTTTCATATTGTGTCTGCTTT
The DNA here is from genome assembly GCA_911728415.1 of Lagocephalus sceleratus. NCBI lineage: Eukaryota > Metazoa > Chordata > Actinopteri > Tetraodontiformes > Tetraodontidae > Lagocephalus > Lagocephalus sceleratus. Next base: position 1,879,700 of record CAJVRN010000216.1, on the reverse strand, counting down.
AAAATTGGAATGATGTGTGTTCCAATGTTTTGTTTAAATATGCCCCCCCCCCATACCCATCTTTAACAATATTAACAGTTAACCTTCATTGTTGCATCTTCAATCTAAAATATTGTTCTGAATTTTACGATCACGTGTTGTCCTTTATGATCAAAATTGTTTATTTTTTTGACTCTACCTTCTTAGAATCTACGAGAAGCTCAAGTTTTCAGCCTCGTAGCAGAACGAAGGAGGAAGTTCCAAGAAATTATCAACCGCAACAACACGGAAGCCGCTCAGGTTGTCAGGCCCAAAAGCTCCTCAACACGCTGGGTTCCGCCAGGCACAGCGCCTCAGCTGGTGACAGAGATCCTGGAGATCCGTGAGAGCATGCTGTCTCTCCTCATAAAGCTCCACCAGAAGCTGTCATCTAAGCAGAACTCTCTTTCGGCGTCCTGGCTGGAGGATATGGACTCGAACCGTCACGCTCACGGAGACGGAATCACAGCTATCGAGCGCATCCTCACCAAGGCGGCCACGCGCAGCTGCCAGATCAAGCGTAGCATCCAGGATATCTGCGGAAAGGTCTGTCCTCCTGTTCCGCCAAAGAAAAACAGCCCCTCCGACAAGAAAACCATGGACAAAGAAGAGAGGTAAAATAACCTTGTGCTCTGGAACATTCCATTCATCACCATTTAGTTGTATTTTATGATCCCATATGGTATTTGACCCTGTCATGCATGAATTACAAGACGTGCGTCACATGTTGGATGATGCAACAAATGGCCTTTGTGTTGTTGATATGCAACAGTGGCAACCAAACCAGGCATTAAAAGATAAGTGACCAGAACAGTGACCGATGTGCTTGAAAGGGTCAAGTTAAAGCTTGAAGAGGCTTCAAGAGGCTTTTTTATAATCTGAAGTTTAAGTTATTTTTGTGACCAAAACATGGAATGAAGATGGGGGGGGGGGTACCAAATGTTAATGTCCTTTTTAATCTTCCTACCATTTTTTTTACATTTTGGAAGACAAAACCAAAAGTAATTATTGGATGTTGGAATTTCCCCTCACATTCACTCACCAGTCTCCCATTTACCATCTAATGATGATGGAGTGGGCTGTAGCCATTTAATAATTACTTGGTTTTTGGGTGGTCTCACCTCACAGACAAAGGTGAAGGTAAAATGTCTCCTGTTCACATCTACCACCACTGTTTCCAAGGCAACCGGTCAGGCAGGAATATGGTCAGTGGCTCTGAGAAGCGAGAAGCTGCTGCCCATTCCTCATGCTCGTTGTCGGCACCCCTAAAACCATCAATGAAACTATTGAGCTGTGATGTGTCTGTCAGCATTTGTTTATGTCCCCTTATTAGAGACTTAATTTACCGTCAGCTCTCATCCTTTTCCCCATTGTATCAGGTTTATTATGGGGATTGTACTTATAGTATATATATTTCATTGACTATTTCAGACGACAGCGAGCGAGAGAGAGACAGCAGAAGCTGCTTGCTGAATTTGCCTCAAGGCAAAAGAGTTTCATGGAAACAGCCATGGATGTTGGTAAGAAAACTCCCACACATGAATGGATATTCATAAAAATACTGCTACTATCTGACAGTTTGCTGCTGTGTTTAGATCCCTGTGTACCAAACCAAACCTTTAACATAAGGGTTAAACACTTGAATTAATATAGTTATCTAAAATAACAGTTTTCCTTCTCTTGCATCATTGATCTTATAACAGCTAAGGCAAAGGATCAAACATATTGCTGTGCTCTTCTTTTGTATATAGCTACGACAAACACTAATGCATGTACACTTGGGTTTTACACCATTAAGGGACATATTTACACTTACTACCTATCTTGTTTTTCCTACACTTTTTCACTGGAGCTCAGTCATAACAGCCCAAACCCAAGTTTGTGGTCTCTGCAGGCCTGTTAGAAAATATTGATAAAAGAGGGATCCTGTGGGAGTACGGCTTGCTGCTGGTGGAGGGCATGTGAGATTAAATCACTGATAACATGCTGGTCTCCCTGGCTCACCCTGATACAACCTTGTTAGTAAATGAGTAATAACAGCTGCTGTGATCAAATCACACTTGCAGAACACTATTATGTCCCTTTTCTATGTGTTCAGATAAAGCAACTTTAAATTCTTGTCACTGCTTCAGTATAGGTTACCCTTGGGTGGTAAGATAATTTAAATTGGTGGTGGTTTTTTATAGCTTCCTTAAAGTTGCAGATATTATGATATAATATTACTATTGTGATAATATTGATTTCTTAACGATGCAACATAACAGATAGGTAGAAAGCAATGAAACAGCAGAAAACCAGCTGTGTGTGTCCTTGCTGCCTCCCATTTGTGTGTACCTGTGTGTACCTGATGGTTTTTCCGTGCACTACGATGCCCTGGAGCTAATGGTGCAGCATTGACGTTTAATGCGTCCTTCATTTCCCCAGGAACACAATGACCTCTCTTGAGAACATATTTTTTCAAAAAGCAATAAATCAATTTCCTCCACAGCTTGACATTTCCCCACAATATTTACTGCTCTAACTGAGCACAATTGTTAACATTTAAAACTCATTTCAAATTAGTAATTAGGTATTTCCTTCAGTGTCAGTCACAGCAGGGGGGGTGGATTTGTTTAGTCAGATTTTTACACATTTATCGCACGTCTATGAATGTTGTTTTTTTATGCAACAGTAAAGCTTCTCTAAATGTTTATTAAGCTTTCTTCTTTATCCTTTCTAGAATCTCCCGACACCGAGGCAGCCATGGACTTCGGAGCATCTGAAGTCATGGAGTCCGAGGTCCTCTATGACTGTGTGATCTGTGGCCAGAGCGGACCGTCCACGGAGGACAGACCCTTTGGTTTAGTGGTTCTCCTTCAAGCGTCCTCAGGTACATTGTGTGCCTACATTCTGTGCTTAAGCTCAGAGTTAAATCAACAAATATTTACCTGTTTTATGTTTTCACTCTATGGTTTACTGATGGGCTCTTCTTTATGGCACTTTTGATCCACCATATTGGAAATGACACGCTTAGTTGGGTGGTTAGCCATTGTTTTAATTGCCTCATTAATCATTGGTTGATCTCGGTTCATATGTGTGCTCCCATCACTTTAGAGGGTAATTTCTCTTGAAAGTTGACAGCGGGGGGGGTCGCTTTGCTGTCAGAAATACTGAATGACCCTTTGCTTCATATAAACTAAGGAACTTCTACATCTCATTTTAATCAAATGCCTGTGGTCGTCTTTCAGTGCTCGGGCACCGCTGCAGAAGCAAAGAAGCTAAGAAGCTACCGACGAGTGATGAAGAGCACATCTTCGCTGCAGACACGTGTGGGGTCGCGAATGACATCAGGCTCACACTCATGCAACGATTCTTCAAAGATGTGGGTGTCTACAAAATATAACAAACCATATGGAACTCTATTAATATATTATAAACATTAATGCATTAATGGATAATTATGCAACAAATAATTTACTTTATCTGCATTTCTGAGTCATATCTGACCAATTCTATTTATTTATTTATTCATTCATTTCCTGCGCTTATTTTGTACGTTCTTCAGTGCAGTAACTCACCACTATAAATTGGGATTGTGTAAAAGAAGCAGACAAAACAAAAAGTGCTCAGATCTGTGGAGAGAAGTTCAGGAAAAAGATCCTATTTATTTGAGTATAAAAGTATTTTAAAGGTCCCTCTGCCAAGGTTGTGCTGGTTGAATGTTTGGATCAGGCTCACTGATGTTTTTTTTCTTCTGTGAATTCTACAGAGCTCTTGTCTGCAGTCTGTGTCAATAGGTTGGGATGGGGGCGTTTACGTCCAGACCTGTGGACACACTTTGCATATAGATTGTCAGAAGTCCTATATGGAGTCTCTGAGGGTAAGAGGAGGCTTGGACTACCTGTGTTACTACAGGAATTAATCAGATCCATTCTCTTGTTAATGACTATTCTGCATGAGCGTTGTTCCAGGCAAATGTAACGCCTTTCCTCCCATTTCAGAATGACCAGGTCCTCCAAGGTTTTTCTGTTGACAAGGGTGAGTTTACCTGCCCGCTGTGTCGACAGTTTGCCAATAGCGTTCTTCCATGTCGCCCTGGGCGGGGCACAGAGGCGGGTGCTTGGCACGCACCCACCAACAAGAACATATGTGTGCTTGTTAGAGAGGTGGAAGACCTTCAGGAGAGACTATGCCTTTTTTCAGTAAGTGTGGTACAAGTTGCAGTCACAACATTCTGTATGTACTGATGTTTTTTTCTTTTATTGGCCTGTTTCTCTTCATTGACTTCCTAAATTTGCCTTTCTGGTGCTTTCTTTTTCAAGACTGAATCCAACTTGAGTAAAGAGATGGAGCTTGTTATTAAAGACATCAAGAATACCACACAGAAGAAATACATGGACTACGGAAAGAACCCCGGCTCGCCCGACAACGACTTCCTCTTCATGTACTCTGTAGCCAGGTGAGGACGCCGTCAGTCATGGTGGCAGAAACATCTGGCTCACGGTCACTCTGTCTGCTAAATAAACATTTTAAAATAGTCATAGAGTGTAATAGCGCAATGAAAATTGTTAATTCCTGTTTTTGTTGACGGTCTCTACTACTGCTCAAGCTTGTTGAGAAGTGTTAGCGCTTTGGTCTACGACTTAAAAACAATATGGGTATTTGTGTTGGATACACAATTGTTAGCATCTGTTTCATGGAGGAGGCAACTGTATGTGGAAGTGCTGTGGTCGTAATGGGACAAATGGGTGGACTGGAGAACATCTTTTTTTTTTTTTAACCAAAAGTGTTATCATGCATGTTTACTACATGTTGTAATGTTATAGACTCGTGTGCGACGCTTTCAAACACGGTTCAGTGGCTTTGTATCTACAGTCTTGGAGGTAGTCTTTCTGAGGCGCCTCCTCTTCCCATTACAATAATTACCACACAGATAGAAAATGGTGTCGTCTCTCACTGTTGTTCTCTCTTGGGTTCGAGTTTTACTCTAAAAAGGTACTTTAAGATGGACGTTAAGATCAATACCTGAGCTGTTGCATAGTACTCAGATCAGATATATGGATTTCTTTGCATTCTTTTTTTTTTCCACATCACTCCAGGGAGCTGTGATGGTGGTGTTGATTTATTTCCCACCACACCTGTCACAGCGCAGTATTGGTCCTGCAAGGCCTGTAGCCTACTAATGCACGAGCAGATTTGTCTTTTTTTTTTTTTGTCACCACAAAATGGCCTTTAATGTATGTTCCCATTAAGTCTGTTTCTGATCTCCTCCGACTAAATCGTTCTATCACTAATTATCTTCATTGTTCTTTCATACATCTCGTTCATGTGACATTGTTCTGGGGCATCTTAGGATGAGCTTGCGATCAAAATCTTGCTACATTCATGATCTAATATTCACAAATCTCTTTGAGATTTATCTCTTTAATGAAGCAGTCATCTGTTCTTTTGGAACTTAACCTGTTTTGTGTGAAATTTGTCTTCTACCTATGGGGAAGGGAAGTTAAATGGCATAAAAGGAATGTGTTTTTTGGTACTTAAATTGCAGAGAGAAGTCACAGATCTGTGATTTGTGACATTCCTCATTCCCAAAACTCTCTTTTCTTATTTGATACAAGCAACCAGACCTCTTGCCCAACCATTTGCTCGGCCTTCCACCCTCGGCAGAATGCTCCCCGGAGCTCTGTCTGCGTCTGCCTGTTGGCCCTATGAAGTTCAATGAACAGCGCAAATTGCCTGAGGAGTGGAAAATTCCTTTGTCACACGGACACTCTTATCAGCAAAAGCCAGATGGAGCTTCACCATGGCTACATTATCTATGTGAAATTGCTTTTTCTCCCAGGAAACCCATGGATTTGCCCCCACCTTCATGGCACATACAAAGAAATGACCAGTATCAAGATGAAAACAGGCCCAGATCCCTCTTATTTTAGTCCTTCCTATCTTTCTACCATCTTTGCACTTCACTTTGGTTTTAGTTTATTTCCACCTCTATTTGGCTACTGGAAAATTAGGAGTCCCCAAGTGTAGTGTGTGGGGTTATACACGGGGAATTTACATTGGGGATTATTTATGAAGTGGTTGGAACAGCTTTTATGTTAATGGTGTAGCTTGTGCAAAATAAGTCTTAGAAAGCTGTTATTTGCTTGATGTGGCTGCCGAGCAGACACATTAAATGGCAAATGGCCTGACCAGCCGCCATCTTTCATCTTCCTTATCAAAGCAGTAAAAGAGGCGTACGTGACTAAAAGCTGAATTTGATAACACTGCCATTTATGGCGATATTATATTTTGTCTCTAAAATGTGGATACTGTTCCTGCAATAACAGCTCATTCTAAAGCATCCTATGTACATGGAAGTATAAGACACTTTAGTACATTGTTCTCATGAGACCTTTTGGTAATTTTAGACATCAATACGCCTTTCTGGTTGGCTTTTTCTTCTTTTTCTATACCATTGATGACTGTTTCATTGTGTTTTCCCGTTTTAACTTTAGTAATAATCTGTGCCTCCACAGGACAAACCTGGAGCTGGAACTTGTGCACCGGGGAGGAAACCTGTGTTCTGGAGGTGCCAGTGCAGCTGCCAAACGCTCCTGTCTCAGTGAGTGCTGTCTGTTTATCTGGAATATCTAACCGAGCATTATGTCGGTTAATAATAGTCAATGGTTTTTGAATGTTCAGTAGCAGAATAAGAGATGACAGTTATAGGCAATTATGCTATTGTAGATGGTATATTGGTCCTACAAGTATTAACAGTAGCTATGGAGCATAAACACCATCACCAGCTTGCTCTTGTCAGGGTCAATAAAGCAGACAAATGGAGCAAATGCTGTTTTACATTAGTGCGTGATGGCTGACAAAGGCATCTAAAACTCAAAGATCAACAAAAACTGACCTTCAGCCACTATTAACAGGCAGCCTCTTAATTTCTGGGTTTTGATTTGAATATTTTGGCTTTTATAAGAGGATATTGGAACAGAAAGCATGTGTGATTACATCATGGTGAGGTTGATGGACAGGCTACACGCTACTTCCTGTTTGGTAAATTATTCTGTCATAGTTGCGGCTGCCGCAGCAGGATGGCCTGTCGTTGTTGAGTGGCTGAAATTAGATTTCCAGCTGGCGGCTTTCCATTTGTGAAGAACAATAATGCTACACCTTGCTGACTCCCACAGTGAGTCAACACCACAGTGAGTCACAGAGAAAACAGGAAAACAGATTAGAAAGAACGGTAACTATTTGTTGAATGAAATCTCAAGTGGGTATGAAACATGTTTTTCTCTGGATGCTCATCCCCTTCTGTGACGCAGCTCTGGCGATGACTGCACCAATAGTCAGGCTTTTCTTTTTGTCATCTCTGAGCTCCTGTAAAGCCTCCTTGTTCTTCTTAAACTCTGATTGAACTTGATTTGTTTCTTTAATCATGCTGAACTTGATTTGTTTCTTTAATCATGCTGCTGCAACGCAATGCAACCTGGAAATGGATTAGAGCCCTTTATTAAGTGTGGAACCCCAAATAATTACATTTCATGTGTAATTTACTTGACTTTAGGTTCCAGTTACTGTAATGTGGCCTTTCAAAATATCTAAGATAATACTCCCTTTTCCTGTCTTCCTTTTTCTTGCTGCTGACACCTCAATATAAAATACAATCGCAGCCATGACAACAGTAACTGTAGCTCTTGCCAAGACAAATAACTGTGATCATGTCCGGAGAGATTGATTTTATTCACATATCTTCCTTTTCCCATTTACTTTCCCTCCCTCCTCTTCCGTAACTCTTCCCGGTTGATCCTGGTAACAACTGTGGTGAAAGACAGGAGGCAAACTGACGAAGAGGAATGAAAAATGAGTAAAGAATAACGCTTCATTCGCGTTCATCGTTCTATGCCCGGGCTGGCCTATGGAGGGCAGTGTTGATTCAAGTATTCACATATTTGGAAGCTCTTGCTGCAGTAGAACTGCTCAGTTCTCTGAAATCGAACAGAATTAATGTTTCTTTCTTAAAAAAAAAACCGCAACAACAAAAAGAAAGAAGAAAAAAGAATTCTTTTACCACAGTAACCTGAGGTGCCCAAATATGGTTTATATGCATCCATGCTTTAGAAGATCTCAATTTATATTTAATTGCAATATAGTTGTGTATTATATTTACATGTACTTTGGAAAAGAATTGCCAAATTGCATGCATTTACATACTTTAATCTAATGAACTCTGGTGCTTATAGATTGTTTAGTAGATGATATAGTGTCTTGCCGTTAAAGTACATGCATGTGAGTTCTTGTGCGTTGGGAGGTTGACTTCATGTTCCATTAGTTTCACACTGAACAGGTGTGACCTGACCGGAGTTGCTCAAGGCTATCAAACAGTGTTAAGGACCCAGCTGGCCTGGCCTGGCTTGGCCTGGCCTGGCTTAAACTCAGCCAAACAATTAGCGTGCTGTCTCTTCATTTGAGCATTGCGCTCTACTGATGAACAGAGCAAATGAACAGGCACTTGTTGTTGTTGTTTTTATCGTGTCAGGCAGCACTAACATTTTCTCTTCTCCTTCCTTTTTTTCCTTTTTTCTTCAGATCAGCTGTTCCATGTGTTGGCCATGCACATGCGTCTGTACAGCATCGATTTGGCGTACAACCCCTGGACAAAGCTGACACAGGTCACTCAAAGCAGAGAGGCACAGTGAGTAACTTTGTCTCATTCTAAGCAGCCCCCAGCCTCCACTTTCACTCACATATATTCAGCGCTGAAATAAAGATGCAATCTATTTGCCCCCCCACCACCACCACCTCCATCATTTCCTCCTGCCCCCAACAGCTTTTCTTCTACACAAAGAGGAGCTAAAAACAGAAAGGGGACCATATGTGGTTACCATAGATACCGGTAATTGCTGCATCTGGCAAATTACTGGGCACTCCACAGAGAGCAAAGCGACCCTGTCCAATTCACTGTACTGAGAGCAAGTGCTCCAAACTGTCATCATGCTAGCATGACTTCTTAGCCTCCCAGCTGGCTCAGCTGACTCCATCAAAGAGCCACATTTAACAAAATACAAAAGAGGGTTGCGACCACACACTGGCTCTCAAATCACATCCGAGCATGCTGTAGCATTTAACAGCATTTAACAATGCAGCGTGGGCATGAACCCCTTCGTATTAGCCTGATGGGACGGCAGTGCTTTAGCAGGGCACCATCCTGAGTGGAGCCATTAGAAATACTTCCAAATACTTTATTATACTTTTAGAAAGGAGTCATCGAGACCCTCGGGCGCTAATCCTAATTTACCTTTGCTAAATAGGACAGAAGGAGGAATCTCCAAACACATTTCCTGTCTTAGATTTTGCCTTATTACCAAAGAGGAGCGTGTGAATATATTGATTGTATGCAGTGGTAGAAATGGCCGTCCTCCCAGGCTTTCCTTCACTGCACAGGGAAATTAACTGATGAGTGCCTTGGTAATGGAAAGGTATTATTCTTTAAGTGCGGTTCTTCCCACTGAAAACCCCCGGGGCCTTTTAAGTGACGAGTGGGACCTTTTTACAATTGTCAACAGAAGAGGAGACATTTAAATGGAGTTGGTACACAATGAAAACTGTGCCCACATTAGGGAAGTTGGCTGGAAAATGGAGAGCATGAGCCTTCACAGGCTGCATGCTTTTGTAAAATTGTTAATTGCATGCAAAGCTTTTATGCAAGGGGGCGTATTTTTATTTACCTCGAATTACATAAATATTCAAGCACAAGACAAGACCAGTCAAATTAGGTGATTTTAAAATGGGAAAAAAAGGCTGTGAAATGAGAATATTTCATCACATATTTCATGAATGTAAATCTATAATAATTATTACCTTGTGCCAAATGTAATGGAAGACTAAAATGCCTGACTCTCACTCTGAATACACCAGGAGATTTTAACCCATTGCTTAATTCATGATTATGACAAAGGACCTGTGATGTACAGTACTTCAGACAAGAGACAAGCTCTTTTCCCTCTCTTGCAGCAGCTTTGATGAGGAGAGACCCGAGGTACCCATGCTCTTTCGAGACGTCCCTTCCCTCCTGATTATCTTCGTGCTAACAATGCCACAGCCACTGCGGAAAGGTAGGGCTTCTAACGCTGCTCCGTGACACCACACGAGAGGAGGGGGTGGGGGGGTTGGGGGGTGTTCTCTGAGTGCCCAGCCCAGTTATCAGTGGTAATCAGGGCTGAGTGCTGGAAAGAAACCTTTCACATCTCTTATCGGTGCGGTTATTGCTGTTGTTTGGTGGGGAAGGTCAGAGACACTCGACCCTGATGATGGGAGGGCTGCAGCTCCTCTATGTGCCCTTCATTTCTGCCTGGTTGCTCTGCTGGAACAGTTGCAGGGCCACCGAAGCACCAGTCCAGCACACCTCAGGCATGCATTTTAATGTAGGAAGATTATTCTAGTGATGAATGAATTAGGCTGGAAAGGACATTTGAAACACAATTATTTAACTTTCCAAAGGTTACCCTTGTAGATATTGCTGCACTTCCTAGTGATTTATTAATGATTAATGAAGTCTTTGTTTTTGAGGAAAATGCCAATGATGTTTTTTTTTCTGAGACAAAAGGTGAGAGGTGCTCAAAGCGTGACAAATGTGCAGTGTGTCTGTTTCCAAACGGACAAAAGGCTGACACATGACCAGTCCTGAGGGGCGGGGGCGCTTTGCACTTGACTGCTGGAGAAAGATTGCCTCCTTTTTTTAGTGCAGTCTCTTAATTGTGTGTCCTGACACTTGTCACAGTGAACAGGACATTGAAGATGTCAGGATCTCTTGACTGGAAAGGAAAACAGATGGCACTCTTTGTTGCCTTTTTTTTTTTAAATCAAATGTCCTTTGAGCCACATTTTCCACCTGCTCACGACATCCCACAATATTCATTAAGGGTCAGTGCAATCAGCTCCCACATGCAGAGCTGCCTACCTCTTGCTTTTTTATAAATTAAATAACGTTCCTCTTCGGTAGAAATGTTCTATGCATATAAAATGATTTAAAACCTCTCCTTTTGCAGAACATTTTACCTGTGTGGTGAAGATGCTGTACAACCTTCAGTTCATCCAGGCTTTGGCTGCACTTTCTTCCAAGTTCAGTCCAGATGAAAGGCAAGCCTGGAGCACAGCTGGAGCCCTCAAGAAGGTAAACAGGGCTACAAATTAGAGTTTCTTCACTCATTATGTATATTTTGATACAGAAATTGCCTTTACTTTCTGGTACCATCTATACCAGGGGTGTCAAACCGGTTTCACAAAGGGACTGTTGGAACAAAAACCTGCAGCCACACGGCCCTTTGTGGAACCGGTTTGACACCCCTGATTTATACTATAGAGCAGGGATGTCCAAACTATTCCACAAAGGGCCGTGTGGCTGCAGGGTTTTGCTCCAACCAGTCAAGCACACCCAGTTTGACCAATCAACTGTCTGAAGCCTCAGGTGAGTTGATTACATGAGTCAAGTCTGGTGTGCTGCTGCTGGGTTGGAACAAAAACCTGCATTCACGCGGCCCTTTGTGGAAGAGTTTGGACATCCCTGCTATAGAGGATCTTCAAGGTTTAGTGGAGAGTCACCCAGAAACTGGGATCCTCTCTGCTAGACCACAAAGGATTACTATGACCTGACTGAGTTGATCGTAGTACAGATGTGTTGTCCCTCTCTGCCTCAGTGGCAGTGTTATCTAGAAGACATAGAAAGAGCTTCCAAAGCCATTGGTTCACTTGTAATACTCTTTCATTTCTGATAAATGACATTATTACTTTTCTGAACATCTCTGCAGGTAAAATTAGTGATATACTGCTAATCGTAATGTAAACCTTAATGGAACATGTACAGCTGCTGGCAGTCATTTTCAAAGGTCATGTAAAAGTCAGATTGTTCCACAAAAATTAATAATGACATTAAATCATTTGATATAATATAGTGCTGAGGTGTATTTCGCTGGGTTCTTGTTTCCTGTGCATCATTCCCCTTTGTTTAAATCGTTGTTGTTCTTCATTACCTTGGTAATTGTGGTGCTGCAGATCGCTGTATTATTGAGAATCTGCTTTGATTTAATGAAAAACAATGGTCCAAACCACTCTCTCCAGCCACACACTCATGCATTGTAATGTTGGTGTTCTCCAGCCATCCATTAAAAAAGACTGAAAATCAACAACGAGGACGACATTTATACTGGGTGGAATGCCATTTTAATTAAATTGAAGTTGTTTGGGAATATGCAGTGTGAACAAAGATCAGAGCCTGGAGGAAGGCACTCGTGGATTTAAAATTCCACCCCTATAAATCTCTGACAAAGGAAGCAGATAAGACTGCTGTTTTAAATTCTTCTGCGCTCAGCTTTGATAAACACTCGCGGTTTCTCTATGTAAAAATCCCACTGAACCGGTTGAATTTTTATCAGTAGTCTGTAATGTCTGCATTTTATCAGATGTTATTTAGTGGTGAATGGTACCTGCTGCTCACTGTGCATTAGTTACTGTTACATTAAGTCTAGCATATTTTACACTTTAAATAGTTCATTCAAATTACTCATTAATTAACTAAATAGGGATTAAACCATTGACTGCATATAAAAAATGTACATAGTCTCCTGGTATGAAAAGTGAAGCCACATGGAAGTGATTTTACATATAATACCACCGAGATCCTCTGGGGGCTGGCTCCAGAAGCCCTGGTTCCAATTTACTCTCCCATTCATTTTCAATCATGAAATCCTCTTTCACTAATTTTTCACACCTCAGAATGGTGTCGTATCATCCTAAAATATGATCTGATGGTCCATAATTTAGTTGTCGTCATTTAGTATTTAACCTTAAAAATGGGGCCTGTCAATATGAGTGACATCAAAGGTTACACTCCACCCCTTGACTCCTCCCCCAGCCCCACCCTTTTACCTAATATGGTAAAAGGTTGCCAATTGGAACATATATAATATTTAATAAAGATATTCTGAATACCAGCACAGATATCTGACCTCAGGTCAGCCTTTCGAGAAGTGAACTGAACCTGATACCCTTCAATGTGCTTGTGCATGTTTATGACTCTACACTTTGGTTTTTCCTGTCGTAGAATTCTTCACAAGCTGAGAAGTCTTTTGAAGTGCTTCTCAGTCACGTCATCTCCGAGCTCTCCAAAGACAAAAGTGTCTACAAAGTGGACTCTAAAGAATCCTCAATGGTAAAAAAAAAATCACTTGAACTAAACACTTAAGAACAAACTGGCTCTCAGTCTCCTCCTGTTTTTCTTTTTGAAGTGAATTTCCTGGCAGACTGAGAGGGTGTAATCTTCAGAACTAATGTCCACAGAGAGATGGAAGCCACAGTATCACCTACAAGCTGTGGCCGGGTTATTGATCATGTATTGCTGTCGTTTCCCTCTCCAGCTGATCTCCAGTGTGTGGTCGCCTCAGTCTATTGAGTTCAGCCTCCAACAGTTCTGCTTGCCCTTCCTTCGCCTCTCCTGCCTTCTACAGCATCATCTCTATGGAGACAATCTAACAGGCTGTCAGGTACCATGGAACTATAGCCCGGTTGTTATTATTTAAAACTTGTATAGCTGAAAGTTTATGAGGTTTCATTTGTTCCCAAAACTCATGAAGAGCAATGTTTGTGTGCCCACAGGAAGAAGATGAGTTCTCAGCCCTGGCTGCATGTCTGGGGCTCTTCACCTCAGGCCCCCAACCTTCTAGCATGGTTACCAGTGCCTCATGCCTGCAGTGGCCAGTCACCGCCTCTGATCTGGTGGTGCAGTGGTGTGCTGAGGTCACAACTCTCTCCCAGATCCAGGCGGAGCAGTCGTTGGTATGTATGGGGAGATACATGCTTATGGGACCATGTTTCCAGCAGCGCAGCAGCTGCACACTCGCTTGTCCGTGTCAGTCACAGTCAGCCTTGCTGCTTTTTGCAGACCTACACAAAGAACAGTCTTCTGGAAGGACCTCTGTTAACTGTAAATCGATTTTAGAATTTGATGGATAGAAATTCTGTGTTGAACACTTATTGAACTCACTGATATGATCACGCGCGACTGTATTTAAATCTGCTCTAACAGTGCACCGGATTGTTGTCTTTAACTGAATACTGCAGCACTTTCTCCTCAGAAAGCATGAAATGGTCTCCTGGCTTTAATGTTGAATGGACAGCGACTGTTAAAGCCGAATGGAAACTGTTCAGTGAAACTGGGTAGCTGTAATAACTGTAGCTTCCAAACCCTCTGTCTGGGTGGGGTCCTGCCATCCGTCTGCCACTGAGGCTACATTCCAAAATTCACCCCCAGTCTGTCAGAATTGGTGTTTTTAGTGAGCAACAGATGTAACATGGTGGTAATTCCGCCATGTTACAAAAAAACAAAAACAAAGCCTGTGTGTGTTTTTTTTTTTCTCCCTTTGTAGACTTTGCTGGTGCAGGACCCTCAGTGGGCGCCACCTCGTCTCCTCCAGCTCCCTGACAACTACAACATCATCTTCCAGTACTATCACAGGAAAGCTTGCACTGCGTGCAAAAAGGTGCCAAAAGACCCCGCGCTCTGCCTCGTTTGTGGCGCCTTCGTGTGTCTCAAAGGCGCATGCTGCAAACAGCAGGGCACCTGTGAATGCGTTTTGGTGAGTGCTGTCAACACACGCGACAACGCCCTTGTGTGTGTGTGTGTGTGTTTCTGTTTTTTAAGGCTTGTTGTGTCTTGCAGCACTCCCAACACTGTGGCGCAGCTACGGGCATCTTTCTACTGATAAACGCATCGGTCATCATCATCATCCGTGGACATCGCTTCTGCCTCTGGGGGTCTGTTTACCTTGATGCCCACGGAGAGGAGGACCGCGATCTCCGGTAAGTCAGCTCACTGCTGTTGTAGAGAAAAGATTTATCTATTTATCATCTGTGTAACGCATAAAACTACTCTATAACTTAACTCACTAAATACAAAAACTTTAGATGTTAAAATCTGTTTGGTGCTCTTTGGAAGTGATTGCTACAGGCCCAAATAAACCTGATTTCCCCCTCTGGTCTCTCTACAGCCGTGGGAAGCCTCTCTTTTTATGTGAAGAAAGGTATCGCGTGTTGGAGCAACAGTGGGTTTCACACACCTTTGACCACATCAACAAACGCTGGGGGCCTCACTATAACGGACTCTAAGATCTTCCAAAGTCCAGCGAAGACATCGGCCTGTAACATTTTGTTGTCCTGGCTTACGTGTCTGCCTTGATCCAAAAAAAAGAAAAAAGAAGAGAAGAAAAAAAATTGGGAAACGTGCTAAACACAGACATGAAATGAGTTTATCGCTGCCACAGCTTTGGTTTATGTGAAGTTTGGTGTACAATCATCCCTAAAGATTAACACGTGTGTGTGCTTAAGTGATTTCTTGTGTGGCTTTCACTGGGGGGGGGAGAATAAGGTCAAACTTAAAAGCACAACAAGACGATTGGTTCAGAACAGGTGTTTGAAGTCTGTCCTATTGATTTTGGATTTGAAAAACTCCCATTTATCAGATGCTGAATGTCCCTGCAGTGTTTGGTTACTTGACACCAACAACGATGCTGTTGATGCATATCCCTTTTATTTATCAAACCGTGCTCCGCTTTGCTAACATGAGGTCGAAGCTCCTTGACGAGTGCAGCGGTGTGCCGTCACCGTGCACGCGGCGTCTGCCGACACGTGATGGCAGGCGCAACACGTCCTCCCACCAACGCACCAGATTTCGTTTAACTTTTTCAAACAGGAAAAAGGCTCTTTTTTAATGGGTCTAGTTGCAATCCATCCTCAGGAATTTTCTTTTCTTTAAAATAAGTTTTAGATATTTAAATAAATGCTGCTGCTTGTCATTTAAATTCAAAGTAATTTTAACTTTTGTGAAGATTTTTTTTCTAAGGTTGTGCTTGTTTTTTTTTTTTCTTTTTTTTTTTTTTTCATTGGTCGATGGCTGGGAATATTGACTCAAATTCACTTTAAAGTTTAAGGTGGTATGCGGTCATTTCATCATGTTCACTACAGCTCCGACAGTCTTGCCCTGTCTGCACTTCTGGTTTACTCCCGGGAAGAAACTCAAGTCCTCCAAATATCTACACCCAGTCTGACGTTCGGTTTATTTGGTGCACGAAAAAAGCTTACATATAAAAAAAAAACAAAAAAAACAAAAGCGACAAAAAAAACCCTGGTTTTGTGAACTTGCACCAATAGCAGGAGGAGAATCTGTTTTCTAGACGTACCAGTGATTATGTGTGCGATATAAATCCCCTTTGTGAGTTCCAACTGCAGTAACTTTGTGATGACTATCCCTCATATGTCATCTAGTCGTGTTTTTTTTTTTTTTTTTTAGTTGCATTCCAACATCACAGATTATCAGGCTTGAGTATCTGTTCTACACTGTGCATGACGACCTTTAAGCCACCACTTATTTAAGTGTCTTAGTTATTATTTTTGTCGGTTAACACTTTTTTTTTTTTTTTTTTTTGTTTGGGAAGAGAGGACATTCATCCAGCTGTGCCTGTGAGATTAATGTTCATGTGATTTTTGGGTGATGAGACGGCACAGGGCCACGTGTGTCGAGCCACCGTGCTGTGTTGAGGAATCTTTGAGAAACACTTGAAGAAGCTCTCCTCTTGAATTCATGCATGCTGCTTTTCTGTTAACTGACTTGTTTATTTTGCAGTTACACCCATTTTGTAAATGACCGCAAACCAAATAGCCGACGAGTGTAAATTATATCTGAAAGCTCTTATGGTTCTCCTGTATGAATGATGAGAGGATACAGTACATTACTGTAGGTGCTGACTCAAGCTTTCTGAGTTTGACCAGAAAGTGTGACGTGGACATTTAATGCAAAATGTAACATATGTGAATAAAATATAATCACACTGATTTGTGTTCCTTTCTGGTCTGTCTGTGCAGTCGTGCATAGTGAAGCGTGTTTTAGAGGATGTGATGACTTTGAGAGTCCTGCCGCTCTGATGATTGATGGTGGCTGACGTCGATCTCTACCTCCAGTTCGCCACCAGGGGGCTCCCTTCAAGACTTCAACTCACCTGCTTCTATAGAACAGTGAGCTGATGCATCAGAAGACACTCAAGTGTCAATTATAGTTGTGATTCAGTTCTCTGACACACTTTATAAGTCTCCTGACTAGGAATTTGAAGACACGCTTGTTATAATTACACGTAAACAGGGCTTTTAGAGCTCTATAAATACTGTATAAATGCTCTTAAAGCTCTTTCCCCCACTTTATTTTGCAGCCATGTGACTGAGGTTAACTGGGTTGGAGGGTTGCTGAGAAGGGAGGCCCTCTGTTTAATGACCAATAGCTGCACAAAGGCTCCATTTTCTGCCAATTAGACAACAAGAAACACAATTCTAGTGAGGACCAGCGGAAGAATCTTTTGTCTCTGTGAAGCCCCCACGTTTTAGGTGACAGCAGACATGTTGGCACTTCGCGCAGTGCTGAGGAGAGCGTCGCTGGACATCCCCTCGTTTCATTCCTGTCCAGGTAGGTAAACTGCTGCTTTGATAAACTAAATAAGTTGACAAAGCTCTGCAGGGCGGCACGCTCCGGTGTCTGTACCATTAATAATTCAAACTCTGCACTGAGCAAACGGGGAAATCACTTCTGGGGAGCCGTGTGGTAGATCCCCACGCACACAGGACAGTGTTCAGCTCATGTCTCAGAGAAGATTCCTCTGTTTTGCAGAATTTGGGGCTGGAAATGCAACAAGGCCGAGGTAAGACCGATTACACTCCAGTTTTCTGCTGATCACAGATTTTACAGTGACTGTTGATTGGTGTCCATGGAGCTTCTACAGCCGTTCAACAAACTGACCTTTCACTGTGATATTCTCCTTTATCACAAACTCCATAAAACATGATGGAACAGAATCTGCTGGTCTGTTCTTGTTAAAGAGGAGGTATAATTGCAGTGTGTGTTTTAATAGATAGGATGTGGCCCGTTGGTCAGTTCCTGCAACACAGGGCCCAGACTCCTGGAGGTTTACAGCACTACCTCATCATATCCTCTTAAAAGGGATTATAACGTTCAGAGTTTCTCCCTCCTCTCCCCCTCTCTCCCCCAGTCTTAAGGCTTTACTCAGTAGAATTCCCGTAAGGCTTTACCAGAGAGGGTGGGAATGTGCGAGTTTGATCGAAGCAGAAAATTAGATTACTCACCGTTACTCCGCTGTGTTTCACAGCGACAAAGACGGCCCCTGAGCCGCAGCTGTTGACACCAACTTAAGCTGCTACCACCTCCAACCATCACCGAAACTGGGACTCGTGGAGACACACTCCATGCAAATATTGCAGCATTTGCATCAGGGTTGTTTAGCTGAACAGGAATAATCACAAAGCAACGTTTTTTTTTTTATTTGATTTGATTTTTTACAGTAACAGTCACAGTAAAGCACTAGCCAGGCGCTGAGCAGCTCTTGTGACTGACGCAGCGAGGTAAACAAACGGTAACCTGAGCGTCCTGGACCAGTGGTGTCCTGTTCTGAAGCCGCACTGCTGGTCTGAACAAGCAGCATTTCAGTCATTTTCCCTGTTTTGAGACCTGCACAAATTCACATCGTTCTAATTATGGAAACACGATTCAGGCCATGCTGGTAAAGTGATGCGATTGTGACCCCTGACATTTCTCCCTGACCCTCCTGATTGGCTGGTTTCTACAACCTGGACCACAAAACAACCCCCCAGCAGGAAGGTCCACTCTCACACCAGTTTCACTGCATTGACACTATTTTACTCTGCCGTCATATCGGAAACAAAGTCAGTGGGAAAACATACAGCGGGTCATGTGACCTAGCAACTCCTATAAGCTCCCTGGTGACTTGTGTGCAACCTGAGATGCTTCATATCAGCCTCCATTATGAGCAGATGTATCTGCTGCCCGCATATTTGACACCGCCGACGATCAGGTTGCAGATTAGTGGTGAATTATTGATCCCCGTAGATGAACATGAATTAGCCTGGAGCCTGATGGTGCACTGGGAACACTGTCTTGGGAGCAGGTACGTGTCACTTTTGCTCTTTCTGATCAGAGTTTATGACGTGAGCTGGTGTTGGTGTGATGGTTGAAGGTGGCTCGGCTGGGCAGACAATGTGGATATTTTGAATTTTGCTCCCTGTGAACCAGTAGGATGTAAATGCTGTAACCGAGGATGGGTTGGACCCGTGTTGATGTAAATTAAACTGGGAATAATTAGACTGAAAGTCAAACCTGTGTGGGAAAGAAAGTTTTTAAAGTCAAATTAGCATCCATCTTAAATCGGTGTTGTGTGTGTGTGTGTGTGTGGGGGGGGGTGTCTGGTGTGATCCCTGGAGGACAGACTGAAGGATATCAGCTGCATCTCAGTGCTGCATATTTGAGTATAACTATCGAACATCTCCCGGGACGCCATCGCTCATCCCGTTCGACGTTCAACAAGGTATAAATCTTCGCTGACGCCTGAGCCGCCAGGACCCGCTTGTTAAACGTCTCCGGCGCGTCCGGCATCAGTCTGCCGGCGTTGCCTTCAGGGTCACGGCGTTGTCCCTGACGCGCCGAGCGGCGCTCGCATCGCTTTCCGTCGCCGAGGCCTGTCACCTTGCAGAGATACATGTCTCGCAATGTGGCGCCCGCGGCTTCCCAATCCATCACGGACCCCCCCCCCCCTCCGTGGTCTCCGGTCTCAATCCCGCACCGCTGCTTATTCGCGTTTTGCGCGCAAAGCGGCGGCGGAGGGGGGGCGCGTTGATTTAATATCTTCACCTGCGATCGCTTCTAAACTGTGTCGGCGCGCCTGCAAATCACTCCGGCAGCCGGTCTGCCTGCAGGTGTGGTGCCAGCTCACTCCTCATTCAGGGAGCCACTTGTCAAGTTAATCTCTGTCCAATCCAATTGATCCTGAGGAGATTGCACTTCTTAGCGGGCAGCGCCGAGGCCCCGGGGGAGAGCGCTAATTCACTGTCCCCGTCAAGAGCCACTTGCTGTCGTCCTTTAAAGGAAGCGATCGCCGGAGCCGCCGCGTCTGTCGTATTATGACCCCTAGAGACCCCTCGGCTGTCATTTTCCTCAGCCCCGATGAGTCAGAAGAAAATAACATTCGCCGCGTAAGTAGCGCCGTCTCCACCTGCGGCTGTCTGCTTTGTTTGGTGCCTCTGATCTCTGCTGTTGTGAGCCTGCAGGGGCTCCTCCGGTGGCTGTCGTCCGCTCACACTGCTGCGTAAAAAGGCCTCTGGGAATAAACGAGCCACCACGTGCTTTCCATTTTAATTACCCTCTTCCCTCTGATGGCAACGTGTTTTGTTTTTTCTCCTTGTCTTGTTGCAACTGTGCAAAAAAAAAAAAAAAAAAAAAAAAAAATCAGCTGTTTTGAAATCCTACAAGCTTCAGAGAGATTTAAAGGGAAGGGTATAATATTGTCTCAGTGCTGTGGTTGACTTTGTTTGGACTGTCCAGGACGTCGCTGTATGGATTGTATCCTTACAAATCCAGCATGATGGGCATGGAGAACCTGGGCGACCCCTCGGGCGACTGGGACATCGTGGAGACCATCGGGAAAGGAACCTACGGCAAAGTCTACAAAGTGACCAGCAAAAGGGACGGGAGCCAGGCAGCAGTGAAGGTGCTGGACCCAGTCAACGTGAGTCGGCGTTCTTCGTTCTTCCCTGGTTTGTGGCGCTGAAGGCCAACCTGAACGAAGACAAGCGGCTCCTCTCCACCTCCCCCTGCTGCAGACACGGAGTCGGAATCTTTGCGTTGTCCTTCACAGGATGTGGCACCAAACAGCCTATTGAGTCCCTCCCTCTGTACTGGGCCTCTTGTGATGAACACATATATATTTAATGTATTTCTTTTTAAAGAAATCACCTGAGGGAACAGAACACACACACGCAGACTGAAGCTGTTGTTTCTTTTTATATTTTGTGACTCGTCGCAGCATTCCAGCCATTCAAACAGAGTGAGTGGTCCGTTCTTCCCCCTGCTCTCCGTTGGCCCCTCGGCCTCCCCTCGATTCCTCCATTCCCAGCCACCCCCCTCCCCACAGACGTCTGTCCCCTCTGTGTCTGCGCGTCCGTCTGCCAGATAACGGCGCCGTAGAGTAGAGCAGTAGTCGTGAGACTCCTTCCGAGGCCCTCCTGCGATCCTGTCAAGGAGAGGACCGCTGCTCGCCGCGATGCTCCCCTGATGGCGGCGAAGATGAAGCTGCCTCCGCTCTCATCGCTCTCCCTGATTAGACCGCTGACACTATCACTCACGCATCCAGGAAGAGAAATCCTGCCTCGCGGACTGTTGCTCTTCTCATCCTCCGACACTTACTCAGATAGAAAAGCACTTGCAGAAATAGTTTAGCCCCCCATCACGCCCCCCCCTCCCTGTTTGCAGATTTTAGAAGCATGTCCCCTCCACTATAAGAGCTCTCCGTTACTTTTAAACAGAAATGTCTGACGCAAATTTCTCCGGTGTTCCGACCTCGTTCTGCTGTCTGCTGTTGATTTAAGGACGTGGACGAGGAGATCGAGGCGGAGTACAGCATCCTGAGGTCCTTGTCCAACCACCCTAACGTGGTGAAGTTTTACGGCATGTTCTACAAGTCCGACAACTTGACCGGCGGGCAGCTGTGGCTGGTGCTGGAGGTGAGCCCCTCCGTCTGCAGAACCCTGGTTCAGCGTCACACAAACACCCTCCGCTGCCCATCGCAGCGGTCCCCGACTTCATTGCGACAGGTTCTAACTTTCATCTATGAGCTTTGGGGACCAAAAGTGGTTAGCACTGTCGCCTCACAGCAAGAAGGCCCCGGGTTTGAATCCTGGTTGGGATGGAGGCTGGGGACTTTCTGTGTGGAGTCTCCATGTTCTCCCTGTGCCTGCGTGCGTTCTCTCCGGGTACTCCGGCTTCCTCCCACAGTCCAAAGACATGCACGACTGGGGATGAGGCTAATTGGAAACTCTAAATTGCCCGTAGGTGTGAGTGTGAGAGAGAATGGTTGTTTGGTTGTGTTAGCCATGCGACTGACTGGTGTCCAGTCCAGGGTGTACCCCGCCTCCGCCCGTTGTGCTGGGATAGGCTCCAGTCCCCCCCCCCCCCGCGACCCTCAGTGGAGGAACAAGCGGTAGAAAGCGAGCGAGCGGGCTCCTTAATGTTTGTGCTCTTCATTAGAAAAATCCGTTTTCAGCTGAAGCTGGTTTGAAACACCTTGAGCAGGGAAGGTTTTCCCCGCCGTTGAATCAGCCGTCTGCGCGCGCAGCTCCTTTCAAGCTCGGGCGCCAAAGTTTGACGCGGCGGCAGGAGAATCGCCCGCGGGCGCCGCGAACCCGCCGCCGACTTTGACGTGAGCGCAGGCGGATCACGCAGGGCTGCTTCCTTCTCCCGCTTAGAGACGGGACAGAAAGAGAAACGCGCCCCCAGTCAGGTGGAAGTCGGGTTTACTGGAGCACCTTGAATCCCCACCGTTATGTTTTGAGTCCTGCTGCCGCGGTCTTCCTCCGGCCACGCTGCCCATAAATCTTCATTTGCGGCGATGACTGATGGAGGACTCTGTGTCTCTCCCCTCCAGCTGTGCAACGGCGGCTCCGTCACCGAACTCATCAAAGGCTTACTCATCCGGGGCCGCTGTCTCCAGGAGCCCGTCATCTCATACATCTTATACAGCGCCCTGTTGGTAAGATCGCCCGCCGCGGAGCCGCACGCCGTACAGTCGACCCCCCGGCCCCCCCCCGGACAGCTGCGGGGTTGGGTTGCTCGTTTGTGCCACGTTTCAGATCTACCCCGGCGCTAAACGGTCGTTCACGCCGAGCGCTCCCTCTCCTGTGCTCATTCCAAGGGTCTCCAGCATTTGCACAACAACCGGATCATCCACCGTGACGTCAAAGGCAACAACATTCTCCTGACGACCGAGGGGGGAGTCAAGCTGGTCGACTTCGGTACTGACCCACGAACCCGCACTTCCTGTCCGACGTCATGTCATCGTTTTTTTTTTCTTTTTCCCCCCCCAAACGTCCTGAAATGCCCAGCCGGACATCTTAGATCCGGGGTGGCGGCAGCTCATTTGCAAAATCCGAGCACGGGATAACCCAGTTTGATTCCTAACTCTCCGTAACATCTTTTATTTTCATGGACCGCAGCCTCAACCTCGGGCTATTATTGCTCATTTAAATTGCATTATTTGATCCTTTGCATATAAAAGAAAGCTGTTATGGCAAATGACTTTGAGTCACCCCTGGGCATGTTTATGTCCTCTGTGTCAGGGAGATGAAGTGGACTCCTGCTGATAAAAATCTGTCCTACATAATTTGAAATGATTATAGCCTGTTATTATTACCGCCTGGCAGGTTGCCACGATAAATTATCTGCTCGATTTTATTGATTCGAGCGTTTAGCCTCTGTCATAAATCCTGGTTTCATCTGGAGAAAATCCACAGTTGTGTAAATCTTGTTTATTACCAGAAGTGATTAAACAGTTTTTTTTTTTTTTTTTTTTTTTTTTTATGAAGGCGTCTCTGCTCAGCTGACAAGCGCGCGGTTGCGGAGGAACACGTCGGTGGGGACGCCCTTTTGGATGGCCCCCGAGGTCAGGTGCTGCGCCTCAGTTATTTCTGTATGACTCTCCCCCGATGCCATTGTGTGTTTCTCCTCCACGGGCGCAGCTCTGGAGGTCACCTCAAGGTTAATAGCTAGTCCCCCCCCGCCCCCCGCCCCTCCCCTGCTGCTCCTTGGCAGATATGAAGCGCAGTGATTGGACTTGTGTGGAGGGACCTCAGGGGCAATTAGAATATACTGGGCTGTAAAATGTAGTGTCAGTGCTAATTATTGACTCTGGAAATGAGAGGAAGTGACCTATTCTTTAGGAGAGTCCCTAAATACACCAGCCAGGCAGCACTGTAGCGGGGGGGGGGGTATCATGTATATGATCACTTTGAAAAGAGCACATACAGGTTTTGTCTGTTTTCAGAACCTAGAATGTGATTTGTGACCTCTTGAAGTCGGAACCCCCCCCCCAGTTACATTCCTGGAAGTTTAATGGTGATTTTTGGTGCTCAGCCTGGATTGACCTTCATCATGAACCACTCTGAAGGTGTCATTTTCAGTGAGGGGAGTTTTGCGGACCCGCCTGAGTCTGCGTTTTCCCACGCGGGCCTATCCGGGCGCGTCGGCGCGTTACTGTGACGGTCCTTGTCGTGTTGTCAGGTCATCGCCTGCGAGCAGCAGTACGACTACTCGTACGACGCCCGCTGCGACGTGTGGTCCCTGGGCATCACGGCCATCGAGCTGGCAGATGGAGACCCCCCCCTGGCTGAGATGCATCCGGTCAAAGCCCTCTTCAAGATCCCGCGGTGAGTCCACTAGGGGGCGCTGCCGCCACACAGCTGGAGGCTGCACACGGGGGAGCTCAAGCTGCTCCTCTTTGTTAAAGGAGGACAATGGAATAGTGAATTTTACAGAATGGAGCCCAGCTCCTACAGATCGAGCTTACATTTGAACCAAAGCTAGACTGGGTGTTTGTTTCTGTCGGCGGCTTGCGGTGATTTCAGGGTGCCGGAGACGGCCGCGCGCGCCTGATGATCCTATGAGAGCTTCCAGTGGCTGCCCGCCATTGACCTTTCCTTATCAGCACAATCATGCAATTATCTCTCAGTTAGGTGGAGATATGCCCTTCTGATTGCAATTTGCATCGGTGATTAGCTCCATTCACATTGAGATGAGGCTGTCACCTCCTCCCGATCACAATGTTATCACCTCCCCGCCAAGCCAGAGCAGGAATCTGGAGCCGGCGTGGCAGGAATTATGAACCATAATACATCAGTTCCTCAGCAAATGCAGCCAAAATTCAGAAATACACCAGCAGCAGCACCGTGCCAAAGTACAGTTTAGAGGCATGACCAGCATGTTGGTGAAACGTGTATCTTTAACTGACATTCGTTTGTCTTTCTTTCCATCCAAATCGATGCTTTGCTCTTTTTTTTGGGGGTGGGGGGGGGGGTGACTGGTGGTCACACAGTCTGTGCGGCTGTCTTATAAATCACAACAGATGTGTTGGACCATGAAATCATCCTGTTAACATGCCATTTGTCTGGAATTTGTTTTGCCATCGCCGCAGCATAGCAGGTGAGATCTGGAGGAGCTCCGTGAGCGATGAGTCCTGTCTGCTTCGCTCCCAAAATAAGGAAACTCGCTTCACCTTTGGGGGTTTCAGCAATGCTGAAAGTGATTCACGAGGACCTCGGAGAGATTCCTCATCTTGATCAGTGCCATCGTTTTGTTGCAGATTCATCTGTGTGATGTGTTACAGACCAGCCTTTTCTGAAGTATTGTCTCGGGAGAGTTGATATTATATGAAATCACAGAAGCGGTAAAATATTCAGATATGCATTTTCAGCATTCTTCAGTTTTACTGGGCTGTCTCTAGACCGAGGTCGTAAATTCTGTTTTCAATATTACACCTGATGCTAACCATTTAGAATAAACCATTTACAACAGCTAATATAAGTAACCTTTTACAAGAAGCATTTCTTTTTGAATATGATTCATCTATCATCCCCTTATTTACCAGCTTTCAGTTTAATTCAAATAGGCACGCGCTGTTTAAAAGCTTCTAACATTAAATGTATTTTAAACTTAAAAAATAAGTCAGGAATGGCTGGTTAATTTAAACTTGCAGCTCAGTCGTTGTTATATTTCATGTGTGACAGCCACACCTGCCTGCAGATGTTGACCTTGGTATTTGGGAGGTCATCAAATCATGCTGTTATGGGCGTCTTTGGTGTTGGTGGTTCAATCGAGGGCTTTCTGCTTCTTGTTCAGTTTAAAGTGATGAGTGCGTACGGCCGCTAATTACAGACGTGCGATTTCCGTGGCAATGGTGGATGAAGGTAATGGTGCGTGACAGAGAGAAAAGTTGTAAAATCATCGAGTGCAAAATTAATCAGATATTCTCAGTTGGGGGGGGGTGCAGGGAGGTTAATGGTTGTGTGTAAAATCACCCCCAGAGTGTGTTTGAATGCGCTGTAACGTTAAAGATGCGGGCGGCCGCCACCTGTCTGCAGGTCAGCAAACTCCTCGCTGGTGTTCCGGGAGACCGACCCCCCCTGCGCGGAGAGCGCTAACACCCATGAAGATTACGTTCATTAAATTACTCACTCGTTCGTTGGTTCATTCGTCACTCTTCAGCTGGGATGGGCGGCGCTGCCTCCCCAGAGGACAGAGCTAAAGCCACTGCAGCACGTGTCACGGGTGCGGCCATTTTGCCCATGACATCATTTACAACCAGTCAAGGGAAACTCGACCGTGACGTCTAATTCGGGCCCGTAAAGCCACCTGCCCAGCTGTGTGCAGCTGTCAGAGGAGGGAATTTTAGCCCGACTATATGGTGTTCCAACTTAACCGGTCTAAGAAGAAACACTCGGTATACAGTAAATAACAGTAAATCAGTTTAAGTCCAAGTGGATTAGCCTCATTGCAAAGGAGCTCGTCTTTATTTAAAGTCAAACCGCCAAATAATTTATTCCTGTCAATCATAACGGGACATTTTCTCAGCGTTGCTCATTCGACCTGCCTGTATTTTACACAGCCCCTTGTTTATTGTCACTAAGTTCTGGCCCATATATCTTTGTTAATGTAGAGGAGATCTCTGCCCTGTCAGTAGAATACTGCTGTCAGCCGCTGCCGCCTTGACTCTCAGACAGATGGATGCTTTTCTAATCACCACTAAAGCCTTTAACAACTCCATCTTTGATGCTTTGATGTTCCTGCTCCGCTCGCCGTCCCGGGGCTGCAGCCGTCGGCGAGGTGGCCGCCAAAGACGTGATGAATGTAGTCGCAGTCCTCCGTGTTCATGCATGTATGCATAAAGAAGTGTCCGCGCTCCCGCCGCCGTGATGGATGGGCTGGAATCTTAAGCGGGGGGGGTCCGTCTGCTGAGTAAGACTTTATTTCAGGCGCGCGTCCGCGTCCCCTTTGAGGATCACAGAGGGACCGTTTTAGCTTTAAGACGCCGTCTTCTGTGGCTTTCAACTTTCCACCTGAACGCAAGCCCGTGAATCCCAAATGTAGGCTTTGTGGACGCGCATTTACATTTCGCGGGATGGTGCTGATGCTGTTTGGACGATAAGGTGAAGACGCGCGACGTTGTGAACTTCAAATGTTGCCCCAGCCTGATTTTTGTCTTCCTTCCCGGCTTAGTTGCAGCCGTCACGAGCCGCGGCTGTTGACACCTCTGTGATTTCTGCCTCAATCCACCGTGAGGAGCGCCTGACAGCTCGAGCTCCGGCACCGGACCTAAATTTGAATAAGCCACTTGTGTTTACAATATGAGCCAGCAATCCCACAAATACTGAAAGGGAGAGGGGGGGAAAGTGTGAATTAGCTCAGCACAATGAGCGCACTTGACAGTGTTATCAGCACAGTGCTGCGACATTGACTTTCTAATGTATAAGCAATACGGTAGCACATCAAGGCGAGAACATGTCTTCAGGCTCACATTAGAGGTTGCATTGAAGCAGTCAGTCAGCAGCTTTGATCTGGGCCGCCTGTCTGAATCCTTATCAAAGACCCGGCTAACTTGGCGCCGTGGAAAATGACAGTTTTTTTTTTTTTTTTACCCGCACTTTCTCTTAAAAGAGAGGAAAAAAAAAGGATAAATATTTAAAAAAAAAAACATGTCAGACATGTTGTCGTTTAATCTCTTCCCTTGATTCGTTAATGGGGGGGGGGATCACGCACCCACTTTGCTGCTGAGATTGGGGGTATAATCCAGGCGAATCCGCAAACCCCGGCGCTGTCACCGCCTTCACTCGGAGAGCGGGCGCCTCGTTATGGACGGCCTCCATAAGTGCTGCTGACAGAGGGCTAACTGGTCTCCATAACTTTCGGCAGACGCCAGCTGCCAAGCGCGGGCTGAGCTGTTATCATCCGTCACCTTTTTCCTCGGGAGCTGGACTCGGACCAGAAGTCTCCCAGGAGTCTAATGGTCCCGGCCTGGCCGCCGGCCATCGTCTGTCAGTTAACTCGGGAGGTGCCTTAACCTGTGGCGCTCTGGATAAATGCAGTATTTGTCAAATGCTGACCTTTTCACTGATTTATTTCAGAAATCCCTCCCCGACGTTAAGAACTCCAGAACAATGGTGCAGAAGTTTCAGCCACTTCATCAGCCAGTAAGTACCCTTAAATTTCAAAAAACGGCCTGTGGTACTAGGTTATTAGTAATGTATAGTCAGTAATGCATTAACCATGATACTTATATACCAGTATGTACTACTATAAAAATCACTATGAATACAAGGACACATCAGTTGGGTACACAGTAGTGATCAGTGGCTTTACAGCGTCTTCAAATGTAATAACTGTTATTAATGCCTGTTTGATTAAATATAATGAGCCAATGAAATATTTCAGACATGGCATTTGATCCATGTGAAGCAGCTCTTCATCAACTTTACACCACGACCAGCGCGACAGAACATCCGTGCAAATATGCGGGGAACTGAAATTGATACTTTAGGGCCAGATTCTATCAACCTTCTCATTTTTCTGCTCAGTGCCTTTCATTTGTGTAAATCTGCCACGGTGGAACAAAGTAATTCAGCAGAGTTATCAGGCCCATCGGAGGCCCGGGTGACTTATCCCTGGCTCCTCAGTGCAGAGCTAACAGTGTCAGGGGTGGCCTGTAATGGCCGCTCACAATCTACGGCCTGATACCCACCCAGACGCGCGAGGCGGAGCCGGGGTGAGAAAATAAAATTCCATTTTGTTTGGAGTGTGAAGAATATTTCTGTGGAAAGAGTCGAGATGAAATGCTATAATTGAAAGAGATAATTGGAAAAACAAACAAGCCACCTGCCTCGGAGGTCTGTTTGGGGTTTGTTTTGTTTTATGTTTTTTTTGACTCGGTTGCGTTGTTGACGGTCAGGACGGAGCTCACGCAGGAATCATCGCTGTCGAGATGCCCGCCGATATTGCAGGTATCAGCATCTGTAACCTGGTTTATCAGAAATAATGTGCACAAACGGAGCCTTTGAGATCATCGCGGGACCGTCGGACAATCTTATCAGGCTCTGCAGGATGTTGGTCTCTCAGCCTCATCTGCGTACATGCGGGCAGAAGCAGAAGCGGGGAGGGGGTTGTTTTTTCCCCATAATGAATCCATCACGAGCGTCTGCACTTGTTCAGCCAAGGAGCTGACTCCCCGTGACAGAGTGGCCTGCTCCTCAGCATCTCGCCGACGCAGACCTGCTAATAGCAGCAACCTCTGCTTAATGTCCCGTCGCTAACGAATTCACCAAATTAACTTTCAGAGGCAGATAAAAGGAACACAATTTCGGCGCAGATTAGGTGGCAGCAACGAGAGGGCTGTATTTCTGATATCTTGTATGTCTGCAAATTACTGGTGCTGTATTGCACGTGCAGGCACACACACACACACACACACAGAGTTATATCCTCACATTTCTAGCTTTGTGGGGACTCAAACAGACATCATACATTACCCACCCTAACCCGAACCATCCCAACTAAGCCACGGACCCTGACCCAAACCCAGTTCTAACCTCAGCCTTAAAAACGTCTTAACCCTCAAACAGCCCTTTGAAGTTGTGGGTCCCCGCAAAACGGCCCCACTTTGACAGCAGAATGGATATTTTGGTACCTCAACATGCAGTAAATGTGACAAGATGCATAAACACACACAGACACAGAGGCGTGGATTACAGGTTTTCCGGATTTCACTGTTTTCCGTCCGTCGTGGACGTCTAACACTCCCGCTCCCACAACAATTAGCCTCAGCTGTTAAAGTGCTGAATTGCAGCCTCTGGCCTCTATCGCAGAGTCACACCGTCTGTTGGCAAACACTGAGCTTCAGTGAGAGGATTTACTGTGGCACCCGAGCAGAGCTTGTCTAGACGGGGAGGGGGGGGCATGGTGACAACTACAGGTGGCACCCACACAGATGAGTGCTCCGGACTTTAAAACACTTGGAACCAGTTCCATCCTGGTGTCACAGCTGATCCAAGCAACTTCTGCGATGATTAGGTGATCAATATGTACAAAAAAAAGCCAAACATCTATGCTAATTGAAAGGGTTTCCTCCTCCTGTGGTGCCCTCCCCGTTCTTATTTGGGTTTCATTCTCTGTGATTTCAAGGTGTCTGATTAAGGACTTTGAGGCGCGTCCGTCGGTGACCCACCTCCTGGAGCATCCCTTCATCAAGCAGGCCCACGGGAAAGAAGTGACCCTCCAGCAGCAGCTGGCAGCGCTCATTCAGGAGCAGCAGGAGGTGGGCTGCAAAACCAGAACCAAGTGAGTCCTCGAAGCGTTTTCCATTCTCAGCTTCAGCTGCAGACCGCCTTCATACGCGGTCATATGCGCTCTGCTCTCTGTCCAGTAGGGGGCAGACGCTCATCTGTTTAGGCTGCAGAGCTGATGATGGATCCCAGTAATGGACATCACAGCGTGATTAAAGAGGAGTTAGGCTAGTGTGACTAATTCAGAAGGGGTGATTGTGCTGACTAATGTTAAATTAATAAAAGACACTTGGGCCAGCAGCTGTGGCAGACTCTCTTTAGCACAAAGCCGGACGCGATTAAACCAGTGGCAGGGAAAATAATCTCTTCAAGATTGATCTACCCATGAAGATGGGAAACATTTCTGTTTTACATTGTGTTGGCCTTGTTATAAATGAGATAATTAGTAACTGTTTCTACATATTGGAGCAGCGGCTACAGAACCAGTTCTACATGTTCCCATTAGGATGGATAAAGACATCTTCTAGAACAGAAAGAGCACTTTCATCAGAACTGTGGTGATGAACTCGTTTGCACTCATGGTGGCAAACGATGGAGCAGGAAGCTTCCCGTTATTTACCAGGCAAATACTGACTTTGGCAACACTTAATCTTCATTATGGAGGAGTTCACTGAACCCGCCCTTGACTGTGAGTCTCGCCACTGTGCCAGATCTGTTTACTCCCGGGAGGGCGCAGAGTTGGTGCCTGAGCCTGATCCCAAATTCCTGTCCACAGTGAACGTGGATAATGGGATTAGGAGCTTGTAGGGCGAGAACTGGGCTCACCCGGTTTAGTCCCTCATGCCACAGATCAGCGCACAATGACTGCAGATAAGAATAAAGACATGGGGAAGTGAAAAGTAGCTGCCAGTGGTGTGATTTAGTTCAAAGAAGGAGAGGTAGAAGCCAGAGGACTCACTCACACATGCAACTTTATTCCTGCATCCTTGCATTTACACTATATTCAGACTGTGAGATGAGCACAAAGACAGGAGAGGAAAGAATCTACCACCTGGAGCTGGAATATTTGATTCATTTATGATTGATTATTCTTTATCATGGAATATAGATAGATCATGCAAATCAGGTCATGGTGTTTTTTTTTTCAGGCTTGGAGACTTCAGCAGACATGAATACTTGGTTCTTTTTAAGAGTTTGAATTTTGAACAACCCCATCAAAAGAAAAATACTTTGTAAATTTGGCATTTTAGAAGGCAATATTCCAAAAACACAGACAATTAAGAAAAAGATGCAAGATGGAAGAGGGTAGAGATCCACAAGAATGGCTGATGCAGGAGGGTATTTCTGCTCCCCCAACAAGCATAATAATAATAATAATAATTATAATAATAATAAATAACAACAACAATAATAAAAATAAATATATATATAATAATGATAAAATGTCATCATTAAAATAAATGAAGCTGTAATGGTGGATGAAATCATTTTCTAAACTATGTTAATTCATGAATCTCTTCTCCCATCTCCAAGACAACATTAATATTCATGCATGCGATTATTTATTTCAATAATTTAATCACTTGAGCAAACTCAGAGTATCACCAGCATAATTGTTAAAGCTCAGGCTTTTTATCCCCTCATTTGATCTCATCTCATCTATGCACACACACACACACACACACACACACACACACCTTATGGGCAGCACTCATTCACAAATGTGTTTTTGTTTCTCTCTCTCTGTCTCTCCCCCCTCTCTCTTTCTGTCTCGTCCCCTGAGGTTCCCCCCTCCTCTGTAGCCAGATGGTTCTGTGTTGACCTCTGCCCGTTGGGGCTCATTGAAAAGTGATAGGTCAAAACACACATGAAGTGCAATCAGGGGCTGTAATAATGGGGGCCGTGTCCCCTGGGAGGGCTTCTGAGAGCTTCACACAAACCCTGGAAGTGACTGGGTCACACATTCGTCCAGTCTAACTACTGTTTCTCATTTGGTGGCTGCTTTAAGGCTTTCTGAGGCATTATCGTGTCCTTGGCTTCATACAGGCACGAGAGGATCAATACTCGTAAAACCCTCATAATAGAGAGCTGTCCTGATGATGATCTAGTAAACCTGGAGTTCTTGGACGAGGTGAGTTCTAGCATGTTTATCTCTTGGATGTATCGACCGGCCTGGTGTTGTTTATACCGCATCTCTCTTCCTTCTCTCAGGAGACAATAATCCGCCACCTCCAGAGGAGATATGATGAGCTGCAGATTTACACTTACGTTGGAGACATCCTCATCGCACTTAATCCCTTTCAGAACCTCAGCATTTACTCTCCTCAGGTGGGTCACATAGATGCTCCCGGGGGGGGGGCTGAATACATCCAATGTACATTCACAAGCAAAAGATCAACCGCACACTCACTTCCATCGAATCAACAGAGTTGTCTTTAAAGCAGACTTTCCTCCCTCTCTCTGGGTGTGTTAGTTCTCCAAGCTCTACCATGGCATGAAGCGGGCAGACAACCCCCCTCACATCTTCGCCACGGCCGATGCAGCCTACAGAAGCATGGTGACCTTCTGCAAGGACCAGGTATCCGGTCCGGAGTGGTCCAGTGTGATCCAAGCATTTAACTCTAGTTTAGGTCATGCGTCACAGAGGCCTCGTGCCTGGACCTCACAGGAAAGAAACGAAGCTCCTCTTTGTTTTAGTGCATCATCATCAGCGGAGAGAGCGGCGCGGGGAAGACCGAGGGCGCGCATTTGATCGTTCAACACCTCACCTTTTTGGGAAAGGTATACGACGGGCGCGCTCTGCACGTTCAACGTAGAAAACAGGCGTTTCGAAATGTCTAACGGGAACAAACGTCCCTCAGGCTAACAACCGGACCCTGCGTGAGAAGATCCTGCAGGTCAACCCTCTGGTGGAGGCCTTCGGAAACGCCTGCACCGCCATCAACGACAACTCCAGCCGCTTCGGCAAATACCTGGAGATGAAGTTCACGCCCACGGGAGCCGTGATTGGCGCCAAGATATCCGAGTACCTGCTGGAGAAGTCTAGGGTCATCAAGCAGGCTGCGTACGTACGGGCGGCCCCAGGCTCTTTTCCACCTCCCTTTTTTCAGGTTTTGACCGTTCTTTTCCCTTCAGGGGGGAGAAAAACTTCCACATATTTTACTACAT
This sequence comes from Lagocephalus sceleratus, assembly GCA_911728415.1. Classification (NCBI taxonomy): domain Eukaryota; kingdom Metazoa; phylum Chordata; class Actinopteri; order Tetraodontiformes; family Tetraodontidae; genus Lagocephalus; species Lagocephalus sceleratus. Next base: position 1,846,325 of record CAJVRN010000216.1, on the reverse strand, counting down.
CTATGCTGGACTTTATCACCAAAACAAGCTCAAGACCTACAGGCTGCCAGACAGGACGCCGCCCAGGTTAGAACAGCGAATGGGGGGGGGGGGGTTTCTCCAGAAAGGGAAGAAATCACCAGCGTGTGTCTCCGGCAGGTACATCGACAGCCAGCACTGCCGGGTGATGCAGGACATCGTCTCCAGCAAGCTCTACACGGAGCAGTTCGACGCCATCCAGGACTGCTTCCGAAATATCGGCTTCACCGAAGAAGTAACGCAAACACCCCCGAAGTCGACGGCGCGCTCGCTCACGGGGGGGAGGGGGACTTTTTCAGATTTCCTGTCTGCTCATTTCCAGGAGGTCAACTCGGTCTACCAAATTCTGTCGGCCATTTTGAACACGGGAAATATCGAGTTTGCCGCCATCACGTCCCAACACCAGACAGATAAGAGCGAGGTGCCCAACTCAGAGACCTTAGAAAACGGTGAGACGGAGCACAACGCTCAGCCTTGTTTTTCACTTGTCTTTAAAATGGATTGTCACTTGAGTGTTTTTAAACGTTCTATTGTTTTGGTGTGAAGAGCGCCGCTTGTTCATCTGTACTGATGCTTTTTGACGTTTCTCAAAAAGGCCCTGGGCTCATCGATTTTTTTAAGAGTTTTCACAATACTTTCTTCACAAAACTGAAGAAAATACAGATTTAAATATATATTTGCAGCAACCGGAGAGAATTCCACGGAAGCTGATCTCGTGTTTTCCCCTCAGCGGCGTCTCTGCTCAGCATCGGCCCGGAGGAGCTCCAGGAGGCCCTGACCTCCCAGTGCGTGGTCACCAGGGGAGAGACCATCATCCGCACCAACACCGTGGACAAAGCCACCGACGTCCGAGACGCCATGTCCAAGGCCTTGTACGGGCGCCTGTTCAGCTGGATCGTGAACCGCATCAACACCCTGCTGCAGCCCGACGTAAATATATGGTGAGTTCCTGCACGTGGTGAACGTCGAAGCAGACGCTCGGTGGCGCCCCCTGTGGTGCCGCTCATTCTGACGGGCTGTGGGGGCGGGGGGGGGACCTGCGTAGCTCTGGTGACCTTTCTGGAAGTCTGTGGAAGTTGATGCATACATCCTGAGGAGAATTTCAATGGGTGAAGCTCGGGACAAGTAAATGAAGGGGTGAAAAAGGTTTAATAAATTTTTCAAACAGAGGCACGTGCACAGAAAATAATGTTCGGATGATTAAAAAGACTTCAGAGAGACTGCAAAGGGGGCTGCCCATTGATCCGAAAGAAAAAAATGAGCATCGACTGTCAAGAAGTTGTCTCAGAGATGTACAAAAACCAGAGTTCCTGGCTGTCTGTCCAGTCATCTGCTGCTTCCTTATTACCATTAATAACCCAGCAGCGCGGGCTAGAGGTGACCCCTGGATCAGGGCGTAATGACTGCATGTGAAAAACAGAGGCTCGGAGCGCCGAAGACGTGAGCCAGCCTGTTAACAGGGTGTTTTCAGAAAACGTGCATTGTTTGTGGAGATATTGAAAATGACTGGAGGTTAAATCAATAGAAACCATTTAAGAAGCTCTCTCTCCCCTTTTTTTTTGAGAGGCTGTTTATAGTTTCTCATCAGACTGGCGCACTGTTCAGTATTTGGGCTGAACTCGGATCATCATTAAAGTTTTATCAATCGATATGGCTGCTGGGGATTTGCTTGTTCCATTCCATAGAAGAATAAGTTTGTTTGTCCCCTTTTTTCCCCCCTTTGAAGTACCGCAGAGAGCGGCACGAACGTGGGAATCCTGGACATCTTTGGATTTGAAAACTTCAAGAGGAACTCCTTTGAACAGTTGTGCATCAACATCGCAAATGAGCAGATCCAGTTCTACTTCAACCAGCACATTTTCGCCCTGGAACAGGTGAGCCCGGCATTAGTGGGCAAGGCTTACTGAGAGTTTGCGGGTCCATTAGAAGCATTTAAAAAGAAAGAGGTTCCCCCTGAGCCCTGCTGGGGAAATCAGGAGTTTCACATTTAATGGTATGTTTTCATTTTCATCAGAGTAGAGATGCACTCAACACGCACCTTTATGCTTGTGCTGTTTGCACTGCCTTTTAATCAATCTCTTAATTGATTTAATGAAGTTGTTTACCCTGAAGTGTGTTTAGTCTTTCTCATCCCTGATTAAAATGAAGACACATTAATCAAGAACAATCACGGCGTGATGCATTTCAGTCCACCCTAATAAAACAACAACCGTTTTTAAAAGCAAAGGCAAGTTGGATATTTTCGTTATACTGCTCCTTTCATGTAATTACAGTAAACTTGTTGTGCATTTTAACTGAAAAGAAGTACGCATCAAGAATATAAAATACACATAATAGGACGCAAACAGCATGATTCATTGATGAAGGCCTTCTTTCATTAGCACCGATCATGCTCGCTGGTGCCATTTATGCTTTGCACATTAGTTTTAGCAGTGATCACTGAAAACGAGGCCTGCGGAAAAGAGTTTTTCAGCTGCTGGCTGCCCCTGATGATGCACTCAAAAAAGATTCTTTTAAAGGAACGTCATTCCAAGTTAATGACTTAAACATGAGGATGGCTCCCATCTACTGGTTCTGCTTTATTTGTAAAATATATATTTAAGGCAACTATTTGATCTGGAATTAAATAGATGCAATAATAGCAGAGGACTGGGTTGTTTGCAAAGTGAAATAAATTATAAATAAGTAAGTGGCTCTATTTGTCAGTTCAGAGACTTTCTGGTTTATGCATTCAGTAAGAGACTCTATTAGGCTGTAAACTTCAGTCTCACACACACACACACACACACGTGCACACACAGCTGCAGCTGTTTGGTTTTGTTGATTAGAAACTCATCTTTTCTGCTCGCACATGCACAAATCAAATTTAGCTCAGATTGTTTAATTGGGTCATTTAGTGAAATCATTAATTAGATTACTGTATGCTGCCTTCGCTGGTTCCAATTAGATGGAATACCAGAGCGAGGGGGTTGATGCCAGCCTGGTGGAGTACGAGGACAACAGGCCCATCCTGGACATGTTCCTGCAGAAGCCCATGGGCCTGCTGTCCCTGATGGATGAGGAGAGCCGCTTCCCTCAGGCCACTGACCAGACCTTAGTGGGTAAGACTGGGGCTCCTGTTGCAGCCCGCTCAGACATCAAACACAAGTCTTGATAGATGAGAAGCCAGAAGTCTCTGCTTACTGAAACACGGCCTCAGATCTCTGAAATACGGTCTCACAAGTGCCACTAAATCATCCGAATGTGTTGCTTCTAATCCAATTTGTCCGCAGATAAATTTGAAGACAATTTGCGCTGCAAATATTTCTGGATACCCAAACGCATGGAGCTTTGCTTCGGGATTCAGCATTACGCAGGGAAGGTAGGAGAGGCGTCTGCGGATGTGCGCAGCTGGCCCTGTTCAGGTGTGATGATTGAGCCGTGCCGCTAGGACGCCCGGTGTTTAGCCTGCTCTGCCCGACCCCACAGGTCATGTACAATGTCAACGGGTTCCTGGAGAAGAACCGAGACACCCTTCCTGCAGACATCGTTGTGGTGCTGAGAACAACGGAGAACAAACTTTTGCAGCAGCTCTTTTCCAGCCCTCTAACTAAAACAGGTACGGTTGAGATCTCGGCGGGGGAGCGAAAGCCCACAATGTCAAACGTCTGAGCCAGTCAGTGCGACGTTATTCTGCCGCTTACCACAATGAAAAGTTTTCTTAGAGACAAACTACCGCCACAGTGTCGCGGGTCTGATTGCATTTGAATTGCGCCGGCTTCGATGCCGCTTCCATAAATGTTCAGGTAAGTGGGTTTCCTAAAGACGCGGCTCGCAGGCGTCTCCTGGTCCCCCTTCATTTCAAGCCTCCGCTCGCCGCGCCCGGATAAATCTGCAGTCTCCATTATCTCTTGAGAGGCTCAGCTCTTTGCACGGCGCTCTGTTTTTATTTTCACTAAGCTGTCCCTCTTGGTTTCCCACTGCTCAATGCTATCTGCAGATTCTGGGTGCAGTGGGATATTTTTATGATAAGGTTTCAAAATACCCCGAGGATGAAGAACTAGTATTTAGAGAACACAAAAGCGTCTATCCCCACCTCTTTTCTGTTGCTTAAATGAAGGCAAAGTAATGTGCTCATCATTAGCCGTAACCGCGGCCTCCTGGTCACTTGACTTAGCCGAAATGCTAATAGATGTGTTAAATTATCAGATTCCCACTTCCTGCTTTATTTCTGCTAAGCCACATTATGTGATTCTCTTCCTTTATGGGGGCCTGTAAATGCCTGCTTTCAGTCCCAGTGGCATTAAAAGGAGCTTCAATTCACAAAAGGCACCTTAGCCAAGACAGTGCCAGCAAACCTGTGAGATGTTTCCGTAAACTTCAATTGGAGGTTGTGCACAGGGGAGCAGTCAGCCACTTGCTTTGTGCCGTTAACAGCTTCACACTAGTGCACACTACAAAAACAACTTTAGTGAACACTTAGGTTCAACACACAGAGACACTGAATGGATGCAAAGATGTGCCTTTAATGTTTACTGCTGCTGCCATACTGTCACTTACAGCAGGTGTAAAAGCTTCTTTATTTGCATCTAATTCCAGGGGTCCTTTTTTTTTTTTCCGCTCCTGCCATTCAGACTAATGGATCAAGCTGACGTGACTTTAAGAAATAAAATGTTAATATAAGTTGCTCTTGTAGAGTCATCCGGGCGCTCATTTAAACTGTCGCCCCTGCGCTCAGCTTCAGTGTTGTGTTATTTCCGTTTTGGGGTTGGAGGTCCACTTTTATTATTTCAGTTTCAGAAACCGCAGATCATCTCATCAGATAAAAGCTATGAAACGCTCCGCTTCCCCTTATCGTTCTGGAAAAGATGCGACACAGTTTAAAGGGAGATACAGTATAGCATCAGGAAAATTCATAAATCCGTTCTTCAGGGTAAAATTTGCGGGGGGATTTAATTTGCATTTTACTTCACATTATAGATTCACTGTTATCTGTGAAATTACCATTATCTAGGGGGATCTGATAGAAATCAGTTTTACACCAGGGTGGTTACACAATGTGAGGATGCCCTGCCACGTTGACACCACTAGGGGACACTCTGCATTCTGCCGCCGTGGAAGTGAAATAATAGAGATGTGGGACGCAAATTCACACACAGTTTCTTTTGTTCTAAGTGCAAAACAAAGGAACATGCTGCGTTTATTTTCCGGCCCCTTCCCCTCGCACACCCGCTAATGTGTGCTGAGAATCCATCCACCCCGTGTTTGAAGAACAGTAGGAAATTCGGAAGGCCCCAGGAAGTAAAACGCTCCCAGGCGGTGAACAGTGAGGCCGCTTTAACCCTGCAGAATGTGGTTCTTGAGGTTTGGACATGTGGTGGTGTTTTGTCAGAGGAAATGGGATGTATTTGCATGGACAAATTCATCCGAGTTGGGCCCTTTCCCCTGATCACAGAGATCACAGTGTTTGAGTTGGCTGAGCGGGCCCTGCCAGGGGCCTGGACGGCCTGCAGGCACAGCATGGGTCTGTGTGTGTGTGTGTGTGTGTGTGTGTGTGTGTGTGTGTGTGTGTGTGTGTGTGTGTGTGTGTGTGCTTGTGTGTGTGACTTGTGTGTGGCAGAGCACATCTGCACTCCCAGCACCTCCAGAGTGCCAGCTCTCCGTCAGAGCGTGATGAAAGTGGAGGATGTGCAGAGTGATGTGTGCTGGGAAAGGTTCACAAACATTAAGACGCATTATAATACCGCCTGTATTGACTCTTCCTGTCCGCTACTGCTTTGGAGATGTTTTTTTAGAGTTCCTAGAATTTGTAAAACGTTGCCAGCAACCCCTGCAGTGCTCAGTGATTAAGGTCATTTTAACTGTAACGATATGGAAAATGGAAAAACTACAAGAAGAGAACTTTTATGTGCAGATAAAGTCTGGTTTTAATTTTTTTTTTTTTTTTTACCTAATTCACGGATTATTATCTTTGAACACGGCTGCTCCCCTATAGTCAGTCCCCCATCTAAAACTTATTTTTCACTCTGCTCATTAATTATTAATGGTTTCCTCGACCTGTTTGGGTTGGTTTTAGGGGAGAGCGTATTTTTGTTGGCTGTGTTAAATTCTGCAGGTTTTCTTTTATTGAAGATATCTGATCCCTTCTTATATCACTGTCATTTATTCTTGCTCATAATAACGCAGGTTCCTCTCACAGCATCCTGCTGAGCCGTGCTGGGTTCTGTTTGACTGGTTTTCATTGGTCATTGGGTCTTTACCTGAAACAGCCTGTGTGCCTTCCCTCCATCTGCCCTTCATGTCAGGAGATCCCCTCCGTGCAGAAATGACAGGCTTCTCTCAGCGATATGACACGTTTGGCTCTTTGTTCTCTCTCAGCAGAAGCCCCCCCCCCCATCGCAGCAGGAGGACAGCGCAAGGCTTCCACTCACACTTGTACCACTGATGCATTTCTTTACTAATCGTGAATGTTTTGAGTCAGCAGCAGGATTTCTGATGGCCCTGCGCATCAATAGCGAGGAGCCAGCTCGCCTAAGTCACATGATACAACATCCTTTGATAAAGGCAACACTGTGTTGTGTCACTAAAAGCCAATTACACCATGCTCTTTCTGATTGATCTGCTCTGACAGTAGTGGATGGCATTTAAATCAGCAGCCCCCAGAGCCATCTCTGGGCATAAACGGTGGTGGTTTGCGGAGGGTGGGGAGGGTGGCGGGAGGTTATGGATGCCTTAATCTCATTTGCTTGGTTGCTGAGTTGAGTTTCTGGATCACATGTTTTCAAAAAGAGAGCGGGAGAGCGTCGCAGAAATCCAGCGAGCGCCTGCAAACTCAGCTCGGCGAGGCTGCAATTCTGATTGTCCCCCGTGTCGACAGCTCGATCCACAGCTTCTGAAGTACAAGACGCACACTGGGACTCATAAAAGCGTGCAGGGAGGTGTCATATTGAATGCAGGATTGCTTTTTAATCCTGGGCACATTGACTATTCTTGTCAATAGAACCCCAATACAACTGCCAGCTTGAGCTTTTTTTTCTTACAGGATCCTTGCTGGGCTTAATTTTCAAAGTGAATGCACAGATGCCAGGGAAGCCTTTTTTTTTTCTTTCTGTACCTAGACACACACACATGCACACACACACACACAGACACAGTTGTCCTGGTCCATGCCAAGAGCAACATGCATGAAGTAGAACGATCAGTGGGACACTCCTCCACCGCCTGTTCCTTTAGACTGAATGACCTGATGTGAAATCTTTCCCTCCCTTGCTTTCCTCTATTAATTTAATTTTTATAAACTGTTACCAAAACCCTTATTTTGGTGTCATCACAGTGCAAAAGTCAGAAGTGCCTCCGGCCTCAACTAAACTCACACGATCTGTTTTCCGGCTGAATTTTTGCTGGCTTCTTATTTGAATAATTATAATCCACATCATTAGACTAGTTCCCCACTGTATCTAAATTAGAGGGTCTTCTTTCAGGCCGGACATCACAGGTGTTGCCGTGGTTTCATGTCTCAGGAGGCAGAAATCTTTGAGGATACTGACTATTAACCCATGCTCTAATCATCTAGTCAGGAGGGGATATGAAACCCGCCAGAAGAATGAATTAATACGACCCGCCAAGGAATACATGAAGAAATCAGCGACTGTCCATTTGCAAGGCTTAGGTACAACTGTCATACTTTCTCTCGTGGCAGCGCAACCCCTTCATCTCGCCTTGATGGTGTCATGGAAGTGAGAGGCGTGAAAGCACAGTGACACTCCACGAGCCCGTTCCACCCGCAGCCGCTAATTCATCATGACAAATGTGCTCAGATGATCCGGCCCAGCAGCACTAATGGGGAGAGGAGAGAGTGCACTTCATTTGCACAAGACCCACTCCAATTAATCCATCCAGCTTTACTCTGGGCTAATTGGAGCGGGGCCCTCCCTGCCTGTGTGTTGTTAATACACCCGACACAGTTTAAACGCCCCTCTTCTCAAAGATCCCACTTTTTTTGTGTGTCTGTTTTTGGGTGTGTGTGTATGTGTGTATACATTGTGCCAAAGGGCTTTTTGAGGTTATAGATTCCGTTCCGTCCGTTCCGGTGATCCTCGACAAAAAGCGATCTCACAAACGTGCGTCATCCGCTCGTTATCATATTTTCTAGTTGACGATTCCGAGCCTAGAGAAATTATTCGGAGCCCATTTGTAGCAAAAGTGGATATGTTAATGTGATGGAACGCTCGGCCTTAAATTTTGTTTACGGTATGTTCAAAACACAAAATGTGGTCTACATTATATATTAAAGCGAAATAAAATACAGCAGATAAATGTCAGAAGCTAAAAGGGGGTTGAATCAGTGGCTTAAAAAAGGATCTGAGTCTGTTTGAAGTGCTCCCTCGTCATATGTTTTGGGTTGTTTTGACTACAGCTGTGTGTGTGTGTGTGTGTGTGTGTGTGTGTGTGTGCTCATACGCATGTGTGTATGCATGTGCATGTGTGTGTATTTGTGACACCCAACAGTACGGCTTCGGTTAACTTTAAAACCTTTGGAGCGAATGTGGGAAGAGCAAAGGTTCTTTATGAAGCAGTCACAACTTAATGTCGATATCCGCAGCAGCGATGCGTCGAACACACGCAGGGCCGCTCTGAGGAAACCTGGCGCTGAGCCGCCCTTTAAGTGTTTTTTTGGCGCGTCGTCACGCTGCGACTGACACCAGTCCCCCCAAATCATCCAGCCGGAGACGGCCGCGTATTTGCATTTCTCGACTCCGGCTGCCGAGAAACCTGGAACAATTGTTGGACTGTCACTTCGGCTTTATCTTCAAAAACTTACAAAGGTTTTCCTCGATGCTGTACACGGCTGCTTGGGTAATACTGCCTCCTGTGTCTGCAGACGTACTTTTCTAAAGGTGTGTGTGGCACATCTGTGCAGCTATTGTTTATTCATGGAGTAAACCCTTTGAAATGTGTTAAGATACTTCCCACTCATTATAAAAATCCTGCCACCCATGGATTAGGACTTTGATGTCACCAATCCTGCTTCAAAGGCTTCTTTCACTGCTATTAATCACAGTTTAGCCTCTGAAGATATAGCCAGAGAAAACATTTGGACATCTTGTGCAGAAACTTTGAAATGTTCAGACTGTCTTGCATGTGCTATATTCATATCTTTTCTGCTGTGTGTGTGTGTGTGTGTGTGTGTGTGTTGGGGGGGGTTGGACTGCCGTGCACGCAGCTGCACGTCTAAGTCGACAGGCTTCTGCTCAGATTTGGCTCTTTATGAACTGTCTTTGTTGAACAATACTGTTAATGGAATAATGCGGTTGCTGTGTTTTTCTGTGTAAACCACCGTAAAGACCTCGCCGTGTGTGTTGTATTTCTGACGGGTCGCTCCTTTCAGCCTCCCCCAGCTTTGAATGTACTTGTTATAAAAACTCTTTACCTCCTTGGATCTTGCTCCTAAAAATGGAACGGTGATCAGAAACGTCTGGGTAATGTGACTTTAACTGTGGGGGTTAAACAGGGATCAGATGTGCACCGCTCTTATCAAGTCCAACCACAGAGTCTCCATCAGACAGACGGATGGAGTGTGACTCTTGAAACCATTCATGTGGTCTTCTCTGCAGGCCTCAGATCAGTGCCCTAATGGAGAACAATTCCACTCCAAAGTTCTCCTGCAGACTGATTCAGACGGTGCTTCCTGATTTCTCCGCATTTCCTTCACCTTCCTCGTCTTTAGAGTCCTTTAAGGACCAGCCGCAGAGAAACATCCACACAGTGTGGAGCTGCCACCGGAATGATTCATGTGTAATAGATGTTTTAGAAGCTCCTCTGAGGGCAGCACAAATCTATCCTGGTTTCATCTGGTTAAAGAACCTTCTTCCTGTTGTACTCGGTGCCTTTGTTATTATTTAACATAAAGATTGAACTGTTTTACACCAGCTGACACCAACATTTTCTTACAGTTGTTGGAACTCAGTGTGTTTAACCAGACTGGACCTTCCTTCTTTATTGGCACCTTATTTATCATTAGCATCCAACACAAGGTGGACAGCTTTTACTTGACTCGTCTTGACGTCCTGCTAAATGTGTTTTCATTGACCAGGAAACCTGGCGACCCCCCGAGCCCGCGTCACCGCCGCCTCCAGATCTCTGCCACCGCAGCTCTCGTCAGGACGCTCCAAGGTGAGGTTCGTGCATCTGCAGGCCACCCTGTGACATCTGAGAGCAGAACGGGCTTTCCCCCTTGTTATTATCGCCATCGTCGGTCGGCGCTCACGGGCATTTTGCCACAAGGAGCCCAGTAAAAAAAACAAAACTTGAGCTGTGAAGTGTAGCGTCATTAATTGACCGGCCTGTTGTGTTACTGTTTCGCTCGTGGTGATGCAGCATTACCATCTGGCACGTCTTTGACATAAAAGTGCTTTTTCAGACGGACTAATGGCTGTAATGATTGTTGTTTGTGTTGTTAATGGGCGCTAGAACACTGTAAAACTGGGTGTGAGCGGCCAGAGGAGGTTCACTTCTGCGTGTAGCAGCACTGAAAAGAAGATTTACTGCAGGAATACTCTTGGCATCCATGTTGACTGTTAATCATCCCCACCGACTCTTTCATGCTGTTCTTCTTTGTGCCATAAAAGAGGAAAGGTTTCCTTCCCAACTGTCTCTCTCAAATGTTTTACTTTGTTTAAAGGGAATCATTCAACCGTATCATTCCTTTCCAGTATTCATGCCTCTTTCACTTCTCTATCCAACCCTCTCCTCCTTTATTTCCATGTCACTTGCCGACATGCGCTGTTCTCAGTCTCCTAAATACCTATTGAAGGTAAGATCCTCCCTGAAATATAGTATATCTTAGACCCGTCCTTTTACCTTTTACCCATAATTCATCTTTAGTGTAAACAATCTCTGTGTGATCGTGTAGAGAAACGCCCCAAGTGCCGTGTCTTTCTCGCCGTGCTGAACTTCTTCTCCGCGGTCGTTTCTGAGCGAGGCCGTGATTGATGTAATATGCATGCCGTCGTGTCCTCCATCAGAAAAGTTGCTCAAAAAAGTGACAATTATGTGAAAGTTGCCGGAGTGGCCGCCTGGCGAAGTAGCGTGGCTCCAGATTAATCATTTGTAATTCAGATTCTTCCCTTCATGTTGCTCGGGCAGCATTCGGTGTATCTTTTTTGTACTCGGATGAAATAAAGTGTTAAAATATTCACTTTGCCATGTTGGCTTACCATAAAATATCTAATGCATCATTAATTTTGATGAAGCCACGTACTGCCGAGGCCATTAGAAAGCTTATATTGTGTCCTCGTTAATCCGTCGTGGGGATGACTGTCTGCCTGATGACGGCTAGTCTCATTACTCAGAGTCTGGCGCAGTTGTCCCATGCCCCACAGCAGTTCAGAATTATTCTCTGGATTGTTAGTTTTAAGTGTTTATCGGGATAGGTTATGAAGATGGGAAAAGTTAGGACAGCTGTGTATTCCCAAGCGGCTCATTGAGAGGGAGGAAACCTGCTGCCGTAATACCTTTATCTCTGCACACGCCTGCAGACCTCGTCAGCCTGCAAATAAATTGCGTCTCATTTCAATCTGCTGCCTTTGCCGCGATGCTTCTGTCTCAGAGCCCGCATGTCCGCAAGCGTGTTTATGGGAGTCTCTGCGTTCAGGTGGACACCATGGAGATGATGCGTCACCCTGGAGAAACCACCAACATGAGGAGACAGACTGTGGCCTCCTATTTTCGTGTACGTTTATTTATTTATTTATTTATTTTTTACATACACCATTTCTACTGATTAAACCAATATGATCATTCCTGAAAGAATCCCTCATGAATGAAACAGAGTTAAAGGAGTTAAAGTTCCCATTAAATGCTGTGAACTTTATAATTTGAAGCTTGTAATAGCCACTGTTTTCATTTTTAAGTCTATCATTGGATGTTGTTAATGCCGTAGAGAACAAAACAGAAGGGAAAGGTCACTGAGTGGTCCCAATGAGAGGATGTTCATTTATTCTACAAATGTCAAAAATATGAAACCATTTTATTTCTCCTCCACATGCAGTACACATATATCAGTATTAAATAATCACATTGCCACTATTTGAACTCGGTTATTTTTTCTATTTCATTTGTTTTTATCTGATATGTGAGGCCTGACAGCTCCTTTTGGGGCTGATTAACACTGTCGATTGATATTCATCTGGTGGTCTGCTATCAAACACATCTAAATTTAAAAAAAAAAAAAAAAAAAAAAAAGTTGAGTGTTTGAAGCTGGCATGTGAGTGATTACAACTGAACTTGCTCCGCCAAACTGAAAGAGTGAAATCACACGTTACATCTCGTCTGGCCTACTCGGGCTGTTGATCATGTCTGCAGTACTCCCTGATGGACCTGCTGTCTAAGATGGTGGTGGGACAGCCGCACTTTGTGCGCTGCATCAAGCCCAACGACGACAGACAGGCGCTGTGCTTCTGCGAGGAGAGGGTGATGGCGCAGCTGCGCTACACGGGCATCCTGGAGACGGTCAACATCCGCCGCCAGGGCTACTCCCACCGCATTGCCTTCGCAGAGTTTGTCAACAGGTACCAACGTCGTCCAGACGGGCAACTCCGAGCCGCGCTCTGAGCGCCGACGCGACGCCGGAGGTGGGGCAGGAACGCACGAGCTGCGCTCAGCATCGCGCAGGAACACCAGCTCTTTAATTAGATCAGGGTACATGTTGGGCTGAGCAAGAGGCTGCCTAATTAGGAGTCATTAGTGATCGTAGGAGACTAAATCTTACAGCTCTTAAACAGTATTCCAGTCTGAAAACATTCAAACAATTCAAACAGGGAGGAACCGTGATTATGACGTATGGCGCATTAAATGGATTTCCTTTTATTGTTTGTTCAGGGTTGGCGCTGGAATTCAGCAAGCAGGAAAGTGCTGGTGTGGACTCCGCGTCCCGGTGGAGTTACATTAGAACACAATTAATCCAAGGATTCATCATTAGAGGGTATTTACGCCAGAGCCTTGCTGCTGCTGGTGAAAATGTGGGACAGAGTACGACACAGTCCTGTTCAAATGGCTGCATATGTGCAGCTCTGAGGAGCAAAAATACACTGACAAGTGTGAGGAAAATGCAGAGAAACTGATGTTTGATCACTTTGGCTTTGAAATACATTCCAGCACCTCTAATGTGGATGATATCAAATTTAATTATCTTGGGCTGGTGGCTTATAGAGGGAAAAAAAGGAAATCTTTTAGATGTTTGGGGAAGTTTCACTGCTCAAGGGAACCTGGAATAATTCATAAATTTGGTGACCTAAAACTTTTTTTCATGACTTTTTTTTTTTTTTTTTGGATGGCACAGTGTTAGAGTACATGTTAACCTGGCTCAAGAGTCCATTTTATCCTACCTGAGCCCGGCACACGTCACTGAACCGCTCCGATCAGTGGAAACTGATTTAAATTTGCGGTCTCGTATCAAAGACCCGTCTGATGTTTCTTTGTATTTAGCATCAAAGAAATAACAGGTATGAACAGGAATTAGAATGAAAGGCTATACACAGAGGCAGCCACGGCAGTTTAAAGGCGTTTTTCTTCTTCTTGTTGTTCTCTTTGACCGTCGGGGGGATGATCTGGCTGATTCGCCTTGATGTCTCTGAGCAAACACTCGGTCCCATGGAGGTATTTTCTAAACTACAACCGGGGACCGGGTGGATGGATTCAGACAAGGCGCGCGATAAAGCGCGCCGAGGGGCCGATGAACACGATAGGGCCCCCGCGCCGATGGACTTTTTCTGCGGCCACTGAAACAAGAGACGAAGGTCCCATCAAAAGAGCCCCAACAAAGGGCGTCTGTGGAGGAGTCGCGTCACTGTGGTCAGGCCGTCAGATAGCAGGATGTCGAGTCTCTTCTTTTGTCAAATGTTTAATTGCCAAAGAGAGGATGTCCCGATTGGTTTTGTAATGCCAGTATGTAGAATTCCTTCTTTTTTTTTTTTGCCAATATTAATGCTGGTAGACAGCACAGTTGTGTTTTTTTTTTTTATAAGATTTCAATTCTGTTTTCCCATTTGTACCCTGCTAAGATAAGAATTAATTAGGCTGATTTCTGCAGCCTAATCCTGAAAAGCATTTCCTCCGTCCAGCTGTCTATTTAAATGTTTAAACGTGTACATTGGGCTGTGTCTGACTTTACCTCAAAACTTGATGCTTTCAAATTAAATCCACAGCCGTTTTCAGGGGAACTCTACAGAGGAATATTCCCTCCTCCTGTAATAGTACAGGAAGTTTGGTTTAAGGCTGTGTTGGGATTGAAAGTGGGAATGTTAGTGGTTAGGACACATAGATTTCTGGTTTTAAATTAAACATCACGAAGCATGAAAGGAAAGTGGGACAGTACAACCTCACCATGTACAGACCGGCCATGCTCTGCCTTCCTCTTCCCCCCTGTGTGGTGGCTCAGCCCCTCCTATAACCCATAATGCCAAGTCAAGTGTGAACTTGCACCATACTGGAATTTTCAGGCATGCAGCAGATTGTGTGAACAGTAAAGATCGCCAGTTTCCGGTGATTCTCTGACTCCACTACTACTAATTTGCTGAGAACTCTGTTTGTAAGAAACCACAGCATACAAAACCTTTAAAAAGCTCCTAAAGCTCCAAACCACTTCTCCTGGTTTTCTCTTTTGCCCCCACCCCACCCCGTCATAGATATTATTACCTTGCATTTCGGGCCCATCAAATGCCCGAGACCAGCAAGGAGAACGTTGTCGCCATACTGGAGCGGGCGAAAATGAAAGACTGGGTGCTGGGAACGACAAAGGTAAGCCGTGAGGAAGAAATCTCCATTATCCTGTCAGAGATGAGATACTGGGACGGTCTAATCTGGGCTGCACACGCTTGCAGGTTTTCCTGAGGTACTACCACGTGGAGCAGCTGAACCTGCTGCTGAGGGAAGTGATCGCCCGCGTGGTTGTGATGCAGGCCTACACCAAAGGCTGGCTGGGGGCCCGACGGTACCGTAAGGACCGGGAGAAGAGGAGCCGGGGAGCCATCGTCATCCAGTCAGGTACGCCCGACGACAAACAGGTCTCAACATTTAAAGAGGTGGGGAAAAAAAAAAAAATGCAAATCCGCATCAAAATATCGACGCGTTCTTTGATCGGCCACTGGTGAAACAGGTGCAGATTAGTGGTGAATGTGCCCCAGGTGACCTGCGGCGTATTATGTTCGGGCGAGTCTTCATGAGAGCAAAGAGTTTGATAACCACAGTTTGACCTGCGAGGGTTAAGAGCAATGCTCCGGAGCGTACAATAGGACCACAGAGAGTTCAAAGGGATCCATCCCTCCGCCACCTGCTTTAGCTAGGGTTTGAAGTGGGATCTTGTGGAGTATATGAGCCTGTTTTGTTTCAAAGAGGCAAATCAGCAATCACACACACACACACACACACGAGCGCACACAAACACACACACGCACGCACTCACTCTCTTTCTCTCTCTCTCTGTTTCTCCAGCATGGAGGGGCCATGTTGCTCGAAAGAACTACAAGCAGATCAAAAAGGAGCGGGACGAGGCAGCGATCCGCATTCAGTCAGGTAGAGAAATGTTTGCATCTTTACCCAAAGTTCTTGTCCGGGACTTTCCCATGCAGCCCAGTATGCGGTGGACTTTTTTTTTTTTTCCGGACATTTTCAAAAGGAAAAAAAAAAAAAAACGAGGGGATAACGGTCTGAAAAACCTCACATCTTTGTGAAACACCTTTTTGATCTTGATGAGTGGCCCATGAAACAGTACTAATTAATTAATAATGCATAAAGAAAGGCTTTTGAAAGTTTGGGCAGCATTTGGTCCCCATGTTTCAGAAGAACAGTGCATACCGAGATCCTTTTTTTCCTTTCATCTCTTTCCCAGTAAAGGCAAGAGAGGGGCTTATCCCTTCTGTTTCCTCACGACTTCCTCTCTCAAATTCCTGGCCCATTACACAGCTCTCACATACCAGAAACAAGATGCCTTTTTATACTGTCAACCTTTTCATCTGAAATGTAAATTAATTCTTACTCAGTGTGCCTTGACGAAGATCAAAGTGGGCACATTAACCTTCCCGGGTCCCCGCCCCCCCTCCCTCCCTTTCCTTGGAGCCTCTCAGTGGAGGACAAGGAAGGGTGCCAAAAGGGGCAGAAGAGGGGAGAGCAGGGGGTGGAGATTTGGCATTGTTAGCCCTCACTCTCCTCAGGGCTGCCCTCATCTGACACACAGAGCATCTCAGTCGCCTGCGCACCTTGTGTAAATGTCTCCCATTAAAACTCTTTAAATAAAGCAGGAGAATGGGTAAACACGGTTTGGGCGCGAGGGAAGCCTCTCTATCGGCAGCCTCTTCAGAGAGACGTGTTTGTGTGTGGCCGCCAGGGTTCAGATTTGGGTGGTGGTGGTGGTGGTGGTGGGGGGGGGGTGTGGCGGGTATGGGGGCTTGAACCTGACATAAGTGGGGCCTCAGCCCCCCCGGCAGAGCACTCCAGCACATTCACATTGTGTGTTCTCTGCAGCTTATAGCCTTTGAGGTGGGCTGCATTTGCATTCTGAAAATAAACAGATGCCTTTCAAATGCATGAGCCTGGTGGCTTCTCAGATCTCAGCGGGGCCTTGGGGACGTACTCACCATCGATCAGATTAGACCATGCAAAACAGAACCGTGGCTCGACAATGTTCTCGAGCTTTCTTTTTCTACGCATATAATTTTACAAGGGGAGCACAAAGCCGGTGACGGAGCCAGTCAGCCGGCTCCGTTTCGGCATCCGTCTGAACTCGGAACGTCTCAATAATCAGACACGATGGTTCCCCCGAGCTGCTGCTCTCCCCATGGCTTCGCCATCCTCCCAGTCAGCGCGGCGTTTTCAAACATGCTCCGAGTGCTGTTAATTGCAGCTACTGGGTCCAATAAGCGCGCGGGTCAGCGGCGCGGCTTTAAACGGTAGCGGAGGGAGGGATCGGGCCGTGCGATCACGAGAGCAGCCTTCATGTTTATGTTCCCCCGCAGCTTACAGGGGACACCGGGTGCGTCAGGACGGCGGGCCCCGGGGCCACAGATGTCACCCCGAGGCAGCAGGGAAGACCACCAAAGAGGAGCAAGCGTGGTAAGCCTCAACATCTCACGTCCTTCAGGGCCTGCTTACATTCTCCTCTCCTGGAGTTTGCTCTGACTGATTGCTTAATCGTTTGTGCGCAGGCGAAACCCCCCCCCAAAAAAAAACTCCAACTTAGGCCGCCAAAAAAAGGTCTGACGTGTCTGTCAGTCTCACATTGAGCCCTGCTGTAATTTACTGCCGTTTCTTCCCGAGCACACCTCCTTTAAATTTTTATAAACTCAATAAATATCTTTCCACAAAGATAGGACAATGATCTGACCACAAATGGCGGCTGAGCGGTGCACTGGTCTCCAGATGTACAACTGGAAGGCGTGTTTATTCAGCACATGGGCAGGCCAGTCATTAAGCAAGTATGTGCTAAGCAGGAGAGCCGCCACCAACAGCCCAGCAGCACATGTGGTGCCGACGGAGGCTTTGAGCTCCGCGCTTAGCCTCACTTCCTCGCTGGATCTCGTAC
This sequence comes from Lagocephalus sceleratus, assembly GCA_911728415.1. Lineage (NCBI taxonomy): Eukaryota > Metazoa > Chordata > Actinopteri > Tetraodontiformes > Tetraodontidae > Lagocephalus > Lagocephalus sceleratus. Next base: position 1,828,753 of record CAJVRN010000216.1, on the reverse strand, counting down.
GTATCAGTCGCTGCTAATTCCCTAATGTTAGGTCAGAGATCACAGGCAGAGAAAAAGTACTTTATGTTCAGAGGCTTTAAAAAGAGTGCAATAAAGGAAAAAAAGGAAGCCGTGCAGAGAAATGCAGCCATGAACGAGGTCTTGAGCAAGTTTTGGTCAATTCTGTTAGTCCTCCCTCACAGTCAAACTCCAGAATAGTGGATTTACACATCTGAAAATGTGTTGTATACTCAAACGGAGCGAAGCCTCTTCTGGGATTTTCCCCTCCGTGTTTACAATCATATTCCTCGGTGAGAAAAACTTCAAACCTCCACTTAACAATTCTGTTTAATCAGTGTTGGAATCCATCCATATAGATGTATTTTGACGTGATTTGGCCCAATTTTCCGCCCGTATGATCCGTGTTCTCACCTACTTGCTGTTCTTTTCCCCCTTTGATATCCCTCCTGTCTGTCACGCTTGAATCCTGCCTTTGCATCCCAACAGCACATCCTCCACTTGCATCACCAAAAAACAAAATCTGATTTGCTTTTCGCCGTGACTGGAACTGGCGTGCAGCATTGTGCGTGTGCATGTTGTGTCTTTTAGTCTTTCTTTCTGAATAATACAACAGAGCATCGACATATTTGAGTGTTAGTCCTTGCAAATTGCATAATCGTAAAGCGGAGCTGTTAAACAAGAACAGAAGTGCTGCTCATCCCGATGCTTTGCGTTAACACGCAGCAGACGAGCGCGCTGTTGTGGCACTTTATATTCACATTTGTTTTCTTCTTAAAAACAGGTCTAAAACCCCAAACAGTAAAGAAGCACAAGCGAGTCACTTCCAGAAAGGAAACGTAAGTAAAAGAATATCAATGAGCATTTTCTTGTGCCCGACTTTAGCCGCGCGCGTAAAAAAAAAAAAAAAAAAAATGCTGCTTCTCTACAAAGCAGCTTTAACCCAGATTATTCTGTGGGATTTTTTTTTGAGTCCTTGAGACAAAAGAGTTCTCTTGCTCCAACCTCCATCTCTGCGGAGAAGACAGGGTGGTACGGGGAAAGAGAGAATCAAAAGGCTGGAAATTCACGGCTGAGAATAAATGCTCGCTCTTTCCCTGAGGTGATTTGTCTTTGCGCTCTTCTTTCTACAGATGTTAGACCCCTTTTTTAGTAAAGACCTGAGGTTCTTTGGTAGCACTTTGATATCCTGCTCGGATTCAATATGTGAAATAGAAGAGCCACTCCGTGACTTGGAGCACATCACAGTCTTTGAAGTCTGATCCAATTTTTGCTGCTCACCATTTGATGTTGAAAGGATGAAATGAGGAAAATGTACAGTTTTTGCCAGTAACTCTGCTGAGCATATGTAAGATTAAAAAAGCAAAATCCTTTGGAGGATGTACTTAGAAATGTTAAGCAGATTAATACTTTCCTATAGCTCTTTTATTCAAAGATAAAATTAAATATGAGAGGAAGTCTGTGTGAGCTGTGTTTTTTTTTTTTTTTTGCACTCACAATTAAGTCAGTGTGGTGCTGTTTGCTAGGAGGTAGAGCTAGTAAAGGGGGATATGCAATTGCATTAGCATTTGATTAACATTGCAAAGCACATTAATGGGTTTGAGTTATATGAGTGCCAAATCATAAATTGTAAATAAATGAATACAGCATCTACATGAATAAATTAAGGAGGAGGAAAAAAGAAATACAGGGTTCACTTAAATTGCGTCTTCATTGACATTGCTCTTCTGGGTGTGTTTCCTTTTGCACGCCTCCTCTTTCAAGGTTGGCCTCGACAGCCTCGACAGACAAGTGAGGGATGTCAGCAGAGACAAAGGCAGAGCAGGAGACGGTCTAACGAAGCCTCGCAGGGAGACAGCCAGGCTGCGAGAGGCGCAGTGTAAACAAGGTAAGCCCGAGCACAGAGCTAGCGGGTGCAGGTAATTACACAAAGAGACAGCAGAAATCCCGCTTTAATGGATAAAGTGCCATTTTAATACTGGGCCCCTTTCAACCTTTCATCCCAGCCAATCCTCCGCTGCCATTCTCTGTTGACGGCGAAAAGAGAGCGGCATTATGCGTGAACATTTCTGCGGTAGTTTAATAATCAAGGTCAGCTCATCATAAATGTCTCATGGCAGATGTGTGTGGGGGGGTGGGTGTTGAGGTGGCACATGCACTTCAAAGCTTTCCTCTTCCCGCATCACAGGCCCTTCACTAAGGATCTCATCAGTGACTCTAATAGACCTGCACAGTTATGGTAACAAGAAAATACACAAACCCTGATTTGTTGAACATATGTTTGGTTTGCTTTTTGCCCCAGGCGGTGAATTGCATTAATTCCTGCTGCCTGGAAGGCTGAGTGGGTGGTTGCGCGAGGGGGCCGCAGATTACGGCCGTCACCACTGGGGCAGCATGGGTAATGGGTGCCCGGCCCTTCATTAATGTTATTAGAGGGGTATGAGGTAAGAGACGGAGGTGAAATAGCATTTAGCAGCGCGGCTGGGAGATTATGGGGATTAGACATGATAATGTAACACAGACAGAGCTCTCTAGCAGGCCCGGGATTAGTGTCAGCACGCCACAGCAGGTCTGGGTTAGATAGCAGCTAATTCGGTAATGCTGCATACAGGTGACCCCCGCTCCCAGTCGTCACTGCTGCTGACGGGAGGCAGAGTTTGATGAATTTATAATGTCGGGATGATTACAGACAGAAACAGTGCATCCACTGACGGGATGAGCATTTAGCATTAATATGTCATTCCACCTCAACCATCAAAGCTGAAAGAATTTATTTTTTTTTACATTTTACATATACACTCTCTGGAAAAAAAAGATTATTCAGTTAATTGCCTCCTCTGAGGTTATGTGAAACCCAGCTTTTATCTAATTGTTTGTTAGCAAAATAACTCCAAAAAGAGAACGGAACGGATTTCAATGAATTTTTCAGGAAATCATGGGACAAGGAACAGATGATTAAATTTTGGTGATGTTCCGGATTACCATCTGGATCCAGGAATTTCCAGCGTCATGCAGAAATAAGATCAAACAGCAACTGTGATGATCAAGGATCTGAGGGACTTTGACCCTTTGACCTTTCAAGGATCAAGGCCAAGCAGCTCGTTTCTCCCACCTCGTTGTAACGGGTCAAAACAGCGAGAGTCTGCGGGTAGGTGAGCCGCTCGGCGGAGGTCTGAGTGCTTTTCTAGATTTATTTTCATTGTTTTGTTAATAAAACCATGAACGTTACCCGGTGCACACGTGATTGAAAACCAATAGCAGATTTATTTTACCTTTTAGCTCCAGCAGCACACAAAAACATGTCAGAAAACTGGGTGACTAAGGTCACAAAGCACAGGCAGAATTAAGACATCTGCTGATAATATTACTATTATTACTAAACGGGAAAGGTTAATATGCTCTTGTTTAAAAGTAGATAAAAACATTTCTTCAAGAATTTATTGCATGTAAACTTTACTCTTCTGGTCCTGTTTGGCCTGCTTTGGCCTTAGTCGAAGTATTTTTACTCTCATGGTTGAGCCAAACACGGTTTTCTTTCTTTTGTTTGGACTGGTTGTAATTTAAGCTGTCTGGACACCGTTATTCTTTTTTCAAATATCTGGAGAAAATACAAATGGTCTAATTCCTCCATGGGCTTTGCTCTCGCTTCGCTCTCTTTGTGCACATGGATTCGCTCCTGTACCTGCCTCGTTCCCAGAGTTTGCTTGTGCCTCCTGCTCCTTTCAGGAAACCCTATTTGAATATGCTGAGGGAGGCCAAAGCTGCTCAGGCACCCAGGGCACACTTTGATCCCTGCAGATCTGAGGCCCCCCCCTTTTTTTTTTTTTTTCCTTTCCCCTTTCTTTCTATCCTGAGGTTGAGCGAGTCGTGGAAGCCTTGTCCACCAGATGTTGGGAGAGCCGGGCTCCTTCCTGCGTCTCATGCTGCTGTCGCCTATGGTGACGGCGGCGTTTCTCCCGGGTTGGAGGTCGACCTTCGGCGTTTCTGGAGACCGGTCGGAAAAGAAAGAAAATTAGCCGTGGAAATCAAATTACCGTACCCCCTTTTGACACCCGCACACACGGCCTGCACCCTGCTCCCATTAACATCCAAAACACCGGGTCACGACCTGGAACCTCTCAACGTGTCGGACGGACGTTGAGCCTTTTTCTAAATGATTGAACAAAGCCCAGCCTTGAAAACGACCTGCTCCGCACTGTTTTTCTTTCATGTTTGAAACAAACCCCCGACCAGGAGGGGACCTCATTTGAATGGATGTACGTTTCAGTGTGTAACTCTCGCCCGCCTGCGCCACATTTTGTGCAAAGTACCCAGAGTTTGTCATTTTATGGAGGCAAGAGTGCATTAAAGCACTTTGTACTGCGGGCGCTCTCAGACATCTCGAGCGCAAACCTTTGATTTCCCGTGTCAGTGAAAAAGTTCCACATGCGTGGTGCAGTCAAATAAGCTGCGCGCTCAAAGACGATGTCACCTCGCATCACCTGTCTGCTGAGCTTGAATATTAATACAACGTGTTTGGAAATGAGTCACAACGACGTTCGCGGAAAGAAAGCCTTTTGCTTTGCAAGTGGCAGATATGATCAGAGCGCTGTTTATGCTCCTCAGCGTGGTAAACAGGATGGCGCGGAGGATCAGTCAGAGCTGACTTTATGGTTTATGAAAGCTGAGCTACTTATGTTAACAGGCTTTTTGAAGATTATAGTTGTGGTAAACATACATGTCAAGAGAGAGACAGTGATAAAGTAGAGCCACAACACAGACACCAATTACCTCTGCGCCTTGGAAGGTGTTTAACCTGGTCTTCAAAGGATGAGAAAAGACAGAAATGATGGGAAAGAGTTGGAGTTCTTGTGGGTTTATTGGGTGGATATCTGCATGTGCATAGCATTGTGCAGTCAATACGAATTGATTTAGTTTGCCTCGAGCTCTCCGAGCACTTTCTAGCTGCAGCTCAGTGGAAGAGCGAGCGCCGCGTTACCCACATCGAGGTCAGACCACTCACCAGCACATCTCACTTTCGTCCCCTCCCCGCTCCCGCCCTCCGCTCTTCCCACACGTTCCTCCCGCGTGGCTCGCAGCCGCCAGGCGCTGCTCCGCCGCCGCCGCTGCCGCCGCCGCCTCTCCCTCCAGCGGCACCACCTCTGCCACCGCCACCAAAGCAGCAACAGCTTCACTGTATCAACACACATCTGCGAGACAAATGATCCACCCTCTCCATGTTCTCCAGACAAATACGCTCCCACCCTCTCGCTGTCTCTCAGCCGTGTGATTTATCTGTCTGTCGCCTCACATCACTGCGTCTCCACCGGATGCCTTCAGTTTTAGGCAAATTATAGACTCGACGTAGCGGCAGCAGAGATTTGGAAGGGATAGGAAAGACTCAACTTAACGGAAGGAGTTGCCTCTGTCTGACGCTACCTACGTAATCCTCTTAATGTCAGTGGGAGTAGTTAACAGGATGTACTTCCAAACTACTCATCATCACAATTCCAACAGAATAATCTCCTTGCATGTAAAATCAACGGAGAGAACGATGCTACAACTTCTCTGCAATTTTGCATGTGGCTCGGCTGATTTAAAGCAGTTCCACAAAGTTTTTTTTTTTTTTTTTTCCATTCAAGCACAGTTGCTAAAAGAAACGGTGCTGGTTTAATAAAACGCATACATGATGCTTAATGCCGATTATTTTCATATTTATTTGGGACTCAGTTCGCCATCCTTGCGTCGAGACTTTGACGGATGATCAATTCCCGCAAAGTTCAGCAGTTTCTTTCCTCCACGCGTGCACTTCTCTCAGAGTTCTCAGTGTCCTGTCTGGGTAAATGATTGATTTGGCTGTGAAAAAATTGGCTTTAAATAACAACATCCTCTTCTAGGTTTAGTGAAACCAGCTGCAGGAACTACTCTTTTCTGCATTATCTGCAGGATTGACCAGTTTGTCTTATAATTTAAAGCACATGCGATGTTATTTAAATGTGATGCCTCATAGAGATGAGAGCGGCAATAAATCTCTGCAGCGCTGAAGACTTCTGGAATGCCTCTTCATCTTCAGATATCTGCTCAGAGTGTGCTCATGCAGTGCCTGTTTGGTGCACCCATGTATTTGCGCTCTTGTGTTTGTATGCTTGTGTCTGCCATTCTGAATCTGTGTGTGTGTGTGTGTGTGTCTGAGGTAAGGGAGAGGGGTCTGGGCCACACATGCCTCATTTAGACATCAAAGGCCGCTGCTGATGATTTTTCCTTATAATCCATGCCTTTTGGTGCTCTGCTGCCTCCATCTGAATAAACAAAGCCCAAGTGGTTCTCTGTAGTCTGGGAGAAGTCAGGTGATCGCACCATGTGATTTGGGAAGGAAATCGATATATCTCTAATTTATTCCACTAAAAATCCCTTTTAGCAGCTCTTTTATGTTGTTTCTGTGAAGCTTTTTGATTTTCGGGGGATTTCAAAGTGGTATTTAGAGATATAATGTGAGTCATCTTCTCCCCTTTGAAAATTAAAGCAACACCTCTCTCCAAAAGCATCTCAACACTGTGTTATCAGTCGAAGCAACACATGTGTGATGTGTAAGTCTCTCCACGAGAAGAGCAAACACCGCTTGGCTTTCTTTTGATATGGGCGAATCAATATTGTATGAACCACACTGCCTCTGTATTCCCAGTCGACCATTATTCCTTCCCCACCCCAAACAGCAGACATTACCCACCATCATTTAGCAAACCCCCGGTGAGAGCTGCTGCCTGACCCCTTCCCAGCTCGGCCTGCCCATGTCCAAACTGCCTCCCCTGCGCCAGAAGCCCGTTTGGCAGCCTCCCTGGCTGTAATGTATCTGCAGGAGCAGCATTCCTCCAGGGCTGGCCTGGATCAAATGGCAGCGATTTCCCAAACAGAGATGGGAGGCCTGACCCATCCTCTGATCTGCTGCATCTGCTAATCGCTGCAGGTCGGAGCGGATAAATGTTGAGCTCGGTGCCTCGTGTTTTGGGTTCCAGGTCTGCGGTGGTGGATCCTGCGGCATATCAATTGATTTAAATTAAAAGTCATCTGCATAAACAAACCAAAATACCAAATAGCATTACTTCACCAGTCAGACAAACATCAAAGCTGAACACACAGATGTGGCGTTGATTGTGTTGAGACTTGCTTGGCGATACTGCTGGTTCATGCAACGTGCAAACTTTCCAAAGAGCTGCTCGACTTTTGATCAGGTCGTGACTTCGCAGCCTCCGCAGTGTGTTGCTGATTTTACAGAAACAATTGCACGTCTGAGTTGGTAGACAGTGAGAGCAGTAGTTAAAGTGCCTCCTCTTGAATCACTGCTGTTTTCATATAATGTCCATTGTGCATATTTTTTAAGACTTCTGTGGATAACACACTGCATGATTTCCCAATATTCTGATCCCCAACCCCTGATGTATCAGAACCACAAACTCTACAGTGTTCTGCTGGTCAGATTATAAGGATTTGGCTCCAAAGTAGAACTGGAACTATTTCAGTTCGAGTTGTCACCCCACCTGCTCATAATTACCAACTCGCATACGAAGTACGATGGTAATTTGTTAACTGGATCTTTGAGCCTTGATGGCACCTGATAAAACTTCATTTTATAATGAGTTGGGGATAAAAAATTTTAGGTCACGTCCCCTTGAACACCAAGTTCAGACCTGGATTTTAAGGATTTGGAGAGGATGAAGGCTTATTTAATCCATATTACAGTCTGATTTTGGAACATTGTTCAAGGACATCTGAATTGTTACTTGTGAAGAAGGACTTTGATGCAATTTCAGGGGAATAAATGATTTGCTTATCAAGTCTATTTCTGCATCATTAGCAGACTTATGCCCTACATACAGCCATTCTTTAAAATCTGAGCAGCAAACTTGAATCGTGCTGGTTTGTGTCCTCCCGTCGTCCCGTGCAGCAGCCAAAAGCAGAAACATATTGATTCCATCACTGTTTGACATTGAAACCAGTGTTCTTTCACACACTTTCACTCTCCCTTCAGTACATGAGATCAGGCCAAATACTTTCAAATTTGCAGGAGTGACATGAATTCACAGAGCGGACGGCTGACAGCTCAGAGGCAGGATGAGATAAGATTCACCGTAAAAGTTGGCTAATATCGCTGAACTGACATGAACTTTCTGGGCATTTGCAAAGTGTGACTTTAGTAAACCCGCAGCGGGTCTGAATAACATCAAGAAAGCCGAGCAAAGATGGGGGGGGTTAAGGTGGGGGGACTCGCTCTTTGATGTATAGGACTGAGATGTGATGAGCTCTGTTCAAAGTGAGTACAAAGTAGTGTTAGGATGGAAAAAAAGTAAATGCAGCTTTAGTCAAGGTACAGAAGCCGAGGTAGCAAAAGATGAAGAACCGTCCTGCCTCGCCCAGAACACCGGCAAAGAAGATGAAACTGACATTAAATATAGATGTTTCTTTTCAAAGGTGTCTGGGCTTTAAAACACACACAAACACATCATGTTCAACCTGAAGGAGCAACTCGAGGCTGCATAATGAGTCTCCGTGTTTATGATTTCTGTAGAGACAAGTGTGCAGTTTCCCAGCGAGGCGTCTGATGGTGTACGTCGAGTCCTCCTGCAGCTCACAGCTCTGCCCCTGGTTTGGGCAGGAAGCTGAAGCTGTGGCGTTGAGCTCCGCGCCGCTGTTGCTTCTTTAGCATTTATACCTTCTGCACATGTGCTAACTCACGGTCTCGTTTTCGTCCAGTTTTTGCCCGCCTGGAATACTGTTTTTCTTATGGTTTGCACTTCACCGTAAAAAGGTCCATTAATCTAAATCACCACAAGCTGTTTGTGAACCTGAACTGAATTATGCTGAATTTTGGCTTCTCCTTGGTTCTTTTAGGATAAGGTAGCCCAGTTCTGTCTTATCCTGTTTGTGGACACACGTTTCTGTTTTACTGCTGCATAGTAACACATAACAATCAAAAAGAGAGAGAAAAAAAAAAAATCTAAAACAACCACTTCACAAAAAACATCCCTACAAGTATCACGAGAGAATTATGAACCAGATGGATTATTGTTTTAATTCAAAATGAATGAATCAATATAGAGATAGAAAATGATTTATTTCTTGTGCTCATTGATCTGATGTGAAACTGTGTTTGTGGATTTTGTTAATGGGAAAGTTTCTTCCTGCTCCACGCATTCCACTCTTTCAGCCAGTTTTATCACTTTAGGGAGTAAAGGGGAAAAAAAAACAACAGTGTTTGAAGTGCACCTGTGAGCAGAGATATAATTAAATGCTGTCGCCATGTGTGGATTTATGTAATTTTAAAGATGTAATTGAGTCACCCCATCAGTAAAATTACGTAATCTCTAACCGAACCAAAGTAAATCCAGCATTTCTGTGCCACTTTGTCACACAAGGGTGCAGATTTAGGAAGTCGCGGGGGTAAAATCTGCTTTGCCCGCCGTCACCGCCGTCGAGATGATGCTGTCGCTTGTTGTTTTGCCTGCCTGGATCAGCGCCCTTGTTTTTCCTCTGTTGCAGGTCCAGTGATGAAGCTGCAGCAGAGAACTCCTCGCCGGCGGGGCCAGCAGCCCAAGCTGCTCAACAGCCCCGAAGACAGCCTGTACTACAACCAGCTAAATGTGAGTTCAAAGTGCCGATAAAGGCCTTTGTCTGACTTTGGTTCCACATGATAATACAATTAAAGCTACCTGTGCCAGACCCTGGAGCCCCACCCCCACACTTCTCTGCCTCTTGTCTTGAACATGTGCTTATGCTCTTTATCTGTTGCTTTCATGTCAGGATGTCTGCCTTCACGGTGAATAATTGATGTGGTTTATCAAAGCTGAGCAAGATGCATGCTTCATCAGACTCACTTGAGCCCTTTGATCAGAAAAAATTATGCTGTGACTTCTGATATTATCAGCATCTGCTCGCATTCAACACAAAATCACTTTGAATTAAAAATTAATGACTCTCTGCTCGTCTTTTGACTGTGTGCTCTTGGCCCTTTCCTCAGAGAACTCTGGATTACCAGGGGAGCAAGAGGAAGCCGAGAAAACTTGGGTAAATAACTGCTTTGCTACTTACAGCGGCTCTAAACAGAGCAGGTCCTTTGTGGAATGGGGGGAATCCAGAAATGGAGTTGTTTTCTTATAATGTAAATGGAGAGCTGAAAATAACGGGCTTTTTGTGAGGCGTTGCTCTGCGTCATTAAAGGAGATGTTACACATAAAGGCTTCGTCAGCGCGCCCCGTTAAGTCGTTGAATGTCTGACTGTACGAGTGACTGAGGTGAAAGCCCGTTTTCATCTCAAGTCTTCCGTATCTCAGCTCCTTCTCAACCCTTCTTCCTTTCCCACCGCAGTCAAGTCAAAGTTCTAGATGGAGAAGACGAGTACTACAAATTACTGTCGACGGAGGAGTCGATCCCTGAGGAGGAGTACGCCGCCTCCCCCCCTCCTGCCCTCTCTAGCGGGCCTTTCGTCAGTCAGGGCTGAGCCTCGGCAGCCGTGTCAGCCGGTAAGAAAGACAGACAGACAGACAGACAGACAGACATGTGGACGGACACTCCAAAGGACATCCCTGGTGTTGGATGTTCCGCAGCAGCGGTGCAGGACGGGCAGCCTCTGCAGCTTCAGCGCCGAATCCTCAACCTTTCCTTCATGTTTATCTTCATACTCGTCCTCCAAACCTGCTCCCGCTCCCATCCAGAAAGTTTGTCAGCGGCGCGATGAGCCAGGGGGAACTTCTCCCGGGGACCTCCTCCGTCTGGACTCTGGACGCTGATTATGCCCCCTTAACTGCAAAGATTTACTCCTAATTCGGTCCTGAAAGCAGGTCATTACTGTTGAGTTGAGACCCTGCTGTGAAATGGCACAGAGGCTGCATGAATAAATAACTGAACGGTACTAGACCTAACACAGAATGCACATCATCCTCATCATCATCAACACCATCGTGGTCTGCACAGGGAGGGCTGGATTCATTATTAATCACACGCGGTACCCCAGTGAAGCAGTCCAGGCCAGAGCTGCGCTCACCACCACATGATCACACACACACACAGTCTGACCGCCTCCGACCCGTCTTTACGTTTCATTTAGCGCCACTGGAGGAAACCTCCGGAACTGGTTCTTTTTTAACATCTCAATTGACAAGACGCGCCTCTGAGGTCGGAGGCGTTCATGCGGGCTTGGAGAGATCTCCCCCATTTTTGAGCATTAGTTCGATTGTCTCAGACAGATCCGGATACAAATCCCACCCAAAGCCGGGGGTCTCCGTGTCTGCACGCAGCCAGACGGGCTTTGTACCGTCGGAGCCCCGGAATCAGCACACAGGCAGCGCTCGACCTCACTTTGAATTTCACCCTGAATACTGAAATTTTCTTTTAAGATGTGAAGTGTCGGAAATGCGGGGCCGGCGAGTTGATTTGTGGAGCTTTTTTTTTTTTTTTTTTTTTTCAATTTGCATATCATTTACTGCATCTCCCTTTGTTGACACCCGAGGGCCTGAGAGGAGATTTTGATCTTAATAGGAAGAGTAGGGTGGTACGTCTGAGGATCTCATCCTCCTTAAACTCAGCGGGGAAAACATTAGAGCTGTGCTTAGATAGCCAGACTGGTTTTACCGGGGCTCCAGGTTCACAGCAGCCCTGGTTAGATTTGAAGGGCTCCAGAGCGTATGTCAGATCCCAGCGTTTCGTAGTGCGAGGGTCAGACGAGACCAATCACCCCAACAATAACATAAATAAAGGAAATTAAGATTTTATGGCGTTTACGTTTATTTACACAGAAACAGCCCAGGATCTATGAAATTCCTAAAAAAAAAAAAAAACAGATTAAAGTTACAATATAGCATATGCTTATCGAGCCACAATAATTGATTCAATACATCCTTGGCAGCTTGGGACGTGCTTTCCATTTAAAATCAAACAAAAACCTTACAAATCAGTTGTTTTTAGTTCATCTAATTGAGCCGCATCAATAATGAATTCAAATTCCTTTCAAATTCTCCTAATTTAAAGAATTCAGGGAGGAATAAACCCCGGACCAGTGGCAGTCCTATAATATGATGTCACAGTTAGTTCAGATGCGTTTCACCCCCGGTCCTGCAGATCCTGACATAATTAAAATCCTCATTGTGCATGACTCCCTTGCCGGGATAGTTCAGCTCTTCTCTGAAGAGAAGTCTGAAATAGGTCACCCCAGCACCCTGTAGTGCATCTTAAAAGTACACTGAATCAATTAAGTGTGATCACGCTCCCTTGATTATTTCTTCTTCTTTTTTTTTTTTTTTTTTCAAGGCTGAGGAATTTCAAACAGGCACCAGCCCTGAATAACAACGTTGGACTGTAGTGACAAACGTTTTCAGAGTGGGTGTTTCTTCTCCGTCTTTTCGCTGCCAAATGAACCCCCTGGCTGATTGCCTGCGTTAGCATATGAGAGGAGGTGAGCGGAGGTGTGCAGGTAATTGCCTTGATTATGAGTCGCGCAAAGGCAAATGTTATGAAATACTGTCGTCATTCGGCAGGAGACGCTCCGGCCCGCCGAAAGCCTGAAAGCCTGTGCTTTTGCTCTCCGCGGCGTTCCAGGTTTGCGCGGGAAACGTTCGCCCAGAGCAGAGCAGAGCGGCGTGGAGGGCCCGACACCTGCTCGGCAGCGCTTCTTCATAAAATCCAGCTCCCTCTTGTTTTTCCTCATTAAACCCGGCGACATCTGGCGCGCGAGAACGCGCCGCTTTAATGTGGCTGGCGTCACGGCTGGTGTTATTCTTGCGATTTTGGCTCTTCTGCTGTTGTTGTGCGGCACTTTCATTTAAGCTGCATCCAAGACAGCCGCAGACGCCGTCACCTAAAGTTCCGAAAGCGCACGTTATTCAAATCAGCCGAGCTGCAGCCTCGGCGAATGACAAAAAAAAAAAAAAAAAAAAAAAAAGCTTTTATTTTCTTAAGAAGCATACTTACCTTTTTCACCTAATAGTGATGTCTCACTTCAAAGAGGAAGCCCGATTAGACCAACATTGTCCTGTTTCTATATCCGTCTGAGTTCAAAGGGAGACTCTGAATACCTGTATTCCATCTGCAGCTTTTTAATGCAGTTTACCTGCTTTTCTTATCCAGATGTGCCCACGCTCCATCACAGCAGTGCATATCTCACTAAATTATATCACACTGCAGGCTTTTAATGAAAAACAAAGTTATGCAATCTTTTAGGAGAGTTTTTGTTAACCACTATTTTTAGGACAGCGGACAAACAGGGTACAGACGTCAGCCGACAATTAGGATTCTGGTGCTTGATTAGCACCAAAGAAAGCAGCATAAGGTGTGTGTGTGTGTGTGTGTGTGTGTGTGTGTGTGTGTGTGTGTGTGTGTGTGTGTGTGTTGGGGGTGGGGGGCATTCCCCAAAGATGGCATTAATAAAGGAACTAGCTGAGCTGGGTCGAGTGGGGCGGGGGGATCAAAGAGTGTGTGGAGTGCACACATCAAAGGTCTCCTAATGACAAGGGACGCCATTAGGGTTACAGTGGCTTTTGTTTCAGCTTCCTCACACCTGCAGTGTGTGTGTGGAGGACGCTCCACGCGCTGTTTTGTTCCCCGCATTTGCATGAATGGTAAATGCATGCGCGGGGAGATAAAAGTTCATTCCAAACTGCCGCCGCTTTGCCCTCTTTTCATGTGCGGAACTTTTAAATGTAAATATTGGGTCACTTCCTCGTGTAAAGAGCCTTTAAGAGCCTCCCAACAGAAAAGTTAGGGTGCAGCCCATGTAATTGAATGACCTGAAGTTTTCCTTCTAGCGCAGGAGCAGGATTTGACAAATCAGAGCGTGAAATTGTGATTAGCCTCTCCCTGTTTGGAGGAGCGGGACACTTGTAGACTTGGCCGAAGGTGGAACCTGTTTTGTTTTGGCCCAGATGGTGGGACCGTCTGCCGTTGAGTAAACGCTGGATGGGTAACAGTGTGATGACTAGCACAGTCTTGTTTCTAGAGATTCGGTTTAAAAAAAAAACAAAACAAAAAAAAACAAGAACCCGCCTCAAGGATAAAACACAAACCGCCTCATACAAATAGACTTAATGGAGGTTCTGTTATGACTGCTTTACTGTTCATCTGTCCTCAGATCAAACTTTATGAGCATAATTAGTTCTTTATTAAAACCATTATTTTATATTACTATTAAAGCCATTAAAAAAGCAATATAGGCATTATATTTCTACGACTAGTTATAAAAATATGATCAAGAGTTATCTTTTTCTGGGAGAGAACACCAGCCTCCAGTCATGTTCACCATCACAGAGGGAGGTTTTTCTCCCCTCTTTAATGTTGGATTAATGCATCTGGGGTGGGCTGAGTGGAGGTAAAGTGACCTGCCCCACCCTGAGTGACCCCAGGCCGGCCCCGCTCTTTGCCAGGCTTTGCTCTTTGCCCTCCAATATGCAGAGATCGCTGGCTTCATAGGCTCCGAGGAGACACGCGGAGAGAAAAGGGTTGTATCGTGTTGCAGGGAAAATTAGTGAGACCAAAGTTAGAGTTTCTGTGTGTTGGGGGGCTGCGAACAATGGCAGCTTTCTGTCAGACAGCGACTTCAAAGGTCGGCTGAGTGACTGCTCTGAGTTATACTTTGTTGTAGATCACTGAGGAAATTCACAGATGTTTTCTCATACGAGACACCATTATAGTGGCTCAAGTACCCGGTAGCCTCCAGCACCCGCTCACTCTTCCACCCCCACCCCCACCCCCCCCTCTCTCTCTCGCACACTCACTCACACACACACACTCTCTCTTTCTCTCTCTCTCTCACACACACATATCCACACACTGCCAGCCTCTCTCTCTGCACTCCCCTGTCCTCACCCACGTCTCTCATATCTCTTCTATGAGACAGACAGGGAACCTGTTTTCTCTTCAAATGTCCTGAGATCCTGGAAAGTTAAAAAGGGGGCTTCACATCCCGGCGTTGCCCCCTGACTCTGTCAGATCCACATCACTCAGGGTGTCAAGGGCTCACACAGCTGCACTTTTCTCTGTTCCGTTTGGTGTCATTTCCAAAAAAAAAAAAAAAAAGAAGGTCCAGGTAAAATGATGTGAACTGGAAAGGTCTCCTGGTGCTGGGTGATTCTGATCCAGTTGTTCTGTGTCTCCTGCAGACGACCTTCTTCTTCTTCTTCTTCTCTGAAGCGGACCAAAACGATCTAGGCAACGTGCTTGTTCCCTGTTGCACTTTTTAATTTATTTCTAGCAAACTGCTGTTTTGGGTTCTTTTTCTATGCTTCGAATAAACCCGTTTACACCACCGCTGACTTCTCCTCTGATTGGAGCTCACCTCGCCCCACCGTGTTATCGTCACACCATTATCCTGTCTTGGTGTTCATATGAAAAGCAAACGTTCTTCAAAGCGCTTCTGTGCCAAAACCTTTGATTCTCCCAGCAGAAAACTCCAACCTCGTTTCCCATCCAAGGAAAAATAAAAACAAATCTCCCCTCCAAAGTGCTGCTGTCCGTAAGATGGCGAAGGCTCGTAGTGAGTAAATGACCTCTGGGACTGGACATTGTGTCAGGCAGGCGGTTATGATTTTCTCACCAACTGTATCAAAGCGCCGCTGCGCCGACTCCCTCCCTCAGCTGGAGTCCCATTGAGAGGTATTAAAATGCAAAAGGGCCGGACTGAGGTTCCAAGGGACGACGTCAATAATTTGGTTTTCTGTGGGTTCAGAAGATTCAGTCGTCACACGTGCTGGAAATGATCCCTTCCCCAGCACGACAAGTCAGGCGTCAGGCAGATCCGTGATGAAAATCCACCTCAAATCGGAATGAATTTGGTTATTTTAATGTCCTGGACTGCTGCGGCTGAGGATCGTGGCAATGCCTCTCACCCGCTTCACTCTGGATTCTCCTTGCTTCAAGTGTTGTTGGGGTCAACTCCAGAGAGCAGCTTACAATATTTGACATTTATCTGACATTTAACCCTTGAAGCAGGAACTGAATGACAGCACTTTTCTGCATCAAAACAGATTTAGGTAAAAAAAACAACTGTGATTTTGAATTAAGTTGTTATTAACAGATGATGAAAGGAGTTTACTGCATACAGGCACTTTAATTCATCTTTCCACCCATTCTAATAACACACTAAGTATTTAACCATGCAAAATAAACATATGTGTGCCTTCAATAAAATACCACAATTATTATAAATCTTTAATTATATACTCCCAGACACCAGTTGCACAAGTATTAAGACATCTGGGTAGACGACCCTGGTGGTGGGGTCAAGATTTTCTACCTCAAAGTTTCAGTTTATGAAATCCGTGAACACTTATTAGACAGAAAAAAGGTTGGAAACTTCTGCATGATGATTTATTAATGTCGTGCTTTGAATGCAGGGTATAGTTCTAGACACTTTGAGACATCTGCAACTTAATATTAATTAGTTTTTCATAACCTGACAACTCAAAAGTTCTAAAATTCTCAATGTGGGGGAAACAACCCTGGTGTTTATGCAGTGCTTTTGGAAAATAATATAGTAAATTAGTTATTTAGCCATTTCTAATCTGCCTATACATAATTAATGAAGTGCTTTAATCACAGAAAACGTCTCATTAATGAATTTATAATACACAAAATATATTTTGACATGTTATCCTGAGGCAATTAAATGAGTGATTTTTTTTAACTGAAATTGTTTTTATAGTTGTCTTGTAAATTAATCAACTAATTATTAATAATTAGTAACGCTGCGATTATGAGTTAGCAGTGATCTATTGGTTTCCCTAATCTAAAGTGCAAAGGGTATTTTTTTTTTTTTTACAAAGGAAGTTTTCACCTGTAAACTATAGGTAAGATCAGCCTAAAGCTTTGACCTTCCTCATTCCTGCATATGTTTAAGAGCTCCCGTCATTAAACTCCATCGCTGCTGCTGCATGCAGATGTAAACAAGGTTAATCTCCACTAGTTTTTAGTCACCACTGTGACACCACTGCTGTAGCTGGTGTACTTTAACATGGCTCCAGTACAGCCCAGCGGGGCTCCCCCTCTCCCTCATGACTCTGTAAAGCCGTGGGAGAGGACTGGGAACATTAATCCCTTCAAAGGAAGAGATCTAATTCAAAATCTGCCGCTCCAAACTAGTTGGGAGGACAGTGATTGTTTCTGCAGGGAAGCCAGATAAAGATCAGAGAGTCGATGCAGAAAACTACCACTTCCATTTCCACTGCTCACTCACAAAAGTTTGGATATCATCACAAGAGAAGAGCAAAGACCTGCTGCTGCTGCCTGTCCCCGAATAAACCAGACCGATCACCAGAGCTGAACTTCCTCACCTTTGTTCAGGTGAGGTCACGGACCTTCACTCTCCTGTCAGTTGAATCTGCGAATAAAGATGGAGATGTCATCACCTGAGCAAGAGGTGAGCTTCTCTTTATTAGCACATCATTTGAATTAAAACCCCCAGACTGTGTGTGTGTGTGTGTGTATGTGTGTGTGTGTGTAGGGCAATTAAGCCCCCCCCCCAAAAAAAAAAAATAGCAATAAGTTTTGATCAAACAAATGAATTTAAATCATTCAGAGGTCGTAAGGAGAGTGTTTGATTCCGTGGTGCCTTCAGAAGCCACAACAAAGACGTTTCGGTTCAAACTGGGCAAAATGGTGAAAAGGGATGCAGATTCCTGAGAGATGGGGGGAACTTTGTGTCGAGTCACTTGATTGGGGCTCCCTGCTCCATCAAACAGCCGGGGCGACGCTCTTGGAGATCTCCAGAGATAACAATGTCACATTGTCACACAGGCTTCTGCTACAAATCCTTAATTACAAAAAGAGGATCAGATGACTACAGCATCCAATACCGGGGTCTCCAGGCGGCGTGGGGGTCTTTGATCAAGAAAATCCAATTATTTGTGTATATACATTTCCCACATAGTGATTACTTCATTAATTGTCCCGCCTTTATCTCCTCCCTTCCCATCCCCCCTAATAATCAGCTCCTTTATCCAGAGCAACAAACACACCATAGGAGCTTTGTGGATTCAAAGGATTTGCTTTCCCCTCTCAAAGAGCCGCTATTCTTTGATGATTGGGCAGCGGCAAACTTCAAAGCAATAAATCTTATTTCTGACTGGCTGGCGGCCCACCAAAGTCCTTATCAAATTCTAAGAAGTGATCCCTCACTCTTCAGATAGACCAAGGATATCTCGGGGAGAGGAAGCGCCGGAGAGTGGAGACCTTCGCCGCATCCCAGTTTACTGCGAATGCCTGTTTGAAGCCAAAACTGGTACTTTAAAAAAAAAAAAGAAAGAAAGAAAGAAAGAAAGAAAAAAAACGAAAAGAAAAGAAAGAATTTGTTTTTCTCGGCGAGAAGGAGAAGGACGTTTTGCCATGGCAGCAGTGGCTGTACTGCGCAATGAGACTCTCCAGGCTTTTCTGCAGGTTTGTGCGCAACTTTGTTCACTCTGACTACTTCATCCACTTGGAAACTCGCTCGTTCCGTTTGTTTTTCGGGTCTTTTTATCAGCCGGGGTTATAGCTTCGACCTCCCTCGACAGTTCGGTGTCGCGCAGCTTCATCTTCATGCGCTTAATTTGCTTTCTTGAGCCGCGGCGTTACGCAAACTTCTGTGCCACCCCGTCGTCATTACAGGTCGGTTTGAGCGCGTAAATGCAGATGATTTAGACAAACTGTTTCATCGCGGAGCCGGTCAAGGAGAACGCGCAGTTATTTCAGGGTTTGGGGTTTTTTTGTTTGTTTTTTTTTTAATGTCATTAGTGTCGTGTGTTTGTCACATTAACGCCGTGTGTCTGGGTTATTCAGGACCGCACTCCAAACTCTTCTCCGGAGAACTGTAAGCACTCCCCGCTCGCCCTCCTGGCGGCCACCTGCAACCGGATCGGGCACCATCACGGATCAAGCCCGGCAGATTTTCTCCAGGTTCCTTACGACCCGAGCCTGGGCTCCCCTTCGCGTTTATTCCACCCGTGGACTAACGAGGGGACTCCTCAGAGCAGCCTGACCAACAACTCCACTTTTGGACTATCCTCGAAGCCCCAGCTGTCCACGCACATCCAGAGCTCCTTCAGCTCGCACCACGAACTCCCGCTCACCCCCCCGGCGGACCCCTCGTACCCCTATGACTTCTCCCCGGTCAAGATGTTGCCCTGCTCCATGCAGTCCACCTGCCCGCCCACCTACGTCCCCGCGGTCAGTTACGCCGCCCAGACTCCCATCCCGGCCGCCATGCCAAGTTTCGTGACGGGACCATCCGGCCTGGTGCACCAGCAGCAGAGGCAGCTGTCCCCGAACCCCGGGGAGGATATTCCGTGGTGGAGCCTCCAGCAGGGGAATCACGTCAGCCACTCGTCTTCCCTCGGCCCCCATCGCTTCCAGCTCCAGAGGAGCCTGGTCCTGGGACATACGGACTTTGCGCAATACCAGACCCAGATCGCGGCGCTCCTGCACACCAAGTCGCCGCTCGCAACCGCGCGGCGGTGCAGGAGGTGCAGGTGCCCGAACTGTCAGTCCTCCACCGCCAGCGACGAGCCCGGCAAGAAGAAGCAGCACATTTGTCACATCCCCGGCTGCGGGAAGGTTTACGGGAAAACGTCGCACCTGAAGGCGCACCTGAGGTGGCACTCCGGGGAGCGGCCGTTCGTGTGCAACTGGCTCTTCTGCGGGAAGAGCTTCACCAGGTCGGACGAGCTGCAGAGACACCTGAGGACTCACACGGGGGAGAAGCGCTTTGTCTGTCCGGACTGCTGCAAGAGGTTCATGAGGAGTGACCACTTGGCAAAACATGTCAAAACACATCAGAACAAAAAGAGCAAGTGCCACGACAAGAGCCTGGAGCAGGTCAAACGGGAGGACCCGAGGAGTATGTTGTAACCCACCTGTAGAAACCACTTTAGTGCAATACAATCAGTCCTGCGTCTTTTTTTTTTTTTCTTTTTTTTTTAGGCTCTTTGCTCCATCCTTTAGTTGAGTTCTTCCATCCTGACAGTAGTTTTCTTGCTGGTCTGTGTAGCATCCTTGTGTATATAAAGTTAAACTAATCTGGGACCACACAGAAGTTCATGAGTTTGAATTCACTGTCTGTAGCTTATCAAGAAGACAAGTTTTCAACTTGTGCTTTGATCATTGTCTTCGGTGGAAGATTTCACGACCCTGTATATGACATTTAATAGCTTTTGTTGAATGAAAGTGTCCGTTTTTTGCTCCTTATGGGGTGTTTTTAAAGCATGCGCTTGAAAAGATCTATTGTTGATATGACCCAAATACTGTGTGAGAATAAAGATTATAACATTTTCCTCAAGTCAGAAGAATTATTTGGCATATCTCAGCATGGGTAATCAGATTGGTGTAGGACTAATCCTCCCATGTGCAGCTATTCTGCTCGGCATAATTCAAAAAATTTGAGCGATTGGAGGGTTTTTCAGTGTTTAATTGGTGTTTAATTTTATTTTGGCTAAAAAATTCTGTTTTGTGGTGTTGTTAATCCCTATGGGCGACAATTGGATGAAAAAGCTAGATTGGTCTGTGTTTTTTTTTTTTAAAAAACAAAAGTAATTTTGGAACTACTCGCATGTGGACATGTACAGCACAATCTTACACAAACATCGTCATAGTGAACGCAGGTGCTGATATTGTGAACCTTTGCAGCTAATTTAACTTCACCCTCAGTGTGGAAACAACCAATTAATTGGAGTGAAAATTATTATTTTTTAAGTTTTAAAATTTGTTTCCATTAGAAAATAAATGTAAAACTTCTAAATACTTTTTTTTTGTAATTTATTTAATATAACTTTTCTGCCACATTTTGCATACAGGTGTCGCAGACAAAGTTAAAAAAAAAACAAATTGAGGTAATCTGAACTTATTAAAAAAAAAAAAAGACGATACTGAACATTACATTTCCAAAGCCTTTTTGTGCAACAAAATAAGAACTTTGATGCAATAAATTGTTGCATTGGCCCCATTTTCTTGCCCTCTGAGTGCTGATCTGTGGTTTAATGTTGGCGTTCTTTGCACAGGTTGTTTCCTAATGGATGTAACTTAAATATGTGCTTCCTAATTTTTTTTAAAGAACTTCAGAAGGTGTTGATAATGGATCATTCTGTGGCTGTTTAAGTGTAACTCGGTGTAGTAAAAGGGAACCGCGGTTGCCACACTGTGGTAGGGTTTCTGTCTCAATAGCGCCTCCTTTTGAAGTTGCCTCAGCGATTCTCTCACAGCAGAGATCAGTTTTGGATCCAAGCTTGAAATACATTTGGGGCTGGAGGATTTAACTTGCGGTGGTCTTACCATATCTAAAAATATCAGCCCTCTCTGTGAGCATTGTTGATTTACTTATTGGATGGTATAAACTAAGCATTGGCCTTTATGTCTAAATTTAAAATCCTCTTGCTTTCATTAACTTTAACAGAAATTAAAAAAACATAAATCCATGCAGGAGACCTCAACTTAAACAATCATCTCAAAGTCAAGTCCACAATTTTTCGGTCAAACATGTTGAATAAATCAGACGTTGTAGAGTTTTCTTTGCCCTCTGTGGGGGTGTTCATTAGTAACAGTGCTGGTAGAACTCTGAGAGTAGCCAGTTTTTCCAGTCCCCTAAAATGAACTTGGAAAATGTGAGACCTGTAACATCTTTATTGCCATGTCTTCTCATCCTGTCATAAAATAATGCATAAAGCTGCTGATACAGCTCGACAAAACATTGTTGTTGGGCTGTAGTTTGGCTTTGTAGGGCGCTTTATTAATCCTATCAAAGATGCACGTGTGGCTTAATTCTATCTCGAAAACAGAAAGAAACAATTGGGAACATGATGTTTAGGCTGAGCTTATAATTAGGCCACTTTAAAGTAAAGAACGAGCTTCAAAGCCTACATGCTAAAACTATTGTGTTATTATAATGGGTTACCATTCTTCACTTTTATAACATACCATAAGTGAACACATTGGACAACAAAGTGTAAAGAGGGTTGATGGCAACAAAAGTGTATCAAAACCGGAAATTCAGTTTTATTGGATATAATAAGCTTTTAATAGTATACCTAGTATTATAATAATTGTTATTTTCTTTTAAAAATTCACTTTCTCTGATACTTTTCGTGTCCTAACTGTGAGGACGATCACAAGTATGCAGGTCAAAGTTCAAAAAGTGAAATAGAAAAATAAACTTTCAGCTTAAAAATGTGGCAAAATTATTTGCCGTAAATACACTTTAGAATTGGTTCAGGGTCATCTTAGAAATATTTAGAAATAAGATATCTTATTTCTAATGTAGTCGTTCCCGCTCATTCGTCACTACAGTCGATACGCGATATGTGCTGCCCCCTTGTGGTGCACTGGCTGCGACAACGAGTATCAGTTTTCTTTTACCATAAATGACCTTTAAACATGATCAGGTGTCATTTTAGGAGTAAAAGGTTCAGTGAGCTGTTGAAACTGTCACGGTCACGTTGGGATGGGAATGCTCGCTACATTACATCAAGCTGGAAGCTACACAACAAGCAAGACGTGACGATGGAGCGAGGCTTCTCTGGCCGTGTGCCTCAGCTGTAGTGTTGAGTTTTCCAGTAATTAGTTCATTCAAATGTCTGATCTAGGTTCCCTCTCTCTCTCTGAGTGTGCTAGCCTGTGATCCTGCACAAAGATGCTATAACACAGCTCACGTACACTCTAGCCTGTTAGTCCCAGCACACAAGATGGTGACGAACATCCATCCATTCATCTATCCATCCATCTATCTCTCTATCCACCCACCCATCCATCCACCTTTCCATCCAACCTTCATCCATCTATCTATGCATCCATCCATCCATCTCTGTATGTCTGCATCCATCCATCCTTCCTCCATCTATGCATGCCTGCATCCATCCATCCTTCCTTCCTCCATCTATGCATGCCTGCATCCATCCTTCATCCATCCATCTATGCGTGTCTGCATCCATCCTGTCTTAACTGTTACTTCTTCCTATCCTGAATGTCTTCAGGGTTTGGGGTTAGTCACTGGGGTTCCCAGTGGTTTACAGATGTGACATGACCCCACCCCCAGGCAAACGTGCTCAAACGTAATACAGAGAGGTATCGTGATCAAATGTCAGCTAATAGATCAAAGAAAGGATGTTGAAGATTGAACATGAGCAGGCAGAGAACATGGAACAGAAGAAGTAGAAGCGATTCTGAAGCTCCACAGGAAGGGAGGGGCCATGTTCACACACAGACCAACTGAAATGATCTCAGGGGGGAGATGAACAGAAGCAAGAATAGGCTAAAGAAAGACAAGGAGCAATCGCACCTGCGAAAAACTGTTTCATATAAGGAGACTAAAGAGAAAGATTATAGCAACAAAAATATTGATTTTAACTGACGTGGACTCAAACAACACATGCACATAAATAAAAGATTCAGGACAGCAGGTTCCAGAGCAAAACTGCACTGAGCCTTGTGCATTTCATTATTTTTATTTCCTACAATTTTTAAAATAGGTTGTTTGGAAATTCAAATGTTTCATGCACAAAACAGGAAGGACAGGTAAAAATGGGCATAGATGAAATGGTTTGATGTGCATGTGTCAGTAATTAAAGGAGTCAGACAGTTGTGAGACCTTCAGTCTCAGAGCCTTGTTAGGCTGTCCAAAACTGTAAAATAGTCTAAAGAAAAACCCTCTATTACACATTCTAACATATTTCTATAGTCAAGAGAACAATAGTGTGCCTCTTGTTAGGATAATAAAGTGTTTTTAGTGTCTTTTTTTTCTTTTCAAGCATCTGGAGGAGCTAAAGAGAAACATATAGTTC